>CALSCE010009695.1:351009-416037 GCA_943593645.1 Bovichtus variegatus | reverse complement strand
CTGCTGCTGCTGCTGCTGCATTTCTGCTGCTGCTGCTGCTGCATTTCTGCTGCTGCTGCTGCTGCATTTCTGCTGCTGCTGCTGCATTTCTGCTGCTGCTGCTGCTGCTGCTGCTGCTGCATTTCTGCTGCTGCTGCTGCTGCATTTCTGCTGCTGCTGCTGCTGCTGCTGTTGCTGCTGCTGCTGCATTTCTGCTGCTGCTGCTGCTGCATTTCTGCTGCTGCATTTCTGCTGCTGCTGCTGCTGCTGCATTTCTGCTGCTGCTGCTGCTGCTGCTGCATTTCTGCTGCTGCTGCTGCTGCTGCATTTCTGCTGCTGCTGGAGGGCAGTCACAGTTGAAAAGTGAAAAAAGGGAATTTGAGCCAAAGTTTGGTTACTAAAACTGATTTAGAGTCTGATTGTGTTATCAGTTACATGCAGGTGTTTTTTGTGTTTTTTTTCTAGTTTGGTGCCACGAAATTGTAATTGTTTCAAATTTGAGAGGGTTTTTCCTTTCTGCAAGAGCTTTTAAGACTGGATTTAGAGCATTACTGGACCTCAAAAGTCTCAAATTAAATCCCATTTTGGACTAATGTATGTTTTCTGAAGGCTGATACTATTATATATGTAAGACTGTTATTATCAGTTACATGCAGGTGGTAAAAGCCTTTAAAATTAGATTCAGGGCAAAACTGAAACAATAAAACTCCACTGAAATGCAGCTTTTGACACCCGATACAGATATTTATCTGACAAAGCAAAATGTATTTAAAAATGTTGTGCTGAAACGTTGGACCATTTTGTTTTGTTGAGGCCTGATACACATTTTTCTCAGACAATACAACATTCTTTGATATATTTTCAAATGTGATGCCAGATTTAATTTAAATTCAAAGGGTGCTTCTTCTTGTGGGAGTGTGAAACTGGATTCAGAGCTTCACTGGACACTAAAAGTCTCAGATTTAATCCCAGTTTTGTCTGATTTTGTTTTGTTTTTTTAAGAGAGGAATCATCAATACTATTATTTTATTAATTATTTTATTAACTTTCCAATTTAATTTCAGAAAATGGAAGTTCTGAAGCCCAATACCAATCATTTTAAGATGGTAATTACCAATAACATGAATGTTATCAATGTGGAGCCAAGTCCTCAGAGTTTAAGAGCATTTAGAGCATCGCTGACAATAAAGGCCAATAATCAAAACCTGATTGGACTGATTCGGGTTTTCATGATTGAAATCATCATCATGTCTGTCGCTCTACTTTTCTTTTTCTTTTTTGGTGATAAAAATGTAAAAAAAAAATCTAATATTTCATCCTCCAATATTCCTCTCGTCTCCATGAAATTCAAACTAAACCCAGAAGTTCTGACGGGTCTGAATGCTGATATACAAATTTGTATCAAAAATAAATTCCAATTTGTTGCCCAAAAATAAATCAAATCAAACTTTCTTCCTGTAAGACCTTAAGCTGCGTCCTTTATAAAAACATTTAGACGTTAAAACTATGCTGAAATCCTAGTTCGGATTTATTTAGGTTTTCTGTGTTGATGCTGATTATTTTAAAACAATAGAACATTGTCTTTCTTCTGATTATTTCTTTTTATTTATTATTATTATTATTATTATTTATTTATCTTTTACATTTTCCAATTTAGTGCCAAGAAAATCCCAATATTTAGTATTTTTCTTTCTGACTTTACTGCTGCTCAGGGTGCAAAGTCTCCACTAAACCTGGTCTGTTCCCTGAACGCTGATTTATATCTTTTACACAGCAGTTGGACCAAAACAATTAAAAATTATTCAGAGTTTTATTCAGAGATTGTGAAACTGAATTTAGATTGTGGGGCGCTAAAAGTGTGAACTGTGTTAAACTGCGCTGGGACTCGTTGAGGTTTTTGAATACCAAACCCAACATTTCCAAGGCAGCAGTCTCTACGATCACTCACTTATTGAAACAGGATTTAGAGCATCGTGGGGCACTGACTAACTGCTGAAATCCGGGGTCAGCGATAACATCCAGCTACTGAACCAACACCCTGGAGAGGATTTGAAACAGCCAGTGAAAGCACATCCATAGCTTCACTGGACACTAAAAGTCTTCTCTGGATGCTACTTCAGTGTTTCTCTCAATATTTTCTTCTCGAATGTGAAGGAAAAAAACCATTTGAAGCCACATATCCTCCTCAGAAATCTGACGGAGATCTTTCAGTGTCAGTGGGCAGAAATATTCAGGAACATTTTGGATCCAAACTTCGACGTGAGCATGCGACAGTTTCCTCTGAACCAGAAACCCAGGAGCATCATGGGAAACTGATGTCATCCGCGGCTCTTTCAGGCCTCACGGAGAAAGAAAGAAAGAAAGAAAAAATAAATAACAATGCTTGCCGCTTGTGAATGAATTGAGACGTCGGGCTGGTGATGAGACACAAACGTCCATCAGATCAGTCAGATATCAGTGGGAGCAGCAGATACAACAAAGAGGAGAGATTATTGATCTGTGCACAAACACTGAACCTGAAGAAGAAGATCAGATACAATAATACAAGCGCACTTAATGTTTCAACTTCCTTAAACTGATAAAAGAAGTAAAAAACAGAATCAGAGGAAACCCCTGGACCGTCCGAGCTTCAGACCAGAATAAAAACCAGAGAAAAAATAAAGACATTATCATTATTATCTACTGTATACTTCTGACCCTCTGACTGCACAGTCAAAGCAAATATCCACTAAATTATGTGGGGGGGGGAGTGATGGTTTGCTTCTGTCTACAGACTGTGACCTTTGACCTCTAGCATCAGCAGCATGTGAGTTTAAAAAAAAGAAAATTAGTATATTTATATTTATATTTACATATCCAGTATATTGTTCTTGAAGTTTAAATAAAATAAAAAAACAATGATGCCAAAGAAAAAATATTATTTTTGTTTTGGAGTTTTCCGGTAAAATAGGATGTGTTCAGAAATTGTGAAATTGTTGGAGAAATTGAAAAAAGAATTTTTTCTTTTTTTTTTTTAAAGGACAAAAGTGCATTTGTTTGCAGCAGGATGCAGGTTTGACTTTTGACCTGCAGACAGACATCAGGCCAAACAAGCAGCAGCACAGAGAATACAGTCAGGCTTCATGTTGCAGCCAGAAACTCATTCCAAAATATGCTCCATGATTCACAACTGAAACATCCAGTTTCATGTTGTCGCATGTATCTTCTCCTGAATAAAACATGGGGGTGTTTTTTTTTTAGGGAAAAATAAACACCGAATTTCAGATTTTCCCACAAATTAATTAAAAAAACGTTTTTTATATTGCGTGGTCACGGACAGAGCACGTGCACCTGTACATGCATTATGGATGACATTTTAACAGAACAAGCGGATGAGGCTGAAAACAAACATCTTGCAGCAGCAGCCGGACAAGAAACCCGGAAAACGGTCGTTTTTAAAAGCCACAGAAAATGTTTCATGACACAGAAACGTTGTCAGGAGAACAGAGGGAGAGAAACAACCCGCAGATTTAAACAGCAGCAGGATGCAACATGTGCTATTTATGTCATTACATGTATCCCAAAACAAGCAGGAAGGCTCTCAGGTGAGGAAGAGGAAGAGCGTCTGCAGCAGCAGCAGCATCATCTGAAACACACATTTTTAATGTCTCTTGTGTGTGCGCAAAATAAAAGAAATATTGCCGATTCTGCAACATTAGAAGAGGCAGGAGGAAGACGCATTTAAATATGTGGAGTGTCCTTTAAACTCCAAATATCCTGATTTTATTTTGGAGGATTTCAGCACACAGGAGGTCGGGGGACGCGCAGCCTTGCAGACAGAACACGGGGCGCAGTGAAACCAGCGGCTCACTTTTCACTTTTCCACACAAAAAAAAACAAAAACAAAAAAGAAATTTCGAAAAATATCTGTTGGGAGAGTCTGCAGAGAGCAACACAACCTGCAGACCAGCTGCAACAACAAAACGTGATCACGATCATCTGGAGACACAGATGCAGTCTCGTGCGCACATCGCAGATACAGAAAGTTCATAAAGGAAGGAGGATGCGCAGAAACCAGCAGCGGTCACATCCAGGCTGAAAAGGGATTTTTCTGTGCGAAAATGTGGTCGAGACCTGCAGGTTTAAAAGGTTTGATTCTGCTTTTCAGTCTGAATCTGTAAAAAAAGAAAAACTGTTTCACCAACAGCGTTCAAACAGCCTACAGATCACAGAGAAAGTCTCTTAAATATGTTATAAACTGCCGAATACACACCAGAGAGCCAAAACAATTAGACTGACGCTCGAATTCAGCCTTTAATTAGAAGGAAAAAAAGAGGAAAATCTGCAGGTTTAAGGTAGAAATGTCAGCTGTTCTGAATTCAGATTAGATTTTATCTGAAAAAAAAAGACAATCAGTCAAAGTAAAGAGGCAAAAAAAAAAAACGGAACCAATAAAGTCTCATTTATACAATGAAAATATGACGAATTGGAGCGGAAAGCAGAAATAGTGACACTAATAGCACCTTCAATTCTTCAAAACGATCTGTGATGAGATACATGTCTACTGGTTGCACCAGAAACGTAGTGGAATGAGAGTAAAAAAAATATTTCAAAAGATAAATAAATAAAAAATATCAAACAGCTTCGGCAGAAAACAATAAACATGTGAAGCATTTAGAACGAAAACAATACCACAGAGCAAAAACAGCCCACACCAAGTGTCAAACTGAGCCTTCAAATCTGAGTTTTGTTGAAGAAATGGAGAAAAAAATAATACAATTTTGACAAATTTTAGTCTAAAAATAGACTAAATTCTGATGTAGAATCACGCCAGACAGTCTGAATGAGGCAAAACCGAACCAGCTCCACCTAAAATATTTAAATGCTGATCACAGCAGCATTTAAAACCGAAATAAGACATAAAGTCTCATTTACACTCAGCAGATATACACAGTGAAAAATGTAAAATCTTACATGTTTTAAAAGGAATATATGTCTGCAGTTTAAACTTCATCTGTTAAAACAAGCGGCACCAAAACATCATTGAAAACCGGATCACGGCAGCAGCAGAATCAGATGTGAACACAAAACACACTGGAGCTAAACCAAACTGACACCACGTAGCCAAAACAACACCAACGCCCAAATCCAGCAATTAATCTGATTTCTATCGAAGGAAATACACAACATCTGCACGTTTAAGTTCGACATGTAATCGTTTTCTGACACAGTTTAACGTTTGAGCTGTGAATTCAAACCAAACGAGGCTTACATGGGGAAAACGACAGCAGCTGCACCAAAAGCATTCAAATGCAACGCTTTTTAAGAGGACATGAAGACACAGAAAGTCTCTTTTACACATTTTGAAATGTGACGAATTTCAGGAAACACGAAACCAAAAACCCTCAAAATGTGACTTTGGTTTGAGAAAAGGCGGAACAATCTGCACGTTTAAAAGAATACATTTCAGCTGTTTGCAACATTGTTTTGGTTTGATCTGTAAATAAGGATCCAAACATAGAACAACAACAAAACACACACACACACACACCAACAACAAGCCGGAGCAGAAACAAAAACACGCTGAAATTCAGACCCAAAATCAGAGTTTTCTGCACGAAATAAGGAAACATCTAAATCAGATGTTTAATCACACTTTGAGGTTTGAGATGGGAAATCAAAACTAGTCAATGAAGCAACTGAACAACAAAACATTTAAGCCCCAGCAGTATTTGAATGAACTAATCTGATGTGGTGATATTCTGGGTGATTTCTGCACAAAAACACGCAGTAAAGCCCGCAGTGAGCCCCGCGGGCCGCAGCCAGCAGCGCCTCAGATTTCACTGTTCAAAAGGAGAAAATGTCACACAGTCAGTCAGGCTTCAGCAGCCTCAGCGCGACCTCTGGTTGCATCATTTGACACAGTTTTTCCACCCAAACGCGCGTAAATCTTTATGCGTAAAAGCTTTACGCACACGCGCTGCTGCGGCGCAGCTTTTCGCTGCGTGTGCGTAAACAACAACAAGCAAAATACCACCCCCCCTAAAAAAATAAAATAAAAACACAAACAAGAGACACTCATGTGGACGAGAGGGAATATTTCAGCTTGAAATCACGGCCTTCAAAAGCATCTCTGGTGAATTTTAAATGATGTTTGCTGTCCAAATAAAAACATAAAATAATTTGAATAGCATTTGGAACGCGGTACAGTGAAGAACCGCGTTAACTAAACTCCAAATGTAATCTTAAATTCAGAAAGAAAATCAGATTTACTGTAAAATGTTGAAACAGTGATTTAAAAATAAGAACTAAATGTATTTTTGTTTTGATTTTTGCGTTTAAGTACCTGGTGATATAAACATTGACAACACGGAGGTCAGGTGTAAAAAAGACAAAAGGATATGCGTTAGTTATGAATACAACCTATTCTTTTATTTTTATTTTTTTTTTATGATTAAAACATTTTTTTCTCTTTTTTTAACTTCTGTAAGCGACAAACACGGGAATAAGAATAAGACCACAATAGTATCACAACCATGAAAAATTGTTTTTAGAGACGACAATTAAAGGACAATCATTCCAAGTAGTATTAGATAATGAGGCATTTTTTTCTTCTGTCAAACAAACGGGGTTTTACATTGTTCTTCTTTTTAGAAAAGAAGGAAACCCCTAAATTCAAATTACAAATAGACATTTTTTTCTCTCTCTTTTACTAATTATAGAAAAAAAAAAAAAAAAAAGAAAAAAGTAGAAGAAGCGTGAAGGTCCGTTGTTACCGGCGATCACGTTTACAGTCAAAAAAAGCAAATCACAGGCTGCCACCGCGGAAAATATCCATCAAAAAAACGAGACATTTACGCTCAAAATTCAGTTTTTGAATCAGAATTTTTCTGTTAAATTAGGAGTTAAATTCACGCTGTTTCCAACGCGTTTTTAACCTTTAACCTGAAGACGAGGCGGATTAAGGCAAAAAAAAGGCCTCCAGCTGCACCAATAAAACATTCGTTGAAAATAATTTGAAATCGGCGCCACCAAACTCAATTCAAATTTCCGCTAATTTAAGAAAACAAAAAAATTCCCCAAAAACTTCAATAAAAATCTCGTTTAAATGGACATTTTCTGCAGTGAGGGAGGCATAATTTACCCCTCTATTCATTCACTCACTCATTTATCCATTCACTCTAATTCCTACTACATTAGGCCTCTGTAAGCTGAATAATGAACTCTAAATTTCCTAAAAACCGATTCTTTGGTCTATAAAAGTACATGAGCAGTTTTTAAACTGGGAAATGAAATAATGGGAAAACAGCCTCAGGACTTTAACGGCGGGAGTCGCTTAAATTAAAAAAAAAAAAACACATTTCACTGTATAGAAAATAATAATCAAAAAAGAAAATTAGTGTTTAAATTTTGTCAAATAAAATCATTCTCCGCCGCTTCTTTTCTAACCAGCATGATACCTGATAATACTGCAAACATGCGGGCAAAAACCGGCTATTAGAGATATTATTATTATTATTTTTACCTTTTTTTAAATCTCAAAATTAGACAAAACTATTTTTAAATACACATTCTATTAAAAGTAATGCCTTCTCGAACAACAACAACAACAGAAAAAAATCAGCCTATCATCATTCTCTCTGTTTTTTTTTTTTTTTTAGCTCAAGTCACATTGCACGTCGCTGACTGACAGTACTATACAGAGACAAACCCCGGACACTTATAGTAACAGACATTATGTACACAGAAATTAAAACTGCAGCAGAAGATGGAGCAGAAGAAGAAGAAGAAGAGATCATAATAATAATAATAATAATAATAATAATAATAATAATATTAAAAAATACCTGGAAACTTCAGGGCTGCTTTCTGTGAGTTTCTCTGCTGCTCTGTTTTGTTTTGCAGTTTAAGTCTCTCTTCTTTTTTTCTATAGTAGGTAGTTTATAATAATTTTGTTTTTGTTTTTTTACAATGTAAATGTTCAGTGTAAAATGTTCAACTTACAGTTCCAGTCATTTTAAGAGTTTCGCTCCTTCAGGGGTGGAATGGGGAGGATGGATGGATGGAGAGGTGAGGTAAGGTGGAGGGGTGAGGGTTTAGTGTGTTAGTGTATAAGTGGGTTGGAGGTCGACCCCTGGTTTTGATGCGTAAAATAGTCAGACAAACCCCCGGAAAGTCCCGAGGAGAAGGCCGGCAGAGAGCCGGACAGAGCCGGCCTCAGAGAGTCACAGGGCAGCGAGGAGGAGGACGGAGCCTGCGGGGAATTGGAGGCCGAAGCCCGGGCAGCCTGCAAGGAGCCGCCGGACTGCGTGGTCATGGACGGGTGCGGGACGTGGGGGAAAAAGTAACTGGTCTGCCCGGCCAGCAGGTTGACCGAGCACGGGTTCAGGGAGTAAGTGGCCCCGGAGCAAGGCACGGAGAGGCCGCAGGGCACCGCCGAGGCCGCCAGGGCCGCAGCCGTCAGGTGATGCGTCGCGTAGGGGAGATCCCCGCCAACCAGCCGGTCCATGCTGAGCCCGTTGGAGGACGGGAACGACGAGTGGTTGCTGCCCATGTTCTGGGTGAGCATGGTGCTGTAGGACATGGGGTGACCGGGGTAGCCCGAGGAGGTCCCGTTGTAGCCCAGGGCGCTGCTGGCCCGCGGGTGATGCAGGGAGAGGAAAGGGGACATGGGCCAGTACAAGGAGCCGGCACGGTCCATGAAGGTCAGCCCGGAGGTCAGCCGCGCGCCCCGCTTGAAGGCCAGCTTGGCCCGGGAGGTGGTGGACCGCCGCCGGAGCTTCCCGGTGGTGCCACCGATGAAGACGTCGTCGCTGCTGGGGTCCAGCATCCAGTAGTTCCCCTTGCCCGGGTCGTCGTAGTGCCGCGGCACCTTGACGAAGCATTTATTCAAGCTGAGGTTGTGCCGGATGGAGTTCTGCCAGCCCTGCTTGTTCTCCCGGTAGTAGGGGAAGTTTTTCATGATGAACTCATAGATGCCGTTGAGGGTGAGCCGCTTCTCCGGGCTCTGCCTGATGGCCATCATTATCAAAGCGTTATAACTAAAAGGAGGTTTTTCGTACTTGCCGCTTTTCTTCTCTCCGTCCTTCCCTCCGGCGCCGCCGTCCCCGTCTTTCCCGTCCTTTTTCTCCTCCTGCTTCTCCTTCTCGTCCGGGCAGCTATCCTGGCTCGAGGAGTCACTTTTAGGATCCGCTTTGCTGTCCTGCTGCTCGGCCGGGAGAGGAGCTTTCGGCTCGGCTTCGTCCACGCCACCGGGCCGGTGGTGGTTCTGATGGTGGTGGTGGTTTTGGTGGTGATGCTGGTTCTGGTGGTTGTTGTTGTCGCTTTGCACGGCCTCGGGCACCAAGCTGTTTATACTGAACGACGATTTGGGAATCATTTTCACCTCTTTGCGCTCTCCCATATCCAACATCACCGGGCAATAAGGGGGGAAAATGGCAACGACCAAAAGCGACGAACACAGCTGGGTTTCAATCTGTCCTGTCTCTGCCTGCGAACCCGGACGGGAAGGAAGGAAGGGGGAACGATAGGAAGAAAGAAAGTATAGCCCAACAAACTATTTCATGTTCGGTTTGGGGAGAGAAAGGGAAACACACACACACACAACACACATGTACACACACATCGATAGGAGACAGATAGCTGCAATTAATTAGGGAGCCACAGCCACTAAAGCAAGTAAAAAACATTGGTTGGACCTTTCCAGTCCTCAGCCAACCAGGGGAACATTAGTATTAAATATTAAGGCGTCCTCTGCGCTTTCAGCCAATCATGACGCAAAGGGAAACACACACATCCACCAATGCAGTGCACGCTGCAAAAAATGTCTTCTTTTTTTTTTCCTATGCGTTATTGAGTCTGAAAAACATAGTTCGATCAGGAATAAACGTGGAAACCTGACTGACTGGATTGATATGGTTCTGGTTTCAAAAGGGAATTTGTTTGTTTTGTTGATTTTTTTTTTTAATTGTTTTGCATTTCTATGTGGAAACTGGTGTCACCGGCTCACATTTTTTAGCATCATTTTTTAAAACACAATCAATTGATTCGTTCAAAAAAAAAAAAAATGCAACTTCATTTGAAGATTCGAGATTCTCCAACATCATTAGGTATTCTTTTCGGATCATTTCTGGACAAAGATTAGACTTTCAGAGCGTCATACACGCCCAGAATGACTCGCCAACTAGGACACTTTTTGCAGCGTAGAAAACACACTCACCCCTATCAACACTCTTCTGCCTTCCCCTCACCCCCTCCCTTCTCTCGTTCTCTCCCCCCACCTAAACTAAAACCGTCGCTGGAAAACACACACCGTGCATGCGTACACCCAAATCCCCGCCGCTCCTATTTACACTACTCCGATTCAAATATTTTCCCCTTCGGCGTGTTCAAAACTGTTTACATCCAGACTCGGAGGGAAAATAAACAGAGGAGAGGGGATCTTGAGGGCACGCGGACACGGTCAGGACACGCGGAGGTGATTTGTGTGTCAGACCGCAGCAGACTGTACGGCACAGAAAGGCTACGGGCTGTTTCTCTAAAGCCGATTCTCCGTGCGTAAAATGTGCGTAAAATATGCGCCGGAGATGCGTAAACACGGTGTCTCATGTCAGTCTGCTGCTTCCTGGAAGTTTTATTTTTTCCCTTTTTTTTTTTAGATTCCTCCCGGTGGTTCCATGTTGGAGGAGAATTTAACAACACCACAAAGTGAACCGGAGGCAGAAAGACACGCAGTGAATGTTGAATGAATAAACAAAAAAAAAAAAAGACTGAAAGAGTGGAGAGCTGGAGGCCGTCGGAGGAGACACTTTTATTTATTTTTTAAAGCGAAGATTTAACACCAAAGGGTGTTTTCAGCCTTTTTGTATTACTACTGATATTTGTGTAAACATTAAAACATTATGTATAACCCCTACAGGATGATTATTTCTTTAAAAAAATATTTTTCCCAACAGGATTTATTTCACCTTTCCTTTCGGAAAACATCTTCACACATTACATCTCAAGTCTTATGTTAATACTTTGGTGATAGAGTTACTACCAACTACCAGCCTGTGGTACCACTACCAGTACAACTGCACCACTACTCCCTCATGTACTGCTGCTACAATGATACATGCTGAGGATTACACTCTCAGGCCATATTTATGGGGTTTTATTAACCTGACGGTGCTTATATTCAATTATGCACTCACACGATTAAGCATTTATTTTGCTGGCTGATTCGAGAATATTTTGCACGCAATAACTATTTTTTATTAGACTTTTTTCAGAACCAACTCTTTTATTTGTTCCTCGTTCTTTGCAGTGAAACTTAATTATCTTTAGAAGTTTAACCACACACAAAACATGGGAATACTTTTTAAATGGCTATATAAATTGTACAACTGGTGCTGGGGTCTGTACTGAAGACCTCGGTGTTTCTAAAGCTCTTTGCCACGGACCTGCTCCACCAACACTGCTGCCATTACTACCAGTGTACCATTCTCATACTACTTACACCACGTCACCCCTTACTGGAGCATCATTCTTACCGTTACAGTTATGAATAAGGATTTTCAATGAAATATAAAAAAAAAAAAAAATGCGTTTATTAGTGGAGCAGCTGCTCCTCGCAGTATTAGTACACAGAAGTGTTATTTTTTGGAAGACATGACCACGAGGTCTGCAAACATGTGACGACACATAAACAAACAGTGGTGTTTCTGCTCAACTATAAAACGTGTTTACAGATATGTTTGTTATTGTTACTGATGTTAAAGCAAACCCAATATATTACATGCAGCCTCTGCTATTGCAACTACTACTGATACTATTACTGCTGCACACAATTCAAAGTGCAGTGCTTCTCCCTCAGTTACTGCTTACTGTTATGGTGTTCCTGCTACTACAATGCTGCTATGATCAGCATGTTAATATCAGTATCACTAATTCATATTATAGCCGGAGCTAGTGTTGGTACCACTTCCACTACACAAGAGTCCTGCGTGTGTGTGGCCACACATGATGAAAATGAGACAAGCATGTTATTAACAAAAAGATGGGAGCTCAACAAAATAAAAGCTTCTCAAAGGAAGATGCTGCAACAGCACTGCAGGGCCAATGTAAATACTTATAATCTGAGACACATGGGGCCAAATATGCGAGTGCACGAGAGTTCATTTAACACTTTTAAAGGCGGGTTGAAAGCCTCAGAGTGACATTTTAACTCTAAAATCAATCGGTATTTGTCGCTGAAATGACAAAAAAAAAATATATATATATAACGTGGGAACGTGTTGGCTCTGAAACCACAAACTTAGAGAGTCTGATGATTCTGAGGCAGGTCATAAATGAACTGTAACTCAGTTATTTGAAATCACCTGGAAATCTGCCAATGCACAGAGGAAAACGCAAAGTGTGTCCATCCCAAATGGTGAAAATATGAGAGAAAATCCCCCCCAAATCAAGGAGATAAATCTCTTCAGAATCGAAAGATTTCCTCCAGTTTAACGAGCTAAACACAAACTAAAAGATATGTGTGTCTCCAAACGAAACACCCCCCGGAGGAGTAGCTGAAGGTCGGACCCATGGAGCAGTTTTTACGCACAGAAACCCTAAAGGGTCACTGAGCCGTTTGAGCTCCGCGACGAGCCAGAGAAGTGAGATTATTTTTCTCTCAACAGGCTGATCTGCAGATCTGAAGTAAAGGCTGCGAGTCTCTCGGATTCTGCTGATTAATAATAAATGCAGGGTGGATGCAAGGCAGATGAAAGCGGAGCACGCGACACAATCCAACAATTCACGTGAAACTAGTGATTTTATTTCAGTTGGAGGATTTCTGATGCTCGTTTATTGTCTCTGTGAACCGCAACATCAAAGCTGCAGCAGCTGACTAAAACATCAAATATCAGTTTGAACTAAAACATCAACTTGAATGAATCTCCATCGTTTGTCCGTCTGAACATGTTTGAGTATTATGGTTATTTTATGGTTCTTTTACGTCATGTGTCGTTTGTTTGATGCTTTTACACTAAAAGTCGGTTTTATAAAAGATTTGTTCCCTTACTTTTTATTATTATTATTATTATGGTATTTGGACATTAATGACAAGAATCTGACGAATGAAGGCAGAACTTCAGACAATGGGGAGGGGAAACAATGCAAACATAAGACTGTAAAACATTATTTTAAATTGCATTATTATAGTTTATTATTAGGGCTGACTACTAAAATGGATGTATAAATAATAATAATTGACCAAAAAAATAATAATCACAAGGTCCACTTACTTGGCTTTTCCGGAGCTTTCAGTCACATCTCGTGGCCTTTAACAAGGAATTTTTAGTTGAAAGCTCCTTAAAAAATAAATTAAAAAAAGTAAGTCAGTTATTTTTGTCAAACCTATCTCCAAGTTCAAGAATAAACCTCATAATAATAATAGGATGCAGTGTGTAACTAACCCTTCGCTTCATCTTGCGTCCGTATTAAGAATCTATTTTGAGCAAAATTGTTGTTTTTCGTCATGCTTTTATTTTGATGGGATCGTTTTACTTGCTGCTCGTTTGTCAGCTTCTCTGTGACTCAGTGAACTCAACATACTGCTTGTTTATTTATTGTTGTTGTTGTTGTTAGTTTGCTCACAGAAGCTGAAGATGTGAGCGGAGTTTGGACCGTTCACCGACTCTGCCTATGTTTTTCTGCAGCATCCAACAGGAGGAGGAGGAGGAGGAAGAAGAGGGAGAGGAGGAAGAAGAGGGAGAGGAGGAGGGGGTGCAGGAAAAATACATCCATCCAGCCTCAGAGAGAGAAACCCCTGAAACAAACTCCATTTCACCTGCGGGTTCGTCACGAATCGTCACAATGTCATTGTTTCTTCGGATTGAACCTTTAAAAACAAAACCAGCAGGTGGATTCATCAGAGAGAAGAGAAGTGGCTTCTGATGGTCCTTTCAAAGAAAAAAATTAATAAATAAAGGAAACGTGGATATAAAGAAGTAGACGTTAAAAGCAGTTTTTTTTTTTTTTTTGACTGGGACTTCAAATCAAACCAGACTCCGTTCATTTTCTTCAGAATTTAAAAACGCGTGTGTGCAGTTCGAGACCGAGTTGAAAGACACCCCATTCTTTTTCTTTTTGAATGTTAAAAACAGACCAACCACTGCATGCATTCAAATAAAACCCAACCAGACTTTCTTGTCTGTTTTGTTGGTCGACTAACAACTATAGGTTCAAGTTGAACCAGACTCAATTCATTTTTGTCTGAACTTTAAAAACACAATGCACATCCTCAAAAGTGCAGTGCAAAAAGGAGAGTGAGCGAAACAACAGGGACTTCAAATCAAACCAAACCAGACTCCATACATTTTCTCCTGAATTTTACATTACATAATAAAAAGCACATATTTGCAGCGTGACCTACAAAAGAGAGTTTGACTTTATTGTCTCTTCTGTCAACTACCAACTGGGGACTCAAGTCAAACCAACCAGATTCCATTCATTTTCTACTGAATTTTAGAACACATTTAAAAGCTTTAAAAAAAAAAAAAGGATGAGAAGTTGACCCATGCCTCTTTTGTTGGCCATCGAACAATTGGGAGAAAACAGCCCAAAACAGACTCCATTCATTTATTTCTGAATTGTAGAGCACATGAAAAAGTTTAAATTTGCAACGTGACCTACAAGAGAGAGAGTTTGACCGTCATGTTTCTTCTGTCAACTACCAACTGGGACTTTAGGTCAAACCAACCAGACTCCATTGATTTTCTTTTGAATTTTAGAACACATTTTTAAAAAAAAAAATGCAAAAGAAAAAAGGCTGAAATGTGCAGTGTGAGGGGTGCAGGAGGAGGAACCCCCATGTCTCTATTGTTGGTCAACCATTTCAAATGAGTACTTACCAGACATGGTTCGTTACTTTCTGGATTTGCAGTGCCAAGCATCAGAGAGGTTGACTCTTGCCTCATTTTCTTCTGAATTTTAGGACATAAGTCAAACATTTGTGTTTCCTCAGAAAAAAGGGTAAAACAAAGTTGTGGCAGCAGATACACAAGTAAATTTAAAATAAATAAACTTCCTTATTAAAGAGATAAAAGATGAGTATCTACATTCACCATCTGTTCTTGTTCTGAAGCTGTCCAATATGAGTGACTTATTTAAATCTATAAGGAGACATTATACATGTACAGCCTCCAGATGTCCATCAACACATTTATTCCAGCTTGTTTGCAGATAAAAAATGTTTTAATTTAATACAATAATGAAACTATACACTTTATGCTCTATAATCTTGATTTGAAAAGGGTATGTCGATTCACAAGGTCTAGAATATATTATTTGAATGTTGAAAGATATAAAAAAAAATTAATGTAATCATCACTGTGAGAACGTTCTACTTTTATTACATGATACAGATGTGTGTTTGGGTGGAACAAAAAGACAATTTTCAAATTCAATCAGAGGGAAAGAAACATGAAGGTGATCTCTGACCTCCATCATAATTAACATCTCAACCATCATTAGAAACAAAACTTCATTCTTTCTTTCATGGATTATATTCAAAAACCTGCGCTTATTTTTCCATTTATTCATCCTGTCAGTTTTAAAACAACTGATGATCATTTTATCTGCCATGTTTAATAAGCCCGAGAAGAGTTTCAGATCAGATTCTGTCGCAGAAAAAAAAAGAGAAAAAAAAAAAGGTTTAAAGTTCTGGTTTGTGATTGAAATCTTTGTGGTGAAACAGACTTTAAAATGTTCCCGGCTGCGGAACATCTGCTGTTTTTCCGCACTCAAAAAGGGAAACACTGAAAGAAGTTTCATTTAGCAGAAAGGTAAATATCGATCAAGGAAGCTGAAGGAGTTGCTGATCCCGAAGAGTGTCAAAGCATTAAGGGGTTCCACAGGTTCAGTAGGGGGTCCTCACGAGCCTAAAGGAGTTTGTTAGGGAGCTCTTGGAGTTCTCAACGGGATTCAGAGGGTTCCCAAGTCAAATCTAATGTTATTAAGAGGGTTCCTGTGGCTACTAAACGGTTCAGGGTTTCCTTATGTTCTTAAAGTAATACTTCAGCCCCAAAAAGATCATTTGTATATCAATAACTCACTCTGTGTTGCCTTGAATTCTTCTTCTTCAAAAGAAAATTAAATAAACTGCCTCCACGGTGAATGAAGAACCCAAAAGTGGAGAAAACTTGTGAAAGTTCAAAGTTTTCTTCCAGAACTCAAGGTGACACAGGGCGAGTAACTGAGAAACAGAAGATACATTTGGGGGTGAAGTATTCCTTTCAAGGACGCTCCACTGGGTCCTCACAGGGTTATGCTGTAAGGTTTTCAGAATTGCTTTAAAAAGGGTTTCAGGGGGTTCTTTAAGGGGTTCTAGCTGCTCTTAAAAGGATTCGTTGAGTTCTTGAGGAGGTTCCAGTGACTGGTTGTACCGGGGGTTACGGAGGTCTTAAGGAGATCCCAGGGTTTCTGGCTTCTTAATGGGGTCTATTACGGGGTTCCTGTGGTTCTTATAGGGGGTTCCAGTAGCCCTTGAAATGTTTCTTTGGGTTCTATAAGTCTGGGTTTCAAAGAATGCTTAGTGGCCTCCTTGGGGTCTAGGAGCTGTGTAAGACTTATTAAGGGGTTCTTAAATGGGTTCTAGCAGCCCTTAAAGTGGTTCCTTGGGTTTGTATAGTGGGGTTTATAAAGGGGTTCTAGAAGTCTATAAGGGGTTTCAGGGGGTTTAAGGATGTTTAAGAGTTCCTTAAGCGGCACCATATTGTCATGAAATAGGTTCCTGTGTTTTTAAAAAAGGGTTCCAGCAGTCTATTAATTCACAAGGCGTATTTTAAGGGGTGATTTTAGGGGGTATTCAAAGGGTTCCACAGATAGCTAAGAAGGTTCCAGAAGTTATTAAGAAAGTTTCAGGTTATTATTGGGAATAATTTGGGGTTCCAGCTGCCTTAAAAGGGGTGTCAGGGGTTCTTAAGGGAGAATTTGAGTTATTTGGAGGGTTCTTATGGGGTTACAGGGATTCAAAAAGGAAATTCCGGATCTCTTTAAACACACAATATGTACGATTTTGCCGCAAGTGGTCTCGCAATAAAAGCAAAAACCAAAGACAGAGGTTGGTGACATCGTGAAGTAGCGTGGGATCATGGGAGTTGTTGTCTTCACCACCATTGCAGTTAGCTTCTCCCAGTTAGGATTCCTTCAGTGTTCATTGTTCAAGCCAAATTATCCACAGATTTCGTACTCTCCAAAACAAAGGGACACGGTGATTAAAAACCATTAAAAAAAAAGCAGGTTCACTATAAAAAATCTGTGTTTTTCCGACTGTTCGGTTGCTGCTAGTTTGTTCATCTTGCTGGTACATTAAGATTCAGACGTCCTAAGACTAAAAGCCTTCAGTCGGTTAAAATATATTATTTAAAACAACTGACATCTAAAAAGTGTATTGTAAAAATGTGGCTTAAAACTGGATAAAAAGTCAATTTATGGAAACTTCTGGCAGACAACCGCAACGATGGCGCTTGCGTAAAAGATGGTTAGACGCCATGACAGGCGACCAAATAACACAGACTGCTCCCTTGATTAAAATAGCAATAAGATTTCTCTAGTTTTTAATAAAATTGTTGAAAAACATTTGGGACAATGCAAGCACACAACTCAACAAAATATACAACTATTCTAGTCGTATTTAGACATTTTAATGTGGAAAAGTTAAATATACAGTACCTTTAAGGGAGGGTGGGGGGGTGTAATGGGGTTGCAGGGATAAAAGGAAACTATGTGACTCTTAAAAGGTGTGCTGGAGGTTTTTAATGCGGCTTTAGCGAAATGTAGTGTCATATGGAACCAAGCGGACCTTGTTGACCCACGTTCTGTCTAAAGAGGGATGAAGGACGTTAATCTGCAGAATGTATTTCCCTCCGAGTCTAAATGGTTTCTCAACAAGCCGGCTGCATGTAAACAGCCTCAGTATTATTATTATGATTATTGGCTTTAAGGCTCAGAGGAAAGTTGTGAGCAAATAGATGAGAGGGATCAGCAGAGAGAAGAGGAGGATGAGAGGACAGAGGGCGCCCCCTAGAGGCAGACACAGCAACTGCACCAACACAAACATCATTTAGGTTCAGTCTCATCGATTTACTTTGACGTTTCCTCTTTGATTGACTGGTTATTCGCGTGTCACGCTTTTCTAAGCGGTTCTATGGTTTGATTTAGATTTCATCTACGAGGGATGGAAACATTAAAAATTAGACTCGAGAAGAAACTTATTTTCTTTCAAAAATCGACGGAAGAAAGCACACGTGAAGCTCAGATCTGTTTGGGATCTTTTCAAATCGGAGAAGTTAATGCATAAAATGAGTAAATGCTGTAGTGTCTGCACAATGATGACAGTTTGTGTTGGATACATTGGATCTGATGGAAGCGTGTTGAACGCGGAGCAAACTCTCAGGTTGAATGCGTTAAAGGAGCGAAATAAAAGCGTAAATAAACAGTGAAGTTCTTCATTTGAGAGTTATTTCTTAAATTAAATCGCTATAATAATACTCTTCCTTCATCTCTGCTCGTAGTGGCGTTTCGTCGCGCTTTATAATAAATCAGATAATATCACTGTTGGGTTTTTCCTTGTGTGATATAATAACCTCGGATTATTTCAGTATTCTGGTGCCACAGCGACGTTATTTCATTATAATAATCGTATTTCTGTTGAAGCTGCCGTATTGTTTCTTTCCGCATGAATTCAAACCAAAGGTTAAAGTATGAGACAAGTTTATACAAACTTAAATGATGTCTGATTAGAAACAAAACGGTAAACTCGTTTTTTTTCTTTATTTTCTTATGGGACTGTAAATGTGTTTAAAGTGTCGTTTTTTACAGTTAAATAAATCAATAAAACTCGCATTATATTCACTGTTCCGTTGTATTTTTCCTGTAAATATTCCTCCCTTTAGAATATAATTCTCTTCATTGTGTTGCCTTAAAACATTCCCATTTAAATATATTACCACTAAATAACATCAGCATTTAAAAAACGCCCACAGAACATGATCTCATCATCAGGTTGTTTAACTTTGTGTCCTCAGTGTTTTGGCCTTGAGTGCAACTATAAACGGACCTTTTAATTTGAAAGATTGCATTTGTAAAACATTTATTTTATTTGTATTTGTTACATATTTGTTTGAGCGCTAAAATGAGGTTATGTTCTCCCACCGACAGAAACTGCAGAGGTTGAACACGGTGGGAACAAATAAATAAATAATTTAAATCCTCTGCAAGCAGCTGAATCTTCAGTCTGCAGAAAAACTTGTTTTGCAAATGAAAACATTCTGATATCCTGGACTTGAAAAAGAATCCCCGTCTGTGCAGTGATGTGTGACACATTAAACTGGTTATTGAACTGGTTAAACTGGAGTTTTATCTGCAGCAGAAACAGACATTTTTGCCTCATCTCCTGCTGCTTTCTGTATTTTCTTGTCGCCGTGAGCTTAATGGTGAAGCGAGAACCAGACGGAGGCCTGGAGGGACAAAAATGTGTCCAATACAAAAAAACTAAAAAACAACGGTAACAGTGCAGCAGTTGGTCCCTCAGTGTGTTTATATACTGGAGCTCAGATATAAGCGCGCAAAACGATTCTTATAATGTCTAATTGTTGTTTCACCGTCATTTAATTAAACCTTTAGTTTGCCCTTTGATTTGTAATAAAGGACACGAATGCCCCTTAAATACAGTCAGAGGTCGTTTAAGGAAAATGCAACTTCATTTTTTTTCTTATTAAGGATCAAAACGGACTCATTTACCGACTTTAAGTTTCTGATTTAACTCGCATTATATTCATGGGGATAACAGACGTTTAAGAGGCTTTTAATGTGTAAAATAAACGTTATGCTTCCTGATGTAACTGTTAATATCCACAGTTTTTAACTGGTTATTAAGATTTCACTATTTTGGATATAAATAAAAAGAAAAATTCATTTATTGAATCCAAACACTTCCACTTTAATGTGCTGTGTGCATGGAATCAAAGGTATTTAAAAACAAAAATTAAAACCATGCTTTGCAAAAAATGTTTTAAACAAAGTAAAAATATACAAAATATCAGAGATATACCTCAGTTGGAATATACCTGAATTTGCTCATTTTTTTCTAAACTTTTGCAATTTTTTTGTTTGAATCTTCTAATTGGAAGTTTTATTCGCATTTATTTGACTTAGTTTCTCTTGTAAATATTGAGTGTCTATTCAATGTGCTAAAGTGACGTATGTTGCACCAAACGTCGATGCTGAATTTGTGTAATTGATGTTGAGTCTTTAAACTTCATCGGAGAATCTGTAAGCAAAATCAACAAAAACACCTCAAGCAGTGAAAACATGAAGTCACGCAGGACCAAAAAAAAAAAAAAAACGGCCTCGTATTATCACATAACAAAGGGGAAATGTGTGTGAAGGCGCAGAGAAGAAGAACTTCCTGCTGTCCTGCAGCAGAAAAACAAGCAGGACAATCATTAGCGGTGTTGGCGCCGCAGGGTTAATGGTTCAATCAATGTCAAGCGCTGAAAATAAACTTTTGAACCGGACAATCTGCCGGCTGGAGCCCGCAGACTCAAACTGAGAGCTCCGGGAGGAGCAGACGAGGCTCATTACTGCGCCGACAGCGACCCCGTGAGGCCGCAGGAGGAACGACACACCAGCCTCCTCAGGTGCCGTACAGACAGAGAGGACAAGCAATAAGTGTAAAGATACTCAGGTAAGAAAAGGACCTGCATTGAAAATTGTCTTTTTTTTTCCATCTAAATGAAGATAAGGCTGAGAGATTATATTTTTGGTACAACATACTTCCTTTTTTCTTTTTAACTTTGAAATTGTACCATATCATTTCTTTCTTGTAATTGTTTATATATTACCATTTGTATTACATGTGGATGTATTCGCAATGGATTTTTAAATAAAAGTGTAATAAAATGAAAGCCTGTAAATTTGAGTTTTGTGTTGCCTCGGTAAAACCGGGTAAGGATATTTCAATATATAATATATACAAAAATATACTGAACTTTCGAGTTTATTAGTATATAAAGCTATACTTCTTTCTTTTTTTAAATTTTTTTACAGAAACTGAAGAATTTTTTTTACTAAAAGTTTATTGAAGCTGAAGGCTGGTAAGAATATTGTATTTAACTAAGAAGAACATTAAGTGTAGAATTTAAATTGAGAGACAGACGATGTTTGTGTCTCTCGTCTTGTCAGTCCCGTTGAAGGTAAACCCCTCAGTGGCAAAGGGAACACAAAGATGGCCGTTGTCACAATCCCAACCAGCCGCTCACACCGAGAAACGACGTTCCGCAGCAAAAATAATAAAATAAAGTGACTTAAAAAGAATCAAAATAAGAATAAACATCGGTGGGGCTTTAAAGAGATGAGGTGTGTACAATATATCCATTTTTAAAACGTAAAAGCCAAGTAAGCAGGGGAAGGTGAGAGTGTTTGTCAGAGTTGGCTGTGGCTATTACCTGGAGGTAGTACTTACCAACATCACTGACCAGAAAATGCAAACTATGAACAGTTCTGGATCAATAAATCAATGGCATTGCCACACAACATATAAGGAAGAAAAAGAATCAGAAAGTTGACGATGAAATATTTAATTAAAAACATTTAATGCAAGTCAATCAAAGTAATGAGTTTGCTTTAAATCCTCTACAATATGTTTTATAATCTACTATATTGTAAATGCAGTGAAGAAATCTTACAGTAATCAGTACAATAATTATTACTTAATACAAAAATATGAAGAGTTTTAATTTAAAACCCTGGATATAAACAACGGCGTCCTAATCAATGACAACGTTACGTCACATGTTTATGATGTTTATGATTCATAAACTCTGAATGACTCTCACTCAATCACTTCAATTGGCTTTAATTTCCCAAAATCTGAATGAAGTGTTTGAACTCCTGACTTCTCTCAAACGTCTTAATCTGACTCATTATTTTTAATGATTGACTTATTGATCTGATTGAATGCGGGAGGCGATGAGTCTGAAGATGTTTGGATTTGTTGCTCGTTAATAAATAAATGGAGTTCGTTTCCAAAAAAAAAAAAAAAAAACATTGAATCGCATTAAGCAAAAGTTCATCCTTTTAAAAAAATCACTGGAGCATCGTCTCGGTTAACATTTCATCGATGTCTCATGAAAAAAAACCTTTTTCTGCTCCTAAATGTGAGACATTTGTTTGTATTGATTGGCTGTCTGTCACTTTTCAAAAAAGGTGGAGATCCGAACTCTTCAGATGAAGTCACTTCAAACTGTTTTAAAGTCAAAAGCACACGCAGAAAAAGCAGCTTCTCGTCAGACGTGACATCCATCCGTCGCTCCGTTTCATTCACAACAACCAGGAGCTGGATTCACAGACACTTTTCACTCTGGCTGAGTTCAAACTAATAGATTTCAGATAAGATGTCTAAATTAATTTAGTTTCTCGACTATCGTAAGTACCGTCTAATCTTGTAAATTCAGGATAAATTAAGACTTTTTTTCCCAGGATTAACTAATGTGTCTGACCGAGATGTTCACCTGCTGTCTGCTGCAGGAGTCTCTGCGAAAGCTTTACTCAGTCTGACTGAAACAAAGACTGTTGAGCTTCTACGGACGTTTGTCTAATTCCTTCCTTGTAGCCCGATAATCAGGCAGCGTTTTGCAGCAAATTACACATGCAGTCCCTTTATCACACTATCTATTGATCCGGCTCCCATTCTAGAAATGTCCAATACAATGAACCCAAAGAACTCTGTGAAAAATGTGACATACCCCGGGTGGTAGTAGCAGCGACACTACTACTAATCTAGCAAGTTTACCACACAGGAGTTAGAAATTGGTAAATTGATCCCTTTAAAATAAACAGAAAAGGCAGTAGTCTGAGCTTTCAAATGCATCGGACTCGGGCTCTGGAATCTGGAAAAAATTAGTAAGTGGACCTTGAGCTAAGCTTTAGGTAAGTTAACTACTTTCTACTCGACTTTTCCAAGGTCAAGAGTGAATCTTGCGCTCATCATTTTTAAATTCTAATTTAATGGTCGTTCATTTTCAATCACTGGATTTCTTTTTTTTTTCTTTGCTGGGAGGCACTCAAATAAAAAGCACTTTGTAAGTAAAACTATTTTCACTTGGCATCTGATAAGGCTTTTATGACACCTTCATCTGGCGTCATGTCTGGTAAATTGTATATTTTAAGTGGTGAACCTCGTTATCTCAATATTAATGACTGGGTCGCCTGCACCATTTGGCTTCCCAGAATGAAGGAAAGTGAGTCAACATGAAGTTTTACTTCTTAGTGAAAAGCTTTCGGAAGACGCTCTTCCTCGACTTGTCTCTGCTCGTGCTGTCGTCCGTTAGCTGGGGGGTCACAGCGGGGGGCTCCTGGGCATCGGGGGGTGGAGGAGGCCCTGCGGGGGGCTGGTTTGGATCGCTCTCTGTGCCTGCAGTGCAATAAATTACAGATTAATTTGCATGCTCACTCACAACTGGTCGTCAAACGGCGAGCCGTGTCGCCTCACCTGTGCCGACCTTCCCCTCCTCTTGGTAGCGGTGTTTGTTGTAGTAGGTGTGGGGGGGTTTGGGAGGAGGTTTCCCCTCGGTGGAAGACGCTCTCTCCAGGCTCTCAGCTCTTCTGTCCAACGGTTTGGGCGAGGCCACATCCTCCTGAGCCTCGGTCAACTTCTCCAGGCTCAGGTTGACCGATGAGGCTCTCCTGAACAACAACAACAACACGCTAATGTTAATTAATCGCTAATTGTGTACAAAGAGTTATTTTTAGGCTAACATCGTCTAACCGACCTTGACGGTAGATTTAGGACAGAATTCAAAACCAACAACCTCACTATGAGTTCAGAGATCCTGCGAATGCTGGTCAGCAAATAGCTCCAACGCTAACTTTGGCTAAAACCCCCCCCCCCCCCCCCCCCCCCAAAAAAAAAAGTCTCTCTTTTTTTTTTTTTTTACATTTCTATTTCCACACCTGCTAAATAAACACATTTCTCCTGCAGAAATCCTTTTATGAATATATTATTATTTTTTCATTCATGCTGCCTCTGCAGTGCTTCCATCTCCGTGCTGCACACTAAACCAGATGCAATGTGGGACAGCTGAATGGACCCGTGGCTGTGTCCTGTGCCACCGTGTGTTTTAACACCATAGTGTGCCCACTGAATTCCCCATGTCAACGTATCTCATTAGAGGAAAAGAAAATCCTGCCGGCAACAGGGGTTTTCATTTCTTTGGCCTCTCGCCCACCTGAAAGGTGCCCGATGTCCCCACAGTGCACAGCGTGAACAGGTAAAATGTGAAAGTCAAATTACCCGACGCAGTTTGAAGGAAACCATTTCAGTCCGAAACTCCATCAAACACTTCAGCGACGGACTGACAGACTTCCCGTGTGACTCCCAATCCCCCCAAAACTAGTCACGCAATGCTTTTGTATCCGAGCTCGTTTCAGAAAAATCATTATAGAGTAGTTCAATTCTTTGAAATCAGGAGCAATTTAAATCAACGCAGGAGTAAAATAATAGAAGTGACAGCCAGGGCAAAATATTGACGAATCAAACATCGATACTTTAAAAAAAAAAAATCACATTCGCAGCACAGCGTACCTGAGACTGTCAAATACTTAAGTTGGCAGTGAAAGATTACCTAAATTAATCTAAACTGTTACTATAAATGGAAAATAAAGTTTACAGAATTCCTTTGTACTCGCAGCAATCAATGTATATTGTCACTTTGTTTATTTTGCATATGCATATCGACTCCGATTGTATGTTTCGATCATGGTTATTTAATGCTTCGCTAGCTCCGGTCCGCTCTGCATCTGGTGCGAGACGCCGGGAGACAACAAACAAATTTGATGATGTGATCGTTTCATTAGAAAACATTTAAAGACTTTTTGGTAAACAGGAGATGATCGTGTAGATGAAACACAAGATGATGTTGAAAAATCAAGCATTTTTCAAGGAGTGTATTCAAACTCTAGCATATTCCTGACCTTACAAAACAGTAAATGTGTGAATGGAGCATTTCCAAACTTTGAAAAGACTTTGTACGAACCCTGAAAGAAGTTGCTGTGTGAGCCGTTTCTTGTGTTAAGACACCCAGAAGCAGAGATAAACTTTCTGTCCGTTTCAAAAGAGGCATGAATGAGGACTTTGTTGTAAAATATGTTCTTAAATAATTGTGTATTTAAAGTATTTCCTCATTTGTGTGCTTTTATAATGTCCATTATTTTATTTCTCCGATGTGTGTTTATAAGATTTCTTGTGTTGCATGTCGACTCTGAATAAAAAAAATATTTTTTTTTAATTCAGTCTCATTGTAGGCTTTAAACATTTACAAATCATAAAAACAGCAGTTGCTTTTGCGGTGTGGCTGTGATCATGCGATACTCCCCGAACAAATCTGTCCCTGTCTGACGGGCTGTCCCTGAACCCGAGATACACAATATTTGATTAACACAAGTGTGCCGAAAAAGACACTTTCGAGAATTCATATAAATCAAATGTGAACACAGATGGAGCAGCAGAGGTGGAGACAAGACGCAGAGCTCAGTGTTAGAGTTAAACGACTTCTGTGCCTTCCAAATATTATGAATTTTGGAATTATGACTTTGCAGGACTAGTGATATGTATCGAGACGGAATAAGACAATTGTTCGATAGTTTCACTTGAATGCAAGCCGCCAGGAAAGCACATAAAGCACGCTCCCTCAGTGTCTCATGAAGAGCCAATCATATCCCTTTATAATGGGCCCTGCTACAAGTGACATGCACACAGCCCATTATTTAACAGGTGCATTGATCAGTTTTACACGTAAACATGTAACACAACAACAGAAACAGCATGGAGTGAGGACATTGTGGATAAAAAGAAAAAAAAAGGACAGGTCAGCTGGCCAGTATGGCAGGTTCTCTTCTCAGAACACTGTGTGTGTGTGTGTGTGTGTGTGTGTTTACCCCGAGTCGTCAGAGTCGCTGCTGGCAGATTCTGGGCAGTTTTGGAGCTTCTTCACCCAAAGCAGCTGGAGTTCTCTGCTGGACGCTGCAAACAGGTACTGACTGCCGTCCTCCATTCTGAGACACACACACACACACACACACACACACACACACACACACACACACACACACACTCACACACAAACACACACACAAACACACACACAGAATTTAGGAGAAATGTGTCTCAAATGATGCAGCAGACATCTAAGATTTTTTTTTTGATGGAACGATACAGCTATAAAAACATGTTTGAATATTTCCCTCTGAGTAAGCGCATCATAAATCATCCATATTTTAAATATGCAACAAAAAAAATTAAAGAATTTTAAGATTGACATCAAAAACCCTCCAAGTGTTGCTCTGCAGCTCACTCACATCAGTTTGAACGTGTTGTCCTTTCTCCTGGAGTAAACGTTCTCCCTGCAAACAACTCCATCCATGTTGATAGGAGGCCACCTAGAGGTCCTCTGTGGAAACGCAACACTCCAGAGTTTCATTAATTGAGATTATTAAAGTGTGACTTTCTTTTCCGTCGGTTGTTTGGCCATTTGTGATGCTCTCATTAAACCCGTGAATAATTAAAGTCTATTATGTTCTGTCCTAACATGTAATTAAATGAAGACATCGCTCTGTACCTCTGCAGCAGCCGCTCTGTCGTTAAACAGGCCGAGCGTCTCTCCTTCCAGAACAGCAAACACCTCCTCCCAGTGCTCCAGACCCTGGATTAGGTGCGGATTAAAAAAATGTATTGGGGCCAATTAAGACATTTTTTTAATTGACACATATTATTGTCATTAACATGATTAAACTTTTTGTGTTATAATTTTTATGGTGTAATTAACAGACTGCATTCTATATATATATATATATATATTCAAGCAGTTTAAATGTATTTTTTTTAAAAATAAAAAAGGGGCAGTTCGCCCCAAAATTAAAAATACATGTTTTTTCCTCGTACCTGTAGCGCTGTTTATCAATCTAGATTGTTTTGGTGTGAGATGCCATGAGAACTCAACAGCGATGTCTCTTTCCAGAGATCATGACCCGGCTACTCAAGATAATCCACAGAGCTTGTTGTGAGCAGTTTCGAGTGGGAACTATTTTCTTTCTCCCGAAATCCACCCGCCAACCCAACCGTATCACCACGCAGAAGGACGAGGGAAAAAATTGCCTACCCGGCATATACATTTCTAAATGTATCGGTACTGTCGACCTACTTATTTGAATTATTGAAGGGATTCTTATTAGTTTATTATTTTATTTAGCCTCTTGTTATCCATTTCTTTCTTATTTTGTCCAACTGTGGGGTTTTTTCCTCTCTTTTTTGTTAGGTCATATTGTTGTATTATCATCACATCGTTGTGTTTGTTATGTGTACGCCTGTATTAAACATTTGAAAAACTAATAATCTTTCCAATTCTGGAGCTCAAAGAAACCTTACAAATGATGGCTGCCCCGCTCTCCCCAAGTTACAGCCGCCTCTCGTCTCTGTGTGTATATAAAGTTCACAATAACAGGAAACTTCACAAGAGTTTTCATTCTTTCCACTGACTTTGCATTCACTCACGTTCAGTCTGAACACACCTGTCTGATATCAGAAGTTTCTCACCTTGTTTCCTCCTTGTTTCAGTTTGATCTGTAGCGTCCCCTCCATTCTGATTGGCTGCCCTGCTGGTACCTAACAACACACAGTTGTAAAAGGTGTGATGAAGTGACCAATCAGCTTCCAATAACGATATGGTGGTTGATGAGCAACGTTTTACCTCCAGTGTGGAGCTGGGGAGGCTGTGATCTTCCTCTGGTAGATCTTCTAGCTCCCTCGTTGTAGGAGCAGCTGATTCTGCATCCTCCTCTGTGATTGGTGCAGCAGTCGGGGGGTCAGTCGGTGTAACCTGTTCTGCAGTAGGTGGAGAATCAGGAGGATCAGGCTCGTTGTGGAGCTCTTTCCTGGTTGAAGACGGGGATTCAGGGGGAGAACGCCTTTCTGCCACTGGTGGAGGCGGCGGTTCAGTGAGAGAAATTAGCTCTCTGATTCGCGGAGGCAAGTCAGGTGGTGCAGCAGGCTTCTCCAGTTGGCCCGGGGGCTCGGAGTGACGTCCGAACGTCTGCTCTGTGGAGGAGATTCTGGGCTTCGGAGCCAGACGCGGTTTAGATCTGGGATGAAGGTCTTTCTCAGGAGATGAAGAAGAGACGGAGGTTCGAGGGGGGGAGGGTGGAGGCGACTGAGGCCGTCTCGGAGAGGAGGAGTCAGGTGATGCTCTGAGGGGAGTGGGAGACGTCAAGGTCGAGTGGCTGGTTCGACTTCCCCAGGGCTTTACAGTCGGGCTGGAGACGGGACGAGCGAGAGGACCGTCAGTGTCTTCTTCCACCCCCCATTTATTTCTGCTGGTAGTGAAGGCTCTCCTGGAGTCCAAGTCAGGGTGGAGAGACGAGCTGGGTGGGGGACTAGCGGAGGTTGTGACACTGGTTCTCTCGTCTAGCACGGGCGACCTGATGGTTCTGTCCGCCTTCCTGCCGCTGCTGATTCGACGGATGATGTCTCTAGAGGTGGAGGTCCGCGGGGTCTTTGGATCGGACGGTTTCGTCCTCAGGGAGGAAACTCTGGCTGGAGGTTTTCTGTCCTGCAGGTCCATGTTCTCATTTCCATGAAGTCTCCTCTCCCTCTGAGGAGAAATAGTAAATATTCAAACTCAAATCAAGAATTTCTTTTTGAGAAAGTTAGTGCTCGTACAAAGTGGCACAACACAAGATGAAATGGAAAAACTTCCCTGCTCCAGTGAAGAGTAAGACTATAACGCTAAATACGCTCTGCCTGTCATATGTGTACATTAGTTTCTAAATGTATCGGTACGGTCAACCTCATTATTTGAATTACTAAAAGGGATCATATGAAATTTGTTTTGTCTCTTCAAAATTGTTCTCTCTCTCTCTTTGTGAGGTTATATAGTCATGTCATCATATTGGCGTGTTAAATTAAAAAAAATTATAATAAATCTTCTGAGCAAAGAGAATATAAAATAGAGTTTGACTCGACTTTGTTCCAGTCCAAAGCCGTACCAACCGACCAACCTGTGTTTTCTTCTTCTGTAGTGCTATGAAGCGGTCGCTCTGGGCCTGGATCATGGCCTCCAAGTCCTCCTGCCTCTTCAGGAGCTCCATAACATCCGACACAGAGTCCTGGAGGAACCAAAAGAACGATCTGTTTTTTGGACATGTTTTAGTGAAGCTGATGGCACGAGGGCTGAACGTTGTCGTGGAGACTCCTGCACTTTAGAATTTTACTTGATTTCACTCTTTTTAAAGAGCAACACTGAAGCCACTATTTTGACTTTGTAAATTACAGTCACTTTGAGACACGGCCTATTAATCCTGGTCTCGTTTTTTGGGGGGGTTTTTTGACCTACCCCGTAGTCCTCGGCCATCAGCGTGTTTTCGTAGGAGCTCAGCCAGCGCTCTGCCTGCTCCAGCTCCCTCTGGAGAAGAGAAATCTCCAGCTCTTCCTCATACAGGAACCTCGTCTCCTCCAAAACCTTCTCCATCTGCACCTCAAACTCCTCCAACTCACAGAGACGCTCCTCCACCTGGGAGGGGGAAGACAAAGGCCGAGTTGTCAGGTAAGAAGATTATTATCTTTTGGGTCAGATTTTAGATCTTAACACCTTACCTCTGGGGACATGAAGTTTCCTCCCTCTATGAGGCGCCTCCCTTCCTCTTTCACAGCCTGTGATTTGCTGAGCTGTCTGTCAATCTGGACGCGGTACTCCTCGTGCTTTTTAATAAGATGCTCCAGGTCGGTTGCCTCCGCACTCGGCGCCTCCCCTCGAACCAGTGACAGCATCTCCCTCAGCCAGGCCCTGGGACACAAGACAGGTGTCTAGTTTCATGAACACAGACGGTTCCTGCTGTACTATGAACTTTAAATGTGCCGTCTCCGACGAATCTCTGAAAAGATGTAGACGCGTCTTTTTCCAGCTGAAAATCAGGGAGCGCAAGATGTCTGCATGAGCAGAAAAAAGTGCAGACAAAAAACAAAAAACACTGGGTTCTGTGCATAAATGTCAGTAGTTGATAAATAATACACCACTACGCTGACAGGAAACAAAAACTGACACTTATCATGACTCCACGGCTACCCGATGTGCTCAAAAGATCTTTGTGGTTTTTTGTAATTTCGTGTAATGTTTCTTCCCCGGTTATATCTATTGTAAACAATAACAACTATATATACAACACCTTTCAAAACAATATGTCGATTCCGGGCTTTTGTACTTTAGTTTTACTTGTTGGAATTTCTCTTGAAAGTTAGTATTATTAAGAAAACAAAACGTCAAACCCGAAAAGCAGCAGATGTCCCTGTTTATGGATCAGCAGGTGATGACTTCACTGCACATCGACTATATTATTGGCCAAATTTGGCAACTTGTTTCATTGACTTGACTTCATATTTCAGCATTGGGGTTAAAAGAAATCATAAAAACGAGAGCGTGCCAAAGTGCTTAGTCCACCAGAGAGCAGTTTACAAACTGCGAAGGTATTTTTAAGGCAAAAAGGGAATTTTCTTTTTTTTTTATTTTGTTTATATGTCAAAAGAAACAAAAGTCAGATCATTTCAGTTTTCAAAAATTAGTCTAGGCATATGTGAGTTTTATTCATCGTAAATGTTGCTCTGGTGGATTAAATGAGCTTGACGTGCACATATGAACAAGTGTGTTGAAAGAGCCGTGTGTTTTTCTCAGAGTGAGCGATGATCTTAAACAGTATTATATACGAACAGCTGGTGCTGCTCTGTAGTACGTGTAGAAGTGTTACAGCTTGTTGAAACAAAACACAACCAGGAAGCTCTCATCCGTTTGCTTTGACACCAAAATGTGCGATGTGAGGAGGACCTACATGAGTTCAGTCCAGTGGGATAAGAATTTCTGCACATCTTCGGCCTGGCCCAGTCTGACTCGCCGTTGAGAGGCCTTGTCCTGGATGTTGGACCAGCAGGCCTCCAGCTCCTCCAGCCTCTGAGTCCCAGCGGCTCCGACCCGAGGCTGCCGTCTGCTCAGAGCCCGGCCCTCCTCTCGGCTCCTGGTCACCTCCTCTGAGATCAGAACCAGGTCCCTCTGATGGCACACGTCGACAACAACAAGGCGCGTAAAGTGATGCTGTAAAGCTTAAAAACTCTCGTCGAACCAGCGATTTTCCACTACTTCATACTTTTCTTACTATACATTTCAGAGGCAAGTAACGTACTTTTTACTGCGCTACATTTATTTAACTTTACAGATTCAGATTAATAACACTAAATAGAATCAACTAATTAATGATGATGTATTATAAAATTAGATTAGATTAAGACAAAACTTCATTGATCCTCAGGGGGAAAATTCCCAGAAACATAAAGAAATTAAAGTTATTTAACAGCTGCAGCATTAAAGTGAGAAACGTATTAATGCATCAATAATTATAATTCTATAATACAATAGATATTATTCTGAAATGGGCCTCTGTATATTGAGTACTTTTTGCTTTTGGTAATGTAAATATATTTTGATGCCGATATTTTTTAACTTCAGTAAAAATGTGATTGCAATAGTTTTACTGGTAACAGAGTATTTCTACACTCTGGTGCTACTTTTACTCACTTCTTCCACCACACAGACCACACATATCCACAACACACCTCACACACACACACGCACACACACAGACAGAGGGATTTATGTTTCTACCTTGACTTGTGATACAGCGCTGTCATTTAAATTGAAACTGAAAAGCACTTTTTCTTTTTTTCATTTAAATACTTGAGAACGGCAGCTGAAAGTGAAAGTTCCGGGTTGATTTACCGTCTTCCTAACACAGCTCAACGTGATGTACACGCCAACCTTTTCCGAAAACTCACCTGGTAATTTTGTACTTTGTATATTAACATAAAAGAGCTCCCTCCATGAGTTTTAGATCCTCCCCCTCCCGTCGGGCTCCCCTACCTCCAGTGCCTCGTGTTGCCTCAGCAGAGTCTGGATGGAGTGCAGGTCGTGCTCCTGCTCCTCCGAGTCCAGCACTGCCTCCTTCTCAGCCATCCAACCCTTCAGCTCGTCCACATCGTGATTAAACTGATGAACCTCCCTCGCTGACTGCAGACTCTGGAGGACACGGGACAGACCGTTACCCTCACCGCCTCTTTCCTCTCACGGGTGTCAGATCAATGTGTATTCCGCGATGTTTACTGTGTTCTACCTTCTCTCTGGTCCTGATGCTGCTGTTGAGGTCGTCCCACAGCCCGCTGAGGGCGTCGTCCCTCCTCCGGGCCTGGTCGTCCTGCCGCAGCCCTCGGCCCAGCTGCTGCACTGTGGTCAGCCGACTGCGTCCCAGACCGGACGTCTCCGACACCAGAACCTCCAGCTTCTTCTGAAGGACCTGCAGGTGGAGGGAGGAGAAGTGAGGAACAAGAAGAAGATGAGGAGGGAGATCTGGGTTGCTTTGCAGTTTGAAAGACACAGTTTGCAACGGAGAAAAACTCTGAATTTTCCCGAGATTAAAGCAAAAAAATTACGAGAAGAAAGTAAGAAATTAAAGTCACAAATTTACTCAGAAAAAAACAGTGTGGTGTAATGAGGTTGCTCCAATCTTAGCAAAGTGAAGCAATTATTATTACAATTTCTTTTGATCCTATACACGCCATTACAAGTTCCGTAGTTCATAGCATTTTGTTACTCGTCTGACTCGCCTCTACATCCTCCAGATCTTGTCCGCAGTCTTTGGACTCAGCCACAGCCTTCTTCGAGGTCAGCCATGTTTGTAGTTCTTTGGCTTCTCTCTCAAACACGTAGAGGCACAGCTGATCTCCCAGAGCAGCGCGACGAGTATCCGAGAGTCGGACGAGAGTCTCGAAGCGTTCAAGGACATCTGGGAGAGTCTCACTGACCAGGTGGCTGAGACGACGGACACACAGAGGCACAACTTTATTTTGAAAAGCGAAAGTGTAATACCAGATTTCTAAGGATTAAAAAAAAAAAAACTTGAAATGCCCATCCCAAACAGGATTTCCGTTATCCAGTAATTACCGGTTTTCTACCGGTAAAGTCCAACATGTTGAAATCTTCCCGTTCATAATGTGAAAATGATTGCGTTCGTTTACCTGTTGGGATGTCCGAGGTGCTGCAGCGAGGCTCCGCTCTCCTGCAGCCTCTCTACCGTCCTCCTCTGGTTCTCCAGCTCCACGTCCACAGAGTCCAGCCTCCTCAGCAGAGCCTCCGTTGCTTCCTCGCTCCTCCCACAGTCACGAGCCTCCAGGCCTGCCCGCTGCTCCTCTGACCACAGCTCCAACTCCGACACCTCAAAACACACACACACACGTTTATATATAACAATTCTTGACCAAAAAGGAAAGCCTCCCAGTTGTGCACGAATAAACTTCGATCACTTTTGAATTTTTACCTCAGTGAGGAAGGTGTGGATGCTGAGCGCCTCCTGCAGGAGTTTCCCTTTCCTCTCCGCCTCCATCAGTAGCTCCTCGCGGAGACTCTTCAACTCCTCCAGACGCTCCCGTATGTCGTGAGACGCAAAGTGGCGACCTCTGACCTGCGGGGGTCAATGTAATGTCGTCATAGAGAGATTGCAAATATCCACCTCGTCATTTAATTCTTCTGAATTATATCAAAACATCTACTTAACAATACAAAGAGTTTCAATAATGAGTGATGGCTCCTCACCAAACTATGCCCCGCCTCCTGAACGGCCTGGACCAATGGGGCGCGGCTTGAGATCTCCTGTATCACGGCCTGAAAAACAAACGGATTCCATTATACCTTCAAAATTTTACTTTTCACTATTTTCCACCACCTTCAAATAAAACTCTGAAAATGGATGAATATCTGGACTGATGCTGGTTAAAAAAAATGTTTTAAATGAACTTGGGCAAAGTGGAAAATAATATTATATAATGTTTTTATGGCAGTTTTTAAAGTGAGGAACGAGGGTTAATACTCATCATTCTCCACCTAGATGATTGTTGTAAGTCCCGTTTCATTTATTATAATTATTTTTTTACTTGTCCCAACTGCCATTATTTCCGTTTCCTTCATAGTTATTTCATCAATGGATATGAGTATTGTGCGGGTGAGCACCTGGTGTTTGTGGAGCAGCTGCTGGGTGCTGCTCAGGGAGCTCCCCCAGTCTTTAGCAGTGATGGAGGGCAGTCTGTCGCTCAGCCAGGCCACCTCCTCCTCCAGGTCTCTGTAGAACTGGAACAGAACCTGCCAGGCCTCCAGGGTTTCCCTGCGACTCTGAAGGGGCTCCGCCAGACTGTTGTACCTGACCGAGCGGAGAACATCACGGACGTTAACACTCGGCTGTTATTAACACCTCTGAGCGGAATATAAACTTCTGCTGTTTAGAATTAAGCGCACTGTTAAAAGAATCGTTTTGAGTTCGTCACCACTTGGAGCTTATTTTGCTTCGTCAGTTATGGGGAAAAACGGGAGAAGTCAGACGATCGGGCAGGTCGGAAATATTTTATCTATAGATTATCTAAACCACTCTATTAGGAGGTGTAACCAAAGGTGAGCGCAGCCGAAATGTCGGTAACAATCCCTCGTTGCACAGAACTGTTAAAAATAGGATGAAGAACATGACATCCAGTGTTCAAAGAGAGAAAGAAATCTATGAGTTTCCATTTTCTGCTACTTTATACTTCCACTACATCTCAGAGGGAAATATTCTACTTCACTGGATACCGCTGACAGCTTTAGTTACTTTTCAGATTACAGTTTTTCATCTCCTCCCTGTCCAGTGAAAACCATGCCAATCTCCAGGTGTTGACTTCGAATGTTGGTGATAAATTGACGGCGTTCCTTCAATCTCCTACTTCTTCGGCTAAATAAACTATTATTTGAAAAACCCTTCTTGGATCAGCAAGAAAAAAATGCATCACGTGGATGTTTTTTTTTTTTTTGCAGAGCTCACGAAAAGTTGACTTTTTAGAGATACGTGGTTCTCAAAGGACAGCATCACCGCAAACGTGATGATCTTATAGAATATGATGCATCGCTGTAGATTAAACTACCCTAGCTGATCTTTTACAGCGTATGAAGGAGTTACAATTCATTTATTGAATGCAGGAGTCTTACTTGTATTGAAATATTTACAAAGTGTGGTATTAGTATTTTTACAGCAGGAAAGGATCTGAATAGTTCTTCACCGATTACACGAAAACCGCAGATTCCAACTGAATCAGACCTGTGGATGGTGTGTGCCACTCTCGTCTGGATCTCCTCAGCCAAGAAGTTTCCCTGCGAGTGGAAGCTATTTGCCGTTTCCACCAGACCCTGTTGGAGTAAACAACACGATAAACAAACCTGAACTGAACTATATCGTCACTTGGATTCCCACATCAGCTGGTCTGAGCGTTGTGCACCTGGATTCTGTCTCTGTGTCCGTCCACCTCCTCCTCCAGGCCCTGCAGAGCCTTCAGCAGCCTGTTGACGGATGGCAGGTCGCTTCCACAGTCCTCATTGGTCAGTTCGCTCTCCGCTGAGTCCACGCACTGCTCCATGTCGTCCAATGAACGCTGGAACTGCAGCGCCTGAACAAAGCACACACATTAAGTCATCTAATTAGGCCTAGGCGATGTGGAGAATTTCTTTTAATATCAGGATTCATTTTCTTTTGACAGAATACCTCAATATCGCGACGATATTGTAGGGTTGACTATTTGTGCTTTCACACAACGACATTTTCGATAAATAATCATCAGTAATGTGGATATAATGACAAAGTGGGTAAAGGTATATATGTATATAAATAAAAAAAATGTTTTAAAAGCAGCTAGAACAATCTGGTGAAATGACACGACTTTACGGCAATGCTGTCTTTAAAACCAGGAAAAGACGACACCTGTGCCATATCATGATACCCAAAATCGCAAGTCTCGTGTCACGATAATAAATCGTGATATGAGATATATTGATATAATAATCGATAAATTGCCCACCATTTCACTTGTCGCCATATTCCCATTTCAATCTCTTTCTTCCAGCTCATTTAGTGACATTTATTTTGTTGAGCTTATCCTCTGCACAGGTTATTTTCCCCCACAGTGTGTGTGCGTGTGTGTGTGTGTGTGTGTGTGTGTACCTGGTAGGCCTCCTGCAGTCTGGTTCTCTTCTCTTTACAGTTGTGGATCAGAGCGTCCCAGCCGTCGGTCAGCTCTCTGAGTCGGGGTCGAATCTTCACGTCAGCTGATCGAGAGTCAGACAGCAGCTTCTCCGCTTCCTGCACGGAGACATCAAACACACTTCCAGTCAGCACTCTGATCTTTCACTTCAGAAAAATAAATAAATAAAATAAATATGTATATATATATACATATATATATATATATATATATATAAAAAAATATATATATATATAAATATATATATATAAATATATATATATATATATATATATATATTAGCATCAAAAATATACATATATATATCATGAAACAATTTATATTATATTATATACTTGGATTATACTGTAATTATTGATGCATTAATGTGTTCATCACTTTAATGTTGCAGCTGGTAAAGGTGGGGCGCATTTAAATGAATTTATATACCATATATCATAATTATAAGTTGATTATATTTTGTATTGATAATATGAATCTGTAAAGTAATTAAAGCTGTCAGAAAAAAAATGTAGTGGATTAAAAAGTAAAATATTTCCCTCTGATATGGGGAGTAGGAGTATAAAGTAGCAGAAAATCGAAAAACTCAAGTAAAGTTCCTCATTCACAGAGACACACATTCACAGAGACACAGACAGACAGACAGACAGACCTTCGTGAGTGTGTCCACTCTGTAGCGGTTAGCGAGGATCTCGGCCTCGAAGCTCTGATGTTTCAGCAGTTTGGCCTGAAGGTTGGTTGGTTCCCTCCAGCACTCATCCAGCGCCACAGCGTTACGCTCGTTCAGCCACACACACACCTGGAAAACAAACATATTTATATTGAAAAGAGTCGGATACAATAGAGATTAAAGTCCAGTAGACCTCAGACCAACAAATATTAACTAATAACTTAACTTAATAACTTCTCTGCATTATCGTACAAAGTTAAATATGAGGGCACTTGAAAATGTTTACCATAAAAACATCGATCTAATGTGCTGCAACACAAGTGCTGGTTGGCCAATTAACACTGTAGGCAACTTTGCTCCAAAGATGGTCTTTTTAATCCGATATCTGAGGTGGATGTGGTGACGTCACATGACCTCCTTGTGAATGCGGACGTACGTTCCCAACTTTGAGAGATGTATAACAGACTGTGTGAACCAATCAGGACTAAGACTGTAGATTTAGACATAGCAAAGTTGGCCATAGCAACCAGGAAGGTTGAGATTGAGGAGAAACAAACGTGAAATAGAGCAAAGAAGGAACGTCAGAGTAGAGCACCTGGTAGCTGCTGGACAAGAACTGCTGCAGCTTCAGCGATTGATCCAGAGCTTTGTGACGAGATCCGCTCTGCTGCTGCAGCTGGCTCCGCCTACACACAGACAGGCAGGCGATCGGAGAGAAAAATAGGTGAGAACAATAACAATCTTGTAACATTTCCCAGCCAGAGGCAACAGCTCTGATGAGGTCAGATCGTCTCTTCACCTGGCAGCGAGCGCTCTGCTTTTAACTCTGATGTTGTCCGAGTCGTAGTGTTTCTGTTGGATCATCTTCTGGCCCAGTTTCTCCACCTCGTCCAGCTGGTCCACCTGAGCCTCCAGAGCCTCCTCGAACTGAGCATGCTTCCTCTGCAGGGTCTCCACCTCCATCACCAAGCTCTGCACCAACACAGGAGACAGAGACGCCAATGCCGAGTTGTCGTTTCACATTAAATGAGCTTTTCCGCATCAGAAAGACAGACGGGTGGCTCTTTCTTACCCCCAGGTCCCGGTTGGAGAGGAAGGCCTCTTTGATGCCGAGCCAGCTCTCACACTGCTCTACAGAGGCCAGGAAGACCTGCAGCAGGGATAACCGTGACTTTTCTTTACAAGCCCTGATTTGCTCACAATTTAGTCATTTGAGCATTGAACAAAGAATAATGGAACTGCAGGTGTGATTTAAATGTGTATTCTAAGGTTTTAAAGGTAAATTCAGCTCCTCACCTGGAGGGTTCGGGCCTGCTCCAGGGTCGTGTTGCGGTTCAGCCAGGCTCGGTCCAGTCCGGATTTAGCTTCCTCCAGCTGGCTCAGTGCCTTCTGGATCTCGGCCTTCGAACTGTCACCCGACCGGATCAGACCCCGGCCGTAGTCCCGGACAGAGTCGATGCGCTCGGCGCGGGCGTCGATCTCCGTCTGACAATACGGTTACATAGTTACATTTCATCCGACTGCATTAAGTAAGTAGTACTGCACAGTACTACTTAGAGCTGGCACTCCAGAGATAACGCTCACTTTCCAGTCCTGATGCTCCACGATGAGCCGGTCCGCCTCAGCTCTGGTCTTGGGAAGGCCTTTCTCTGCCATCTCGCTGCTCTGTTTCACACTCCACTCCAGCAGGAGGCGCTGGTTGGCTTTGAACAGCTGCAGCTGTAGAGCCTCCTGCAGTTTCTCCTTCCTGAACAAACGACATCTCACATGAGAGCACAGCTGTGGTCGAGCAGTCGCTTCTGCTTATGAAGGTTGCCAACAGAGTGAAACATGTTAAGTGGCAGCCATGATAAGAACTAGTTGGATCCTCTAAATGCTAAGGAAAGGTGCTTCAATGCTTCCTTGCTACACTCGACCATCTTTTACCAAAAGACTGTTGTGGCTACACAATCCCTGCGGCAGCAACATTTAAAGCTACGCACCATTCAGCCTGAATGTCTAATGTCTAATTGAGAACCTTAAACTAAACCTAAACTACGGCCGATCTTCCTCACCTGAGTTTCACCTCCTTGTCCAGAGTCTTCAGAGCTTTCTGGACCTCCTTCTGTTTGTTCTTCAGCTGGTCACTCATCACCGATCGAGCCTTCAGGTGGTCGGAGACCTCCTTCTCCAGGGCCTGAGAGAAGAGAGGGAGGAGAGTGAACTCTCCACGAGATTTTAGAAATTCATGTTCTTTGTCATTTTTATTTTAGGGCATCTACCGTATAACTCGGTTGCTTCTTGATTTCTCCTTTCACGTCACGTCATAATCATGCTGCTCTTAAAATCATTCTACAACAAACATTCAAACAACAGACACAAAGATAACGGAGATGTGTGCCGTTGTGACTTTAAATACACACCAAGATCCAGATTAATCATGATCATGCATGACTTGGACAAACTTGTCCACGCTTTTGAGTGAATTCAGAATGCCGTTTAAAATAATGCAGCAGGTCTATAAATCTCTCCCAAGTTTTAGGACCAGAAAAGCTCCTTAAAAGTCTAGTAGATGTTGAAAACAAGCCCTCCAACTCACCTGTGACCTCTCCTGGATGACCCCGGCCTCTCTCTCCGTTTCCTCGTGGCGTCTGATCAGGTTCTCCACGCTGTCCACGTCAAAACCACAGCCCTGACCCTGCAGCAGCAGCATCTGCAGAGACAGTCCCCCTGTACGTTAGTCTCAGTGGTTGAGACGACATGTAGTTTTCAGGTAGTGAAACTGACCTTCTCGTTGGCTCTGTCTCGAACCTCCTCCAGCTCTCTGATCAGGGCGTGGAGCACCAGCGCCCCCTCCAGCTTCTTTTTGTAATTGTTCAAATCTCCGTGAAACTTGCTCCACCTGGAAGAGACGAGAGACAATTCGGTGTAAACCTGAGCGAGAAAAAAAACAACAACACAGGCGAGATAAAGCTGCAAGTTATTACCTGTCATTGAGCTGCTGTCTCCTCTGTCGAACAGTAACCAGTTCATCGGCGCTCTGTCTCTTCTCCAGCCTGGCAGCCAGTCTGTTGATGGCTGTGATGTGAGCGTCGTCAACCGTCACGTCCTACAGATTGAATACACATAAAAAGGCCTTTTATTCTAATTCCCTCCGTTTGATATTTTTGGCCTTCTTTTCTGATCTTCTACTGTTTGCTCCGTTAAATGTTTGTCACTGCATTATGCTGTTATTACAAACGCAACACTTCCTGCATCAAGTTTTATAAAATGCAAAACCTTCTTGGATTTCAGTGGACAGAGTCCCTCCTTTTCTTAAAAATGGTTTTATTGTGAAACATTTCCAGGAACCTTCCGTGACTCGTTAATGATTATGACCCTACGTGCAAGGGGGGGAAATTCCACAGTCTACACACAGTAAATGAACAAATAAATTCACACCCACAGAAATCAATGGCATTTTCTCACCCCATCTCCAGTTCCCCTGAACTCTCCGAGTTTCTTCAACAGCTGAACTCCATGTTCGTAATCCTTGCCAACATCTCCAACATTAATCATCACCTCCTGCAAGACAGACAGGTCAGAGGCAGACCATCCACACTGTGAATACATTGTAAACACACCATCCCTCCATCATTTCCCTACCTTGTGTCTGATCCAGGCCTCCACCTCTCCGACTTTCTGCAGGAACTCCAGGAAGTCTCTGTTATCTTCCAGGGCTTTCCCTCGGGTGGCCAGGGCCTTCTTCAGCTCCTCCCAGTGGAGCTGCAGGGAGGCCACACTCCTCTTCACCTCCTTGGACCTCAGGTGTCGAAGGGAGACCAGCTCCTCCCCGGCCTGGAGGCAAAGCACATGAGGAAGACGGTCGGCCCCAGAAGTTTCAGATGTTTGAAGCGAGAGAAGTCAAAGTGGCTTTCTAAAAGAGAACATCAATCTGATCTTACCAGCAGCACAGAGCTGATGATCTCTCTGTGAGCCAGGATCTCCGCCTCAAACACTTGATGTTTCTGGAGAAGCTTCATTTTGGCTTGCAGATTGCTGAGGTCGGCTTTACCGTCCTCTGCCATCTTCTGCATCCGCTCAGACACCCACTCCTCCGCCTGACACATAGACAGGTAATCGCTTAAAACATTTTAAAAACACACAACGGGTCTCTGAATATATTGTAGAAAAATAGGAGGAACCTTCTCAGAAATAAATTAGAAACAAGTGAAATTCAGCTATGGTTCTTCGGTTTCATATCATTTCCATTGAAAACTTCCTCGACATTATTTTTGTATACAGACGGAGAGTCTCTGGTCAGTGGGTCAGTAGGTCACCTCAGCAACGTCTCGGTTGAAGATGCACTGCATCCTGGAGAGTTCCAGCTCCTCCCTGCGTTTAATGGACAGCTCCTTGATCCTATCACGTCGCTGGAAGAGGGCCTTGAGTTTGGTTTTGACCCGTCTGCTCTTCTCTTTACTCAGCTGCTTCTTCAGCCGCTCGGCCAGCTCCTTTAGGGAGGACAGCTGCACAAAACGGAGACAGGGAAGATTTAAATGAATGCCATGCAACCATGCCACGTTTAGATTTATATTTCAGATTTATTGTCCCAGAGGGAGGTTTGCTTTCATAGCCACAAACGGATACAGACGGTACACAAATCTTAGCGCAAAGCATGAGGGAACAGGCTATTAGCATGCTACGATCCCACGCTGGCATGCATCTGTAGTACAGAAAAGGAGACAATAACAGAAGAAGAGCAGACCTTGTCCTCCTGCGAGCTGAGCAGCTTCTCAAAAGCTTCGTGACGTTTGATCAAACCCTCCGTCTCATCGACGGTGTTTCCCAGAGTGCTGTTCTGCAACAGGATCTGTGGAGGGATTTGACCGCCGATCAGGCACTGAATGTGATGTTACTCATTGCCTCTGGAGGACAAACACAAAAAGGATGAGTTTACCTCCTGAGAGCTGGAGGTTTTGTCCATGCTGTTAACGTCTCTGTAGAAGACCTGCTCCAGGTGAATGGTTTCCAACCAGCTTCGTTTCTGGTTCCACTGCTCCTCCAGTTTGTCTCTCTCCCTCTGCAGGGCCTCTAGCTTCTCCAACACCTGGAAGAAACGCAGGTGAACACTCTCGGGCCGCTGACGGCACCATGATATTTTGTCTTATATATGTGTAGGTTTAGAGGCAGGATATCGACGCAATCCTTTTTTGTGGATTCGCCCCCTTCGGTAAATCTCACCTCCTTCCTGTTGGTCCGCTCCAGCGTCTGCAGCTCCTCTCCCATGTCCAGAGCCTGTTGGTAGGTTTCCTGTCTGGCCTCCATCTCAGCCCACAGCTGCTGGTGCTGGGCCAGCTGGAGGTCGGCCGTCGTCACGTCGCTGATGCTCTCCTCGGCAGCCATCGCAGCAATCAGCTGGCTGCACCACAGGAAATAATCCTGCGCCTGAAGAGCACAAGACACTAAGAAGTTAAGAGCTGAGAGTCATAAACGTTTTATTCATGTTTATTCATCCAGCTCTCGGTCTTCACCGTGTTAAGGAACAGGTATCTCCGACACGCCAGTTTTAGCGCCTCCTCCCTCTGCTCCGCTTGGAGTCGGAGCTCCTCCCATCGCTCCACCACTTCCTGCTGCACTTCCTGTAGGCGGAGCTTCAACTGAGGAGTGCAGAGTTCCAGGATGGAGTCGACGCCGTCCAGCTGCTCCTGCAACTGCGACACACAAGAAGAACAACATTGCCAACAACATAACTGTGTAACTGTCCACGAGCAACAGGAAACATGCAGAGGGTTTAAAGACATTTTGATGGATCATTTTCGACTTCAGAATAAAGGTCCTCTCAATTGTTTTGGACCTGCCACATAAAAGTCTAGTCAGTTATTGGGGAATGAAGATAAGGTTATTTGTCTCTCCCTCTCCCCACCCCAATTAAAATCCACTAAATAGCATAGTTTCTTCTCAAAATGTTTTGAATCTGTGAAACACTACCTGCTAGGACTACATACTATCCTCTACTTCAGGTTTGATATTGTACATGCATATTTATATGCAACACACAGCTGGCCTCATTGAATTACCTAAAACCAGCAGCACACCGGACGTGTCGTACAGACAAAGTCAGCGTAATGTGACAATGTGAGAAAAATGCTGCTCTGAGGAGTTGATGTGCACTGACCCCTCCAAAACACCTGCATCATACTTTTATCTCTCGTGTCTCTAACCTGTTGCTCCGTTAGAGCCAACTCGTGAAGCAGAGCTTCATGTTTCCTCAGCTGTGACATCACTCCTCTCAAATCCTTCGCCACGTCGTCAGGGATGCTCTTCTGTCGCTCCTACAGAGAGAGTGAGAGAGATTCTGAGGGTTTGACTTCAACATGTCTGAATGGATGCATGTGATGTTCCGACAGATGCATACTGTACCTTGATGAGCGTCAGTGCGTCCGTCAGGTCTTGGTAGAAGCGGTGACATTCCTCGGCCGTCAGCAGCTGATCCTGACGCTCCCTAGAAACGCCCTTCAAATCCTCCCAGCATGCACTGCAAACAAACGTCAGAATCAACACAAAGGCAAACGAAAGGCTGCATCTACCTTTATTTAACTATACTTGATAAAACATGCGCTTCCCTCGTTCTAAAAAAAGTTCTTCATACTGTACAACAAGTAATATTTTGAAAATGGCGTAAAGTAATTTGGATGGAAATGAATTTGGTAGCTTTGGTTGCACAAACAAACCTTTAAAAAAAAAAAAACTATCTGAAAATGTGTATGTAAAAGTTTTCAACAAGTAAAGATTTATCTTATTTTTATTCTGCATTAGTGTGGTATAACCGATTACTTAACAAGCCGACTAGCTCACTGGCTGTGTGAGTGAACACCTGCGAGTATACCTGAGCTGTTGCAGTGTCTCTCTGACTGCAGAGCTCTGTGGATGCTTGTTGTGGATCAGTCGAGCAGCCAACGCGCTGCAGCTCTGCAGTCTCTCCTCTCCAACTTCCAGCTGCTTCAGGAAACCTTCAAATTTCCCACGAAGCAACTGAAATGTTGATCACAAACACAGAACCTCTTTACTCTACTGTGACCTTTACCGTCTTTACCCTAATCATCTTTCAAGGTGTGTCATCATCATCATCAGATCATGACTTCATTTTACTGTGCGATAAACAACTTTGTACTTGATGCAAAAAAATGTTAATGTGATGTAACCTGAACATGTTGGTAGTCGTTGCCCAGGTCCTGAGACTCGGCTGTCAGTCTCTGCTGGTTCATCCAGTCCTCCAGCTCTGATGTCTCTCGTCTGAACTCGTGGATATGGAGGACTTCCTTTAACCTCTGACCCCTGGAGGGAGAGACGTGAGGTGAAAGGGAGGTGCATTTTTAAGTTTCTTCAGAATGAAAAGTAATCCAGTGATAGTTGTCTGTACATCCGTGGGTACACTGCAAACAGGAACTGACAATAGCTAATATGGCATTATTTTAATGGTGACAAAGGAGCTCAAGTTGTAGTAAAGCATTGAATCAGAATTTACCTGAGAGCAGCCTGGTGCTGTAGCTGCTGGTTCAGACTGCTGAGGCGACTGAAAGGCCTGTTGAGCTCCTCGAGGCTCCAGTTCTGGGTCGCCTGCTCCACCTGGTCTCCCAACTCCTCCACCTCTACCTCAAGCACTTCCAGTTGGCCCTCCAACACCTACAGCCAGGGAATCATCAGGATACTATTCACAGATACACAAGCTGCTAAACTTAACCATCATACATTTTGATTCAAACAGATATTCACAAAAAGGATGTGGAAAATAAGGACATTTTGTAAAATAAGAGGTTAATTTATGGAAAAGATGCTAAAAAGTTGACCAATACAAAGTAAAGATACCTGTACTACATAGTTCAGCTTCATTTTGAGAAGGAGTTCCACAGGGAAGGATCTGAGGTCCTCTACTGTTTTGGTTAAGTACAGACATGTCAGAGTGTGTGTTGTACCTGGTGTTTGGTGAGTAAACTCTGTGTGGCCAGCTGGTCTTTGCCGTAGTCATCGGTGTTCACCAGAGTGAGTGTCTCGGTCAGCCTGGACTCCAGCTCTGAGCAGTCCAACAGCAGCTGGAGGCAAGTCACATTCAGAAAAAATTCAGCACAAAATGCTTCAAAAACTGTTTCTCAAATGTATAATCATACCCATCTCTAGATAGCCCTCTCACCTGTTCTCTGGTGATGGCCTTGCTCAGGTGAGCTGCTCTCCTGTTGCAGGCCTCCTCTAGCTCCTCCCATTCTGCACTCAGGTGCTTGCTCCTTCAAAAAAAAAACAAAAAAAAACAGCCATCGTCATTTATTAAGCAGAACAACAAATTCTCTAAAGAATTGCAAGGGAAGAATTTCACAATCAGCCCTGAAGAGAAACACAACTGTACCTCTGGAGCACTTCCTCTCCGTCTGATTTACTGGATTTGGCCAGGCCCCGCCCCTTCTCCAGGACATGGTTCAAGTGTTTTTGATGGCCGTTCACTTCCACCTGCAACTCCTAAGTGAACATATCATGTTTTATCTGTTATATTGATTTAAGATTTTCTTTTAAAAAGGACTTTAAATGTCACAAAAAAAAAACTTGTTGTTGCTGTTAAAATTAATGTTGTTAGGAGAAAAGTTATCTTTTTATAAGTGATAAACTGTAATCCAGCTGGTACCTTGTGTTTCTGCATGAGGCTGATGGCTCCAGCCAGAGACTTGTCGTATCCTGTAGATCCAGAGGGAGGAACATGTTCAGAGATCCAGCTGAGCTCCAGATCCACGTCATGATAAAACCCAAACAGCAGCACCGACGCCTCCAGCTGAGCTCGACGCCGGTCCAGAGGCTTCTGGAGAGACTTGAACCTGAAGCACAAAGATGATCAAATCAACATCATCTGCTTCATGTACCACTACATCTAAAATAAATCATCTTCCTCCTTTATCCTCTCTCTATTACTACTCTTCACCCAACTTTTTTATAATTCGATGAGTATACATTTATATATAAACTAAAGACAAGTGGACCAACGATAGAATCCTGCGGAATTCCTGTTTTACTCTCCAAGAAAGATGATTTCTCATCGTTTATAATGACCTACAATTAGAAAGATACATTTTGAATCATCGTAAATGTTCTCTTCGTAAACATCTCATTCAGGAAAGATTGTTTGTTTATATTCTAATTTTATGTATGTAGGTGAAAAGCAAAGTGCTGTTTGGCTGTAGTGAGTGCATGGAACCATTAATGTCTGTACCAATACAGATGGTAGATAAATTTTACTTTTGACCTACTGGTGGTGCTAGAGAAGTCAAGGGGACGATGAATGTGATAGTGTTCAAAGAGGACTCACAGAGTGAGGTAAGTGTCGGTCTCCTGGAGGATCCTCTGGGAGTCGAAGTGATTAGAGGCGAGGTGTTTGGCCCTGCTGACAATGGAGTTGATCTTCTCCGCCAGCTCCTTGGCCTCCTGCTCCAGCTGCTGATGCTCCTTCACACAGAAACCCAGCAGTTAGTGGGTAACAAATTCACAGTTCCACAGTAACTACTGTATGTAATAGTAAAACTAGAGTGGACCAACACAGATCTTATATAAAATGACAGTTTTTGTATTTGGTATTTTCTCACATCGGCTGTTAATATTTGATAGAGGTACATCATTTTCCTACGGTGAATTACATCCAGTATCATCTCAAGAATTGCTGTCAGAGTGGCCCTTACCAATTCAACATCTAATACTTCGTTTAGTCGTAAAATTGTTTTTCAAAAAGTTATTCAACAATTGGCTTTGCAAAAAACATATGCAAATAGTAAGCCTTGCTATATAAAAAGGTGTTTTTATCAGCGTTCTCCTCACCTTCAGAAGCTGTCGGCTGGAGCGTAGGTCGTGACCTTGGGCAGCGTTGTTCAGCATCCACTGGATTGCCTCAATCTTCAGTTTGGCATCCTGGGGAAACAATCAGGACTTTGACGTAAAAATGTACTGAAACAGAGTCACCTTCGGCCTACAGAAGTCTGTTTCTCAGTCAGCGTTTTACCTGCAGCAGCTCCATCAGCTGCTCCTGCTGTCCCGCCTGTCTCAGTTTGTCTCCTCTGTCAGCCATCTTGTCCTGAAGTCTCCTCCACCGGCTGCCGAGCTGGGTTGACTTCCTGCTGATGCTCTGACTGTTGTTGTGCTCTTCAGCAAGCATCTCCTGCCCCAACTGAACATAGACATGCATCATTTAAGCGGCGTTTACACAAAGCGAGCTGTATGTCATTGGACTGGGGACCAGCGAGGGGCAGTTTACCTGAACAAGTCTGTCCAGCCACACCTGGTTAGCCTGCATCTCCATCTCAGCCGCCTCGTGTCTCTTCAGCTTTCGGAGGACGTTGGTGGGGTCGCGGTACGACTCGTCCTCCGCCACCTTAAACTTCTCCTCCATCCACAGCAGCAGCTCGTCTGCATCTCTCTGGAACTCCTGCAGGATGAATCAATCAATGATGACTGAACTAACATTTTAACATCAAGATATAATATTAGCTTAAAAGGTTCTCCTACTGGAACTACATCTAAAACTATCGTCATGATTGATTCTTCAACTTTCAAGAGAATTTGATTTTCAAAAAATTACAATTTTCAAAAATACTTCGATTATCGAAAAATGGCCAACTTTCAAAAAACCTTTACATTTTCAAAAAAATCCTTCAATTTTGAAAAAATTACCTAAATTATCAAAAAAAAACCTTCAAGAAAATGTTTGATTTTCAAAGAATGACCACCATTTTCATAAAAACCTTCGATTATCGAAAATTGACCTCAACTTTCAAAAAAAACTTCCATTATTGAAAAATGACCTTAAGTTTCAAATAAAACTTTGGATTTTTGAAAAAAATTGACCAAAAGTTTAAAAAAATTCTTCAACTTTCAAGAAAACCTTTGATTTTCAAAAAAATTACCTTAATTTTTTTTTTTAAATCTTCCATTTCGAAAAAATTACCTTAATTTTCAAAGAAATGTTCCATTTTAAAAAAAATCTTCAACCTTCAAGAAATAGTTTGATTTTGAAAAAATTACCACAATTTAATTAAAACTTTCCATTTCGAAAAAATTCTCAATTTTCAAAAAAAACTCGATTTTGAAAAAAGACCAGACCAAATAAAATGTATAAATACAAATTTAAAAAATGTAAATATAAACTAATGGTCATGTCACAATAATATAATAATAATAATAATAATAATAATAGTACCTGATATTTCTTTGAGGCCAGCAGCAGACTCCTCCTCTGCATGCTGTTCTCCTTTAACTTCCTGTTGGCCTTCTGGATGCTCCTGCTCCTTTCCTTGATGCTTAAAGATAAACTCAGTATTTAAAAAAAACAGCAGATCTTTTTTTTTTTTCCATTTTATTTTTTAAAAATTTGCTGGCGGATATTGAGTTTCCATGGATCTCAAGTTGGATCTTGTCCATCTTTAATCTTAATCATATTGAACTACATATTTAAACACGTCTGGACGGTGATGTTTCTGTTGTGTTCTCTTACTGTTTCGCAGCGTAGTGTTGCTGGTTGACGAGCTCCTGGCTGCGTTCAGTGAAACGATCCACTTGTTGGTCCAAAGCCTTCAGGAGACCTTCAAGCTCCTCCTGTCGGCCCAGCAGACTATGGACACTGTCCACAGAATCCTGCGGGAATAAAACACACAGAATATCTAAGTACAACATTTGAAACAATCACTGGAAATGTATATTTAGGATGGACCGTGGAAACAGATCAGTGAGGCGTCCTCACCCCGACGTCATTGACCCTCAGTCGGGCTTCGTGTCCGGACAGCGTTGCTTCGATCCGGTCTCCCTCCTGCTCCAGCCTCTGGAGCTCCACCCCTTGCTCCAAATGCTCCTTCCTACTGGTCCACAGCTTGTCAAGCTTGGACCAATCAGCTTTGAGCTTGACCAGGGCTTGTTGGATGTCAACACCTCCCACCTTCCCATTAGACGAGCCCTGCTGCAGAGATTTCCCCAACTTTTCCATCTCCTTCGACCTGACAAAACAAACGCATGGCAGATTTATTCATTTACACCGAGTGTTTAATATTGAGAATTTCTGTGCGACTCAAATCGCTTACATTTTACAAATTAAATAACCACAAATAAATATTTTGCATTCTGCGGAGATTGAAAGAAAAAAATTATTATTTTCTGTATCCAGTAACCATTGAGCCAAAACGGGGAAAGTTATCAACTTTACCTGCTCCTCTGCGCCTCCATCACCAACTGGAGCTCCTGGTGTTGCTCCAGCAGGGCGACAGCTGAGGCCACGTCAGTGGCCGTCTCCTCCTGCAGGAGGCGCTCCTGGACCGAGCCGGCCCAGCGCTGCAAGTCCTTGGCCTGTTGCTGGAAGCTCTGCAGCCGGCGGGCCTCCTCCAGGAGCCGCTGTCTGTCTGCAGCCTGACGCTTCAGCTGGTCCACAACAGAAGGATAGGAGAACGGTGTGAACGAGAGCTGCTGCGAGTTCTGACTGGAGGATTGTCAGATTTAACGTTCTTCAGTTCATCATGAATTAAACTCAAACCTGATTCAGCAGAGCCTCCAGACCCCGAACCTCCTCCTGGATGGCTGCGCTCTCTGCTGGACTGCAGTCCTGCTTCCTGCAAAACAGAAAATATACATCGTGGACTAGAACACTGTTAACATGAAAAAAGACCAAACCAGCCTGGTGATGGCTCTCCTAAACTTTCAAATTTGAACATATCAGCTTTTAATGAATCCATTAAAATTTTCCTAATCCATTTTTGGCCCCAACCTGAGTTTTAAAGAAAGAATAAAAGAGAAATTAATTCAGTTCTGAAGGGATTTCTTAAATTGTAATTGCTTACAGCAACAAATCTGAAATTACTTAATTAAGTTAAGTTTTCATGAGACAACGGCGACTTTTTTTTAATCTTATGATGTCAAATCTTAGCATTATACTTCTCCACTGTTGAATTTATTTTGTTGACTTATTTATCAGACCCGTACATCTTGGCGACGTTTTTCAGGTAGGCGATCTTGGCCTCCAGGGTCTGGATGTCACGGAGGGTCTGAGTCTGGTTCTTCTCCTCAGCCAGCAGGGTGAAGGAGGTGCAGCCCACGTCCACGGTGTCGAGGCTGGACAGCTGACCCTGCAGCTGAACTTTGGCCTCCTGGCAGCTCTGCAGGAAGGACTGCACGTCCGCTGTACTCAGCAGCTCGTGTCCTTTCTCATCCTTCAGCTGCTGGATCCGATCCCACCTGCAGACACGAGGGACAGGAGACCGGACTTGCATCAACTCCAAGTTAATACAGGCCGGCCTGATCACTTCAGCCCACATCAAAAGACCATTCTGCACTTTAATTTCTAGTTAGTACCATCAGTGTCACTGATGGTACTAACGTGATGCTTTCTGGACCGAGATGCTTAGTTTCATGTTCAGTTTGTACCTGTTGGAAACCGTCCTGCGTCTGTCCTGGATCTCTCTCTGTTTACTGTGTCGGCTCTTCACCAGCTCATCCGCCATCTTGATGATGTCATCAAACTGGCCACGCCCACTTACCAACTCAGTCAGAAAGTTCTGGAACAAGGAAGTGAAACCTAAAATGTTAATATTTTACTTTGGAAAAAACTCAATTTCTGGGTTTATGTGGTTTCTTTAATAATTTCAGTCAGTCCTTTCAATTTCAAAAACTTTTCATCATTATTGTATGGACTTTCAATATTCAAAAAGTTGTATTCAAGTTGCTCATAATCAATTCAATTCAATCAGTCAAAAATTCAAATGTAAAGACATTAAGAGTTCCTGGCTTCTTTGCTTTCAGTGTCTGACCAGCAACAATATACAGGATATTAATGAATGTGCAGATGCTTGTTAAAAAAAACTTTTGAATTAATGGGAAATATGCAGAGATATTCCAAATATTTGTTGGAGGACATCACTCTCTCTCTGAAATTTCCCAACACATGTTGTATTCCTTTAATAAATGAGCCCAATTGAGGATTGAGGTTTATGTGCCGTGCTGAGGAGAAGTCTTCACCTCGTATTTAGCCTGCACCACTCCCAGGTTGTCGGCGTCTGTGCTGAAGGTGTTCAGGATATTCTCCTTGTCCTCCATCCACGACTCAAACTCCTGGCAGCTGTTGTAGAATCGATGCAGACGCAGCGTCTCCTGCAGACTCCTCAACTTCGACTGCAAACAAACAACCATAAAATCGGATTTTTACTTTTCTGCTGCTTTAAAATTTCTTTAAATGTTCACTGCATCTTTATGATTTTCTTTAGGCTTCATTTAAATCTTCACACCAACTCCAGTTTAATCAAACTACATGTTCTATTCTGCCCCTCTCACCTTGACCAGGTTGTACAGGGAGTTGTAGTCCCGGTCCAGGTTGGCCTGCGTGCTCTCCACAGTTTCTCTCTGGTACTGTGGGTCCGGCAGACAAGTTGTTTGGATCTCAGCCGTGCCGCGGCGCATCGAGCGGTTGCGCCTTGGACGACTCAACTTCCTGTTTGGGCTCTCCAGTTCGCCATTGGTGGAGACAGGTGGAGAGGGGGGAGGAGCCTGAGCAGAGTGAGGAAGGAGGAGGACAATGATTAGACTTATTGTTTTAAAATGACTCATGATTTACACACAGGTCTTAAAGACATTGATTTAAAGGCTACTGATGATTGATCTAATTTAAATGTTATTGATTATTGATCATACCGTGGCTGGCAGCAGGCTGAGGTAGGTTTTGGGGATGAGCTGCTGGTTACCTCGGCTGTCTCTGGCCAGAACTTGGTCTCCATCTGGCTCATTGTTGACGATGGTTACAATCTCATTTCGATCCCACGGAAACTGACCTGAAATCAGTTTAGTTCAGGCCCACAGATAATGTTGGACAATTATTCTTCCTCACACCGGATGTGAACACATTTGCTTCTTTGTTATCAGAAGTTAGATTAATAAGATTAATAAAAGATTATCGCTTGAAAAAGTAATGACAATGACAATTACTTTTGCCTCTCGCTGTGAAAACTAATCCCAAAAAAAGGACTTAAAATTTAGAAAATCCACACTTTCAGTATTCAAACATGCTATTGGTCCGGATGTTACCGGACCAGGTGACACATTATTTTTATGTGTGTGTCATTTCCCATCATGCCCTGCTGTGACACACAGAGTAGCCCTCCAGTACCTCTGCTGTATTTGAAGCGGACCTTGGCCTTGCTGTCCTCACTCTGAGAGGCGTAGCTCCCGGAGCCCCTCCCACCCCCGACAGTAGGTGGTGGTGGTGTCACCGCTCCTGTACCCTCCTCGTCTCCAGATGAGTCGCTGTACTGGATCATCTTAGTCTTCTGAGGCTCCGCCTACACAGAAAGAGAGTCAGCGTAGACGATTTTTTTTGTTTGTTTGTTTTTTCTTCACTTTACGGCACCGAACCATGACTTCTGTGTACCATTACACCCCTTGCAGATAAACATGCCTTTCTGTTTATACTATACTAGTCATGTTTCCAAAAACATATTTTTATGAGCATTTTGAAGGATGGCATTAGAAAAAGCTGTATGAAAACGAAAAAATGTCAATAAAACTTCCTCAATCGCGCAAAAATGTTTTTACGCTGACTTAAGTTGTTTTTTCTCACGTCAAAAAAAGAGCTGATGTGCTGCACGACAATCGCAGCCACACAAACAGAAAGTATGATTTCAGCGCTTACTTACGGTCAGAGCCGTTTGCTGCATGGCGCTCCTCGCCTGCTCCGACAGTCTCTTTATCTCCGAGGCGTAGGCTGCCATCTCCCGCTCCAACCGCAGGTGTCGCTGCAGCAATGCTGCCGTGCTCGACTCGTCCTTCCCATGATCCTCGCTGGTCAGCAGCGGTTTCCTGTCGCCCAGCCAGGAGTCGGCCTCTGCCACGTCTGCAAAGTACTGGATGGAGAAAAAGTAGTTAGCTGTGTGAAGATTTTTATTTTTTATTTTAATGAATACTTCTGCCCTTAAAATTTGTATTCTTTGGTTTGTTTTTCTACCTAAGAAGAACTGCTCATCACTACACTGGAGTTTTGCGTTATTGTGACAAAAATATTAAGGGCAAAATAGTCAACAGTTGAATCAGTTAATATTTAGTATTGTGGCTGTGTGTTATATGCTTGTCCCTTATAAATAGACATTACATCAGTACTTACTGGCATAGACATGTATTCGCTTTAATAGATGGCATTTCCCTTATCTACCTGTTTGATGGTGGAGGCGGCCTGCAGTCTGTTGCGGCGTCCTGTTGCCTCGTCGGTCAGGTTGCTCCACTTCTTCTTCAGCATTCGGATCCACTTCTGGATGGCTCGCTGGTTGAGCTGACTCTGTTTGGACAGCAGGTCCTGACCTCTACCCAGAACCCCCTGGTACAGAGACTCCTGGGCCTGGAGCTCCGCCTCCAACACCTTTCAGGATGTAATCAGATTAATTTACAAACATGCAAATCAGTATTACGGAGTCCTAGGAGTGTAACAAAAAAAGAATACAAATATAAAAGAATAATAAAATAGATATGGCAATATAAAAGAGGAATAAATAAAATAATAAATAAGTAAATTAAACAATGTGGAAATATAAATGGTAAATAAATAAAAGATTAAAAATAGTAATAAAAAGGATTTGGAAATATAAAGATAAATAACAAAATATAAAATAATCATACTAAGCATTTCTATTAATTTTCCCAATTATTTGTTAACTTATTTCTGTATATACATTTTTATATTATTTAAATATATATATTTTCTTTTAAGTTTGCATATAAATACTAGTTTGAATACCATTTTTCTTTTGTTTTTTTTCTTATTCTTTAGTGGATTTATTCTTTTTTATGGCACTCTATGACTCCATACTTTTAGTAGTTTGTTAAAATAATTGAATCCATTGCATCCATCTTCTTGTTTAAAGATAAAGTTTAAAAAAAGAATCCCTCCAATCTAATTGAGGCCCTAAAATTACAAATCATTCATTTGAATTATTAAATTTGTGTGGTAAATGTTAAAACATTATTATTTTGAGGAAATTATTTATAAAAATGTTCCACCTGCTGTCAGGTGTGTGTTTATGAACTTGTGAGGTCCACCTTGTGTTTGTGTTGGGCCAGCTGGATGTGGTTCAGGTCTCGTCCGAGTCCGACCGTCTGCAGCCTCAACCAGCGCTCATAAAGCCAGGCCTCCACCTCCTCACAGTCAAAGAAGAACTCAAACAGCCTCAGCTGAGCCTCCAACTGTCTCCTCCTGGCAGGGGGGAGGGGGAACAAGAGAGGAGAGGAAACAAGAAGAGAGGAGGAAACGAGTGAGGAGAGGAGGAAACAGGAGTAGAGAGGAAACAGGAGTAGAGAGGAAACGAGAGGAGAAGAGAGGAGAGGAGAAGGGGAAACGAGAGAGGGAAAGAAGAAACAGGAGTAGAGTTGAAATGAGAGAAGAGAGAGGAAAAGAGGAAACAGGAGTAGAGAGGAGAGGAGGAGGAGGAAACGAGAGGAGAAGAGGAAACGAGGAGAAGAGGAAAAGAGGGAAGAGAGGAGGAAACAGAGTAGAGAGGAGAAGAGAGGAGGAAACAAGAGAGGAAAAGAGGAAACAGGAGTAGGAAGGAAACGAGAGGAGATGAAGATGATGGAAGGGTGAAAAAAGACAGATGGAGGTGTAAAAGAATAATATATATTCATATCTGTTGATTACTATTAGATCAGTTTCTCAATCAGAAACTCTAAAAGTGAAGACAGAAGAAGACCTGTTGCTGCTGAGGGTCATCAGAGATTTGTACTGAGTGTCGAGAGCCCTCACTCGGCTCTGAATCTGCTGACCGTCTCTCACTTTCACCTGAAAAAGGCAAAGAAAAACAGATCAGTGGACAAATCACCCATGACCTCCATCTAAAACGTCCCCTGACAGTATGGTAATACAAACAGAATCAGTATCACACCTTCAGCGCCGCCCTACTGATGGCGGTGATGGTTTCGCCGTGAGCTGAGAATTGAGCCTCGAGGAGATCCTGCTTCTGAAGGAGGGACTCCACCTCCGCCAGCTGTTTCCCCAGTTCAGAGGAACTGGCCTGGAACTGGGGGAGGGGGAGATGGAACGATGAGGGACAGAGAACAGTTTTGCCGAGACAGGACCTGTACTTTGTTTTTTGCCTTTAATATAAAACATAGATTTACTGCTGTGATGATGCTTTCATGGGCAAATTTGAAAAAGACTTCACTAATCCAATATTAGCTTTGCAGAATGACACGAATACCAGATGTCCACCACAAAACACCAACTTTTTAGGTCATAGTTTTGTAAGTTATAGTCTAGGAAAAAACTTAATTTTACTCAGTTTTCTTTTTTATTAATTATTTTTTATTATAGCATAGAATGAAACTTAATTTTACACTTTTTTTTTTAATAATAAAAAGGTCACGCTTTTCATTGCCTGAACTTTGATCAGAATTAGCTTTATTGGCGAAGTATGTAAGGACATAAAAGGAACTATTCTCATTTCTCTCAATGTGCCCACACAAAAATAGACAGAGCTAAGAGCAAGTACAACAAAGCTGGACAAAAAAAGTAAACAATAGACTATTATGTACACAAGTATGTGAAAAAATTAGGTTTATATCTAAAGAAAGACTTTTATTGTGTACATCCATAGACTTCCTGTTTTTCCGACATGTATACATTTCTACTCAGCATCTTCCTTATTAATTAATAGAGTTTCAGCGTGAACTCACGTGCAGCTCTTTCAGTTCCTGGGAGACGAGCTCGATGTCTCGGAGGACGCTGAGATTTTCAACTACATTTCCCAGCAGCTCCCTCTGCTCTTGGAGCTGCTGCAGTAGGTCCTTCCATCGATTGCTAATGTTCTCCTCTCTTAAAAAATAAACAAAATACACACAAACACGTATGTATATTCTGTAAACACGTGCACACACACAAAATGTGAATTATGTAAATACCAATGTTTTATTTTCATAACCCCTGTCATTTATATTGCACGGGGCATCTTCACCTCCTGATGATCTGCTCCTTGCTGTGGTAGTTTCCTCTCTCGATGGTCTTTGCCATGTCTCTCAGTGCGGTGAACCGCAGCTCTCTGGCCAGAGCGTCGGTGGCCAGGGCTTCCAGACGGCGGCCGGCTGCCTGCGCCTCCTCCAGGGTGGAGAGACCGCGGATGTCCTGCCTACGGATCAGCCGCAGCGTGTCCTCCAGATAGCCCTCCCTCAATGCTGCCTGAGGTACCAAAACAAACCGACTAGGATATGCATAGATCCAGCTATCCTTCCTTCAACAAGTGTGCTATATTTCTATGCAACTGAAGCTTCTGAAGTTCAACTACAGTCACAAATGTAAAAAGACACTAAGAGAAAGAAAATCTTAAAACAGGTAAAAACAAACTCATTCGATTTTGTTTTCTTTTTTCGGACAGGCATCGTTACCTTCCTCTCAAACTTCTGGGCGAGCTGCTCCATGTTCTCCAGGCGGAGCAGGGCCTCCTGCAGGGCTCGCTCTCGCTCATGTTCAGCTCTCTCCAGCAACACCCAGTTCTTCTCTATGTCACTCAGGGTTTTACCTTCGCGCACACACACGCACACACACACACACACACACACACACACACACACAAGACAATGATGGGAAAAAGATTATGGAAGGCCAAGTCAAGGGTGCATTTTTTTTTAATAGCAAAATAACTAAATAATATAATATTGTCTGCATGTGAATGTGTGTCTATGTATTGTACATCTGTGAGTGTGTATCTGTTTGTGTGTGTGTTTTATACCCTCTGGAGGATTGTAAGCCCATCGGTTGTTGGCAGCCAGCTGAGTCTTCAGACTGAAAAGATGAGCTTCAATTGCACCACGCTCCTAAAAGACACAAAATAAGTAAATATCAAGAAAATAAATACACTCAAGAGGAAAAAACAAAACTCAATATTTACTCTGGGAAAATAATTGCCGTTGTTGTAGAAGCAGCAAAATGTGTCAGAGCACATCACCGCAAAACTTCCCCCAAAAAGATAAATGACAGAATCGGTCAATTACTTTATTTTCCATTCCAATATGTAGGCTATCCGAAATTAAAATAAACAGTATGTTTCTTTACATTATAGTGTAATATTTAGTATTGTGCACTAGCTTGGTTCCAGACCTCTGAATTGTACATTCAAACAGTAAATAAAAAAATAAAAATTCAGTCTGATTACTACTTACATACGTATATCTTTTTTATTTTTTAGCATCGTGTAGAACATGCTTTGGCAATACTGTAGTTAACTTTGTTATCAATAAACATGTCGATAAAAATAATTCATTTGATTTTGAGAGATAGTATCATCTCCACACAATTTCAATGGTTAAAAAATAACAGAATCGAATATTGTTTTTTTAATAATAATGGAATAGATAAACAAGAGATTTGACCTAAAAGCTGAGATATAAATCAGATTGAAGGCTCAATAGGTGAAGGTGAGGTGCTTGACTCGTATGATGTCTTCTTACCTGATATTTGGGAGGTTTCTCTACCGTTCTGTAAGTCTTGAACGCCATCATCAGCTTCTGCATCTCTCTTACAGAGTTTGGGAATCGTCGGTCATTCAGCTGCACCACCTTCAGTCAGACAATCATCAGTCAGTCCATCAGCAAAGTAAGCATCGTTTCATCGCATCCGAACATCACTTTTTCTTTTTTTTTTTGTAACCTTGGTTTTGATCCAGTGAAGCAAATCTGAGACCAGCCTCTCATACTGGACCTTCATGTCATCCAGCTCCATAAGCATCCCGACTATCTGAAGATACAGAGAGGAAAGTTTTAAGTTATTCTGCCGTCTCATTATCCCACAGAAATCCTCACCGTTATTATTCCGAACCAAACATTTGGGAACACAAAATCTTCATATCTCCTTACTATGGATGTAATGGTTTCCGCAATTCATGGATACATTATGATGGCGTCTTGAAAGGCACGCCTGTGATTTCCAATTCAACAATATTCAACTCGAGCTGCAACTAAGAATTATTTTAATTATCAATAATCTGACAGTTAATATAGACTGTATAAAACGTCAATATATCGTGAAAAAAGACCTACCAAAAGTCCAAAAGCCCAAAAATATATACCTCATCTCATAAAACAATGGAAAGCATTAAATCGGAAACAATTCAGAGGCTGGAACTCGTTTGTCAATTTGCTTGAAAATTTGTTTAACAATTAATATATTTTTTTATAAAAGTATTAAAAATTTAACTGAGAAAGAGACATTTGAGTTTTTGCTTGGTTTTTCCGCAGCATAAAATAATGCCAAACAAAAACATGGTTTTCCAAACTTGTTATTAGTTAGCAGACCATTTATCTTGGCTTCCAATGGAGAAAAAAAAAACATATTCAAACCTAGCTGAGCAGTAAAATATTGCATGACAATTCTATCTAAAAAAAATGATCTTTAAAAAAAAAAAAAAAGAGCATCAATTGGTTCTCTGTCAACCATATAAAGCGGCATGTCATCAACATAGATTTGGAAAGTCCACCATCAGAGAGTAATACGTAAAAGACAGTGGCACTATAATGAATCCCTGAGGAACCTCACAACCTATCTTAGAGGGTTTTGAGAAGTTATCGTCTGTTAAAACAAAGAACCTTTGCATGACTTTACATACAAGACATGTAAACAACAAGACAGGATAATGCTGTAGAGACACATAACACACCTTGTGGTGGAATCTGGTGGAAGATTCTCTCCTGTGCTGCCTCTTCACCCACTGACAACTGAGACTTCCTCCCACTGACATACTGTTAACCCTGCACATACACACCTACAGCATATTACCCCGCTAAACACCTGGAACACAACCTGTACAAATTTTGACCAACCTGCTGGGCTTAGGAAAGGATGACATGCGACATAGGTAAACATGGATACATCTGGTACACTGGGTACTTACAGTGTAGTACCCAGCACAATTTAAGCACAAATATTGTTTGTTGAAACCTCTAACATAACTGGAACACACCTGGTTTGTACAGGTTACGGCTGGAGATGCTTCTAGTAAATTCAACCACACCCGTTAACTCCAATTTAAGCATAAGTCTTTACTGAAACCTCTCGATGCCTGGAGATTCTTCTAAATACCTGAGGTCCCGAAACACAATTGTTACATCCGATTTAAGCCTGAAAGGTCTTTATTAAAACCTCTAGAACACACCTGGATGCACCTGGTGCATACATAATAACCGCTAGGAATGTTTCTAAATACCCTTGACCTACCTGTTGCCACCAATTTGGACATTGAAAGCCTTTGTCCAATCCTCTGTATACCTGGAATCACCCACTACAGATAAACTTGTAGGCTTCTAGATATGCACAGACACACCTGTGACACACCTGAACCATCGTTATGTGACCCCAGGTAAATTACTGGACCTGGACACACCTGACTACCTGGTACATAATCATAATCAAGGTACTTAATCTCGGCTGCTAATGATAATTTTCATTATCGAATAATCTGCCTAAAAATTTTTTGATTAATTGTTTGGTCTATGAAATGTCAGAAAACAGGGGAAAATGTCCATATTTGAGAGGCTGAAAACAGCATTTTCTTCCATTTTTGCATGAAAGATTAATCAATTATTAAAGTAGGCAGAGATTTTTTCTGTTATGACTACTCAACTTATCATTGCACCTCAAACTTCATCACAAATGGGCAAAAGATAAAGGCAAATCAAATTTTGCCTTTAAATACAATTCAAAACAGAAATATTGATGGTTTAGATAGCTCGACATAAACAGGATAGCAAAATGTCTCAGTTTATATATCGTAATACCACCAAAATGGACATTTTTAGTTCTACCAAAGGTAAGAAACTTAGGAATTAGGACCACTGCATCAAAACAGAGCATTGTTTGAGTCCAAGAACTTCCGGCTGAAATCCTGACAAAACAGGAGGAATAAAATCTTTTAGCTGAAAAGCAACATCTGTTCTTGGTCAAAATGAAGAAACTCTCAACTTTGCAGCTACAACCAAGCTCTCAAAAATAATACGAAAGCCTACCAACAGCCAAACAGAGATAACTGACAACAACTACAAACAAAATAACTTCAAATTCCTGTTAAATCCACAGTGAAATCCTTAGTAGTTTAGTTTTGAATGAACTGAAACAGACGGAACTCTTCATCCCGTCTCTGAGCAAACAGCAGGTAAAGGTGTGAAGCTTCAGTAGCCGTCAGCTCTGCGAATGACTCGCAGCGTTTCTGGAGCAGCGTGTGTGATCTGATCTGATAGGCTTAGTGTGTGCAGCTCCGCCCACAGTGAACAACACCAGATAGAAAGGCTACATGGCCACCTGATCCACTAACATGAAACACCAATAAAGTACTAATACTACACAGTAAAACATACTCTATGTTGTTACTATGCAAGTATACCAAGGAAAATGTAGTTAAAGAAAAATGTCCCCTGTGACTGTTATACTATAATATATTATATCATTAGATTATTATTACTCATGCATTAAAGTAAAAGCTGGATTTTAATGTTGTACTTGGTTGAGGTGAAGCTCATTTTGAACTATTAACTAATGATTATTTTCATTAAGGATTAATCTGCTGATTATTTTCTCCACTAATCCATTGATTGTTTGGTTTGTAAAAGTAGTGAAAATAGTGAGAAACATCGTGACAATTATCCAGAGCCCAAAGTGACACCTTCACAAGGTTTGTTTTGTCACACCAACAGTCCAAACCTCAACATTATTATTACAATTATTAACATTATTAAAAGTGAAAGCTGCAAATCTTCACACATTTCATGTTTCTTACATGAAACATGACAAACGATTATCAAAGTTTTGCCAATATATTTTCTTTTCGAGCTGTGATATTGATGTAGTGAATTAAAAAGTACAATATTTCCTCTGAGAAGAAAATGCTAAAGTAAAGTACCTCAAATTTGTACTTAAGTGCAGTATTTGAATAAAGTTCCTCAGCATCTCTTACCAGTGATTTAAAAAAAATGTTTTAATCTCTAGTCTACTGCTCTGTTACAATTAAAGTCACCCGCAGTGCTGCTGTGGGTTCTGTGTGTTGTAGTTCTGTCAGCAGGTGATTTCCTGTCAGCCTTGGATCTAATCCAGCAGTAATCCACACTGATTGACAGGCAGGAGGTGGAACCTGAGGGATTATAGTAAATCATGATGCGAGTGTGAGCTAACAGATGGACTACAGGCAGTGAGCGTTTCTGCAGTTCCATGTATGCGTTGCTATGCAGACAGCTGCCTGCAGAGGGCAGAAGAGTCCATGGTTTGGACAGTGACGATAATGAACTGTATGCATCTCTCTGTAAATCAACCTGATGTCAGGGCAGCAGATGAACCCCTCCTCTGCCAGAACCACCCTTGCTTCCACCACCTCCACCAACGATGCCACACTTTTTTTTGATTTCATCAAAACAAGAACCTTGTCTTTTTTCCTTTTTATAAAGGGTTACAAGCCAGAAAGGTTTGGAACAACTGGTTTAATCTCTGATAATACAGTGTGTTTTAAAGTAACTAGTAGCTATAGCTGCAGTGGACTACCAGTAGTAGTAGTATTATCTCTGAATTACAGTGGAGTAGAAGTATAAAGTAGCATAAAATGTAAATACTCATACTCTTAACTTTACTGTCGTTTTTGTTAAACTTTATTGTTTTTTTTCCTTCTCAAGGTGATTAAATGTGCTTTATTAGGATAGTGCTGTGGTATTATTTTGTTTGTTATGCTATTGTTTTTACTGTGGAATTTATAATGTCTCTACACATCTGGGGCACTGGACCAACCGAATTTCCCCTTGTGGATATTAAAGTTGATCTGAACCTGAAACCTGAACTTTAAATGGGATTTGTGTGTTAAGTGTTTTTGGTTTAGACCTTAGCGAGTCTCTTCTGGATCGTCTGTCCCTGCTTCATCTTGGAGAAGTAGTGGTAGTACAGGGACACGTAGGTCATGATGGACTTCTCGTCCGGATGGGGGACCACCATGTCCTCCACCTCCAGCAGCTGCATGATCCCGAACTGCCGCTCCGCCAGAGAGAAGGCGTGCTCCAGGTTTCGGCGGGGGTCGTCGCCATGGAGATTGCGGTAGTCAAAAAGGTCAGGCCTGGGATGGAGAGAGAGAGAGAGGATGGAGCAGATTGGATGGAGAATAGAAAGTGTGTGTGTGTGTGTAGGTGTAGGTGCGTGTGTGTTACCGGTGTGCGTGGATGAGGGCGTTGAAGGCAAGTCCGCTCCTCCAGCTGGACGAGAAGTCGTGCACGTTGACGCCGTCGTAACCTGACGTTTTCCTCTGACACCAGATCAGCAGAGCCTCCTTCGCCGAGCGATGAGCCACGCTGCCCCCCGCCTGAGGGGGATGAAAAAGAGAATAGGGGATGAGATGAGAGGGGAGGAGAGGAGGAGAAAGAGAAGGTAGAAAAGATGAAAAAGAAAAGGAAAGAGAAGGAGGACAAGGAAAGGAAATAAGGAGAGAGGAGGTGGAGAAGATGAAGAAGACAAAGGAACAGGGAGAAAGACGAGACCAATAAAAGGAAAGAGACGGATAAAAAGAAGAGGGCAGAAAAAGAAGGAAAGAATGAAACAGGAGGGGGAAGAGGAGAGGAGAGGAAGTAAGACAAATGAAGGGAGAGGAGAGGAGGTGGAAAAGATGAAGAAGACAATAAAAGGAGAAAAACGTGAAAATAATGGAGAGAGAGAAAAAAACAACAGGAGAAGGAAGGAAAAAGAAAAAGATTAAAACAGATCCTTTATTCAGTCAGTGCATAAAACTAAAATATGACTGTTTTCTTTACAATTAGATTTCAGGTGACATTTTTTTTTTATTATTCTGAAAGGAGAATTTTGAAATAGGAATCTTCATATTTGGTTGCGGGTTTGATTACCAACCTCTTCCAGGTTGATGGGTCCGATCTGGAACCTGAGGATGATGATCCACAGCAGACCCAGGATCAGCGTACGGTCCCCGTCCACCACATTCTCTGGACCAATCAGATCCACCCGAATCTGACAGGAAAGACAGTGATTGGTTTGTGTCTCAGACAATATGGGTACAATATGGATTTACAGGATCGGATTAACAGTTTATGGAACTATGTCATACTTATTTTGTTCACTCAATTCTGAGTGAAAATAATAGCTGTAATGTACAAGATGGAGCTAAATACAACACTTTAGTCTTTAGTCTTTTAAATCATGAAAGGTCCAAAGACCTTAGCTGCGTACCAACTCCATAACAACACACAAATTCTCAGCAGGTTCTATGTAGTAGTGTGTGTTCATACTTGAATACAAAGTTCAATCAAAAACATACTCAAAAACACTAAAAAGCTCTTTATTTTTGAGCGACATCTGATTACATGTATTGAGTAATTTTCCGTTAGGCTAAAACCTCAAAGTATGTTGATTTCTTGTATAAATGAAAAACGTTACATTGTGGTTGAGGACTCTGAATGACGTGGACAGGTAAACTACCTTTGTTTTGAGGAAGCTGATGGCGATGCTGTTGTTCTCCAGACAGTGGACTCTCAGTTTGCGGCGGCTGGGCGGAGGTAGCTTCTCCTTGGAGATGAGCTCCAGCAGACGAATCAGGACGACTCCGGTCTTCAGCTCCGTGTAAACATCAGTCAGGTCCACGTTCTCCTGCGGGAGGTTAACACAGGTAAACACAAAACCCCACTGTGGGTGCATATATCGCAAAATAAAACACAGTATTATGTTCCTCCCCTCTCTTTATCTGAAGACATTATGAAACTAAAGCTATATTTCCCCTCTGGATGTTGATGTTTTCAATATCTTGGAGACAAAAATTCTAAAAGCAAAGATAAGATAAATAAAGCTTGTAAAAAGCTGGGATTTAACTATACGTTTAGGAAAGGTGCAGGATAAGCTTCAACACATAAAGTGCTTTACTGCAAAAACAAAAACCTTTACTGCTAAAACGTTTACTACATGAAGCTGAAAATCCTTCTGTACTTTTACTTAAAAGGATATGTGGACTTTTTTTTTTTTTTTTTAACTCAGAAGCCCCTTTTGCTTGCTCTTTTCTCCTGTTCATTACCTTTCAGCAGGAATCTGAACTTTTACTTGCAATGGAGTATATTTACATATTGGTACTTAAGTAAAGGATTACACTTCTTCTTCCACAACTGTATATGTATAGTGTGAGTTTTTCTAAAGATGTAAGGAGACATGTTTACAGATCTGTGTGTGACAGGAAGTTCAAAGTCGAAAGGCTAATTTCCCTTGAATCATCCTGAGAGTCGAGTGCTTCTTCCCCCAGAAGTGCGTTACATAATGTCTCTGTCCAGTCCGCTTTCAGGACATCCTGGTTATCTGCAGGTCAGGTAACATCTTAGAGCTAAGAGCAGCTCATCAAGTGGAGAGATTCCTACCAATAAGAGTAGTGTCGGTCCTAGTTTTAAGACTCAAGTGTTTTTGGAGTTACAACTCCGACAGAAAGTCCACCATGTCTTCCTACAACTCCTTTTACTACAACAGCGGACTGCGAATTCAAGACTCCACTGAGCTACTTATTTCCCTTCTTCCTCTCCAGTGGCTCCACTGAAAGCCATCGATAACAAACTAGTGTGATGGAGGAACTGTATTAAAATTAAAGAAATGTACCTGAACAGAGTCTGCAAACTTAAATATGTTCTTCAATTGATGATTTGATTTATATTATGGAAAGAATAACCTTTTCTATTAGACTGCAAGAGGACAAGTTTTGGAAAATATGGGAAAGTTGAATATTTTACATTAAAACTGAACTTCCATCACTTGTTTAATGGTAATTGATTTGTTTTTTATTTATGGTTTCTTAAAATTTTCGAAAAAAAGATATATACTTAATTTATATAGCACTTTTCAAAACAAAGTTACAAAGAGCTTTACAAGACAAAATAAAAATTGTAGATAAACAATAATAAAAACAATTTTAAAAGGTCTAAAAGTTACAACACTGAGCAAAGATGTAAAAGGTAAAACTAATAAAAGAAAAGGAAAAAGTAAATAAATCTCTGAACCTCAAAGAAACTAGTAATTAGCCGTCAGTTACATTATTTCCTTTAGCTTTGATGGAAATACCTGAATAAAGTACAATTTTATCATGTTTTACTTAAGTGAATGGACTTTGTTGACTTACATAGTTGACTACAGGTAATCTATTTAAATGTAACGTAAAATATGTCAGTATGCAAACTGAAAGAACAATAAATGATGTTGCTGTTAGCTAACAGTAGGTCAGTTAACGTTAGCTTAGCTGCTGTT
>CALSCE010009695.1:339150-350999 GCA_943593645.1 Bovichtus variegatus | reverse complement strand
CTTAGCTGCTGTTAGCTAACAGTACATCAGTTAACGTTAGCTTAGCTAGCCTGAGAGGCTGTTAGCTACTGACGCAAAGCTCAACGATGTTAGCTTATTGCCGATCATAGCCACATTTTTTAACTCGCAGTCGGTTGAAATATTGGATTTAAACTTCCCGGACAAATATGTATCACTCAGGGCAAATTTTAAGACATCAACCGAATCGCAAAGATACTTTTTTTTTTTTTTTTTTTTTTTTTTTAATGTAACCTGCTCATTAATAACACTTTTCGATGAATCCGCTCCGGATTTTAAAATGTCAGCCCAGTATTAATAAAATTAATTAAGCGGAGAGCGAGAGAAATGCACACCCACCGGAGAAAAGACAGTCCTCTAAGCGACTTATCGGCCGGGGAACATTTGATGTCAGGTGAGTGTTTAGTGACAGAAAACTCGATTAACTCCAACGGACAAACTTCAATTAAAATACACACAAACAGGGTTAATTCAAATATGGCGCGTGACTGGAGTTCTGCTCAGCAGCAATGTGTCCAGTGCTGCCATTAGTGGCCGGAATACGTATTACACTAAACAAATCATATAATAATTTAAATGAATTAATCTGAAAAAGTCACTTCACTGCCTTAACCCCTCATTATTTCTTTAAATGCCTTAAGATAGCCACCAGCCGAACTCTGTACATGTTTCTCAATATTTTATAAATCACAAAATATCACAGTTCATTCATTCCTTTGCATTGTATCTACCTATATTATGGTCTGCACACTTATTAACCCCTAAAATGTCCAGAAATATTATTACAGAGGACGTGACCTTTAGCAGGGCCATAGCTACCATTACAGTGACCACTGAGGTCATATCCTCGGTATGTATTTGTCTACATTTACTATTAAATAAATGAAAAGCTTACATATAGTGGGTATTTATTAAGATAATTCCTGTAGGCCTACTTTTAGACTTTGAGAATTTGATTACTATCCTCATTATTTTTCTGGGAATTTGGGGTTTTTGGTAACCTGTGTGGAGATTATGTTATGCAATTACAAACTTACACATGATTGGTATTTTGACGGCAATATAAGTAGACTCAGTTTATTTCAAATGTACTACTCTCAGGCCAATACATAAAATATTTGTCAGCATTTATTCCCGGCAATGTAGAGAAGCACTGTTGAAATAGCATTATAGCATTTAATGTAGACCTTCATGTGGTAAATACAAAGTAGAGACAGTTTAAAGAATGAAAAATCCAATTAAGGAAAAAAGGGTCAACTTTCTAAGTGGGTTTGTTGTGGTGACTAAAATCCTTGCTACATATTTTCTCCCTGCTGCCATCCTGCAGAAAACCCAGAGGAATTCTGGGAATGAGGAGCAGCAGCAGACCTCGGAGTTCAGCCAACAGCTGGCATCCAGTTATCAGAGAAAACACGCAAAATCAAACCCAGAACTATGTGAAGCGCCTGGAATCTGTCAAACCTGCCAGAGACGGAGCAAGAACACATCTATTTTTATTCGACAATGTTTGTGTGAGAGCATGTGGAGGTTGACATCAGCAGCTGCAGGGGCTGGAACTGTGTCAATTATCCGTACCGGTGATTAATGTGTGTTTGTATATGAGCGGAGACCGCGGTAATACCTAGTTATCAGAGAGGGACGTGACGCACAGTGATAACAGAGAACAAGAGGAATAACACTGATATCATCACAAAGCCCGAGCAAAAGCTCGGACATATTTTCTGTTAAAGGTTCCACAAACTATTTGTTTTTATCCCTGAAGAGTTTTACGTCAATCGACCGAAGACTCAATTGACTAATTGCTCAGTCAATTAATATTATAGTATCAATACTACGATTCACTGAATAAATGCTCCATTACAAGTAAAAGTCTCGTATTTAAAAATGTTACTGTAGTAAAAGTATAGAAGTATTAATTTAGCAGCAAAATGTATTTATGTATCAAAAATAAAAGTAGTTGCGATGCATTCAAGGCTTAACATTTTAATATATGAATGCAATATTCTGTTAATTCATTAATATTATTAATGTTAAGAAACAATAATTTAACTCTTGTTTATCCAGTTTGGTAGTTTAATCTAATTTCTTATCTGCAAAGTAGCTACTGCTTATAGCTGTCGGATAAACGTAGTGGAGTGGAAATATAAAGCTAGAAGTGGAAATACTCAAGTCTGTCTGTCTGTCTGTCTGGTGTTGAATCGGTCTGCAGACACATGCAGGCACCTTCATTGGTGGAATGTTGTAACTAAGAACATTTACCTAAGCATTGTTTTTTTTGTTTAAGTACACATTCAAGGTACTTGTACTTAACTTGAGTATTTCAATTTGATGTTACCTTATACTTCCACTCCACTACATCTCAGAGGGAAATATTGTACGTCTTTACTGCACAACAAATACTTTTACTTTAAGTACATTAACCACATGTTGCTCATAATACATGCATACTTTTAGTATACATCAGTAAAGTTTTGAAAGCGGGACTTTTTACTACCATCCAAGCTGTTTACAGTAGGGATGGAACACTGCTGACCTCAACTGAGGAGGTACTCGGGCGGTGGAAGGAGCATTTTGAGGAACTCCTCAATCCCACTAATACGCCCTCTTTGATAGAGGCAGGGCTGGAAGATTATGGGGGATCATCAGCAATTTCCCTGGTGGAAGTCACTGAGGTAGTCAAACAACTCCACAGTGGCAAGGCCCCGGGGATTGATGAGATCCGTCCAGAAATGTTGAAGGCTTTGGGTGTGGAGGGGCTGTCGTGGCTGACACGTCTCTTCAACATTGCGTGGAAGTCGGGAACAGTGCCTAAGGAGTGGCAGACCGGGGTGGTGGTTCCCCTGTATAAAAAGGGGGACCAGAGAGTGTGTGCCAATTACATGGGTATCACACTGCTCAGCCTCCCGGGTAAAGTCTACTCCAAGGTGCTGGAAAGGAGGGTTCGGCCGATAGTCGAACCTCAGATTGAAGAGGAACAATGCGGATTCCGTTCTGGCCGTGGAACAACGGACCAGCTCTTCACTCTCACAAGGATCCTGGAGGGGGCCTGGGAGTATGCCCATCCGGATTACATGTGTTTTGTGGACCTGGAGAAGGCGTATGACCGGGTCCCCCGGGAGATACTGTGGGAGGTGCTGCGGGAGTATGGGGTGAGGGGGGCGCTTTTGAGGGCCATCCAATCCCTGTACGCCCAAAGCAAGAGTTGTGTCCGGGTTCTCGGCAGTAAGTCGGACTCGTTCCCAGTGGGTGTTGGCCTCCGCCAGGGCTGCGCTTTGTCACCAATCCTGTTTGTGGTATTCATGGACAGGATATCGAGGCGTAGTCGGGGGGAGGAGGGGTTGCAGTTTGGTGGGCTTGGGATCTCATCGCTGCTCTTTGCAGACGATGTGGTCCTGTTGGCATCATCAGCCTGTGACCTTCAGCACTCACTGGATCGGTTCGCAGCCGAGTGTGAAGCGGTTGGAATGAGGATCAGCACCTCAAAATCTGAGGCCATGGTTCTCAGCAGGAAACCGGTGGATTGTCTACTCCGGGTAGGGAATGAGTCCTTACCCCAAGTGAAGGAGTTCAAGTACCTAGGGGTCTTGTTCACGAGTGAGGGGAAAATGGAGCGGGAGATGGGCCGGAGAATCGGAGCAGCGGGCGCGGTATTGCACTCGCTTTACCGCACCGTTGTGACGAAAAGAGAGCTGAGCCAGAAGGCAAAGCTCTCGATCTACCGGTCTATCTTCGTTCCTACTCTCACCTATGGTCATGAAGGTTGGGTCATGACCGAAAGGACGAGATCGCGGGTACAAGCGGCCGAAATGGGTTTTCTCAGAAGGGTGGCTGGCTCCTCCCTTAGAGATAGGGTGAGGAGTTCAGTCATCCGAGAGAAGCTCGGAGTAGAACCGCTGCTCCTTTGCGTAGAAAGGAGCCAGTCGAGGTGGTTCGGGCATCTGGTAAGGATGCCCCCTGGGCGCCTCCCTAAGGAGGTGTTCCAGGCACAGCCAGCTGGGAGGAGACCACGGGGAAGACCCAGGACGAGGTGGAGAGATTATATCTCCACACTGGCCTGGGAACGCCTCGGCGTCCCCCAGTCAGAGTTGGTCAATGTGGCCTGGGAAAAGGAAGTTTGGGGCCCCCTGCTGGAGCTGTTGCCCCCGCGACCCGACCCCAGATAAGCGGATGAAGATGGATGGATGGATGAATGGATGGACTTTTTACTAATTTTCCCTTCAGTAAAGGATCTGAATACAAAAACCCATTTCCTCACTTTCCTACAGATAGTTTTGGGTTTATATAACCGCAACAGCTAATATTTTTGGTTTTGTTTTAACTGGTGTTAATAGAAAATTGACAAATATTTCCTTGTTTTCATGTCTTCCTGTCTCACCCCGTTCTTAGTGAAGACACTGTTCATCCACTTGGTGAAGGTCTTCTTCTGGACCGTCATCCTCTGCTCCTGCAGCTCTCTGACCCGCCCCGCCCCGTCCTCCTCGCCCTCCATCTTGATTGACTGGAAGAACACAGAGAATAAAACAGAGGGTTCAAAATGAACAATCTTACCATATGTTTTTTTTCTTCAGATTAAGAAGCCCCAAAGACTCAAATCAGACCTATTTTGAATTCCTGGTAGTAAACAAAAAACAAAAGATTAATTGCGTATAAATAAGTAAAGCAACATCAAACAATAACTTAAATTAAGAAGTAAAAATAATGAATTCATTCGTCTTCTTTATGTCTCAGAATTTTTGGGGAAAAAACGACCAATTCATTTTTAAAAGCTTTAAAAGCAGGAGATCTCAGAAATCTGTTTTTGAGTCAATACTTTGCCAGACAAACCCAATCGTTTACAGGATAATACATATTTCAACCTATATTTTACATCTGCTTTCTTTACAGGGATTCAATATATCCATGAATATTTGATTGTTTTGCCGTCAACATTCATTGACTTCTTGCTTCTTCACTGAAGATGTTGGTCAGTCATATGCTGGAGAGCAGAAATGTTTGTCTTTATGATGACAAAAGCAGCCACACCTTGCAACAAGGCTGTAAAAATACCTAAACTGTCATAATCCAGGAGCCATCCGCAATGTCACCCCACCCCGTTCTGCTGTGTGTGCGTGTCCTCACCAAGATCGAATTATATTAAAATTCTGATTTACATATTGTTTGGTAATCTGTTAAGTAATTTAAGTTATCATAAAGGTATTGCAGTAAAAAAAAAATATATTGTACCGTAGAGTAGAAGTATAAAGTGGCATTAAATGGAAATTAGATGGTACTCAAGTACAGTATTGGAGTAAATGCAAATACTTTAGTTACACTTTTAAAAAAAACTTCACTTTAAGATGATTAAATATTGTTTAGGCCTATAAATAAACCTCCCTGCTACCATACATTTCTCCACACACCATCACATCAACAGGAAACAGAGATGCACAATCACATCAGGACTAAAATAACCCGAAGGTAATAAATCCTGCAGAACTACAAACATGTCAGAAGAGGAGAAACACTCACAGATCTCTGCAGCACCACTTTAAACACACTTAGAGAGAGAAAAGACATACAGAGACAAAAAGGGGAAAGGAGGGGAAAGACAGGAAACACAGTTACTTTTCTTACCTTCCACTCTCGTCCTCTTTATTGTTTCAGCTGTCCAATGTCAGACGGAATGAAAAGCTAACGTACAGTCTGAACGTGTCTGCATGCACCAAATGTTGTAGAAGGAAAAAGAGTGTGTTTCTACATGTGTGGCATCATGGGTCTGAACTTTGAAGCCATCGGATTTACAGCATGAGCAGCTCCGCTCACCTGACTCCAGGTGCATGGGTCAAAGTTCACAGACAGTATAAACACACGCACTCTTTGAAGTAAACCAGCATCAGCAGGTTAACGTTTCCGTTTGTCGCCACCATCAAATTTCAGCCAATTCAGCCTAATATTTAATCCGAAAGGTCCTCTGTTATGCATTTTTCAATTTGTTTGAAATTGGCTGAATTCACTGCTGACAGTCAAATCTTAGATGTCCGAGTTTCCTTAAAAGCACCAACAGGGAATTTTTTAATTAATTTACCCAATACACTCCCTTACAGCTGCAATATCACACACTTGGCAAAATAAATAACCCGTAACTTTAAATTCTCCTACAAACTTGGATTGGGAAATTGGTCTTGAGGAATGTAAGCGTAATAAAAGCACAGCAATGGCCCTTTAAGCCAAATGAGCGTTAAACTGAAGAGCAGAAAGAAAAACCTTCTTCAAAAACACACCAACACATTCATGTGTGTGGGTACGGATCATAAAAACATAGTTAAATATATATATATAACTGAATGATGTATTCAGGGTTTTATTATTCACAGAACGGTAATGTACGCAAAGAAAAACAAAGCTGGAGAGGAAAAGAAGGGAGGAAGGCTTCCTGTCAGGATTATGATTAATGACACACGTCCATCCGTCGTCCAGCCAACACAACCTCAAACAGGACTCAGAAAAAAAAAAACAAAAAAAACAGAAGAGACTGTTTTCATTGGAACTACTTTTTGCAGAAGATAAAGTTCCTCTTTAGGTGTTAACTTTAAATCCCTGACGTGAGGTTTTCCTTTGGTCACTTTGAGGTTAAAGTTCAAAGCTTCAATCGAACCAGACCTGAGCTTCTGTACTGGAAGGAAGTTCAGCTGCATCACGCATTTCACAGATCTCATCTCCGCGTTTTACGAGATTAGACCGAACACCTTTGCTCTGGCTTTGAATACATTCGAATGTGTGGGGCTTTGAATACATTCGAATGTGTCGTACTTTCAGCTATAAACCAACGTTCAAAAGAGTTCACACGATGCCGATTAGGCCGATCAGCGGCAGGGAAAGCGCTCAGCATTTGATGCGTTTTAAGTCAACCAGCCGGAGATAAATGGACCAGGGAGGGCAGAGAGAAAACGTTTCTGGAGGGGATGCTCGACGGCGAGGACAAACACGGATCAGCATCGGTGTCGCTTTTCCTCGTTAAAGAGTACAGACAAAGGAGGAAGGGAACAAATCAGTGTTTTCCCAAAACTTTCTTTAAATGTCAAAATTGATCATTTACAGAATGCTTAAAACCAAAAAAAAAAAACATCCTATTTTATGAGATTGTTGTATAATTTGTGGGGGAAAAAACTAACTAGTAACTGTTCGCTGTTAGATAAACGTAGTGGAAGGACAGAGAACAATATTTTATGATTTCAATTGCTGTGGAGAAAAAGTAATATACAAACTTAACTCTAACCCAGAGAACATGTTGAGTACATGTGTAGAATAAACTTTATTAGTCTGAGATCATCAGAACAAGAGTAACAGACTTCTGACGTGTTCAAACAAAGAAGAATACAAAATGCATCAAAATCATAAAAATAAAAACATTTTACATTTCGGATAAATGAAGATTTATAATTTGCACTTTTTCGTTGAACATACGGTCTGACTGAGAGAAGCATCTTTACACACAGGAATCATTAAAAAAAAAAAAAACAGAATTTTCTCGCTCTGTCGAGGCTCCCTAAGCCACCAGACAGCTGATTTAACACGTTTATACAATAAATCCTGATCTTTATGGACATTAAACCCGGGACAGAGAGGAGAGAACTGATGACTTGGCAGACGTTCCCTTATGGAAGGATGAAATGCACAGAGAGTTTAGTTTCTAAGCTTTACTCATTACTTAGATGTTTGCGTTTCTTTGCATGTTAAAGGCACTTAAAAGAAGCCGCCCAGCTGCTGAATCCTCGAGGATGACTACAGTCCCGTCATGAGAACAGAGGGCATCTGAACACGAGTGTTGAATGGAAAAAGGCACCGAAAGATTTCACATATGCAGACTTGGCGTCTTGCAGCGTCAAAAAAAAAACTAGAAGATTACAGAAGATTCGTGGCTGCTTTCGTCGCTTTCATTGAACCATTTCATAATTTTTGGAGAGCAAATTGAAAAAAGTTTACCTGTTCCAATCATAGCTTAAGAACCATAACTAGACACGTCAGTCTTGGGATTTCTCCACGTTAAAAAACATGCCATTTTGCAGTCTTTTTTTAAATAAATTTTTTTAAACCATGTCAAATCCAAAATCACAAGAGCAAAAGTGTGAGGAATGGATTAAACAGTGTGTTTATTTGCTTTAATATAAACTGGTAGCGTTAGCATGTCCGGCTAACAAGCCGTCGACCCACAGTAGTAATCTAAAGACGCGTTTCAGACAACTTTGTAAGCAGTTTGTGGTCGTCTCTTTCCCGTCACACTGCTCCATAAAAGAAGATTATTGTTGTGGAGTTGTGTTTTTTTTACATTTTTTAAGATTCATAAATAAAACAAATGAAGCGGTTTCCATCGTTTCTATCAGGAGGAAAGTCAGCAGTCAGCAGAGGTCAGCGGCTCGCCTCGTCTCCGCTGCTGTTTACAATGTAAGGAAACGCAAACTGTCGACTGCAACGCGTTTCAGGACGTCGTTAAGTTGTCCCGGGGGACGAGGCAATGGCTGTTCAAACAGGACAGACCCTAACCCTTGACCTCCTGCAACCCCCTCGAACCCTGCGTCCTGGTTCTGTACCACCTCTGAACCCATCAGACGGTCAGTAACTGCTTCCTGCTGTGAAACATGGACGTAGACGACTCGATCTTGTTGAGTTTCTCCGATTTGCTGAATTTTAGATTCTTGTGATCCTCTACGAGTTGTGAATTTCCAAGTGCTATTTCACATCTTTTATTCTGAAGGATTTCATTCTAAAACACAGTGAAACACTCAGTCCGCCTGCAAGAAATCACATATTGACAATTCGGATGACTGATTAATTGTTAAAATCATTGAACACTTTCTGGTTACAACTAACAACATTTTTGGTGATTAGATGTTTTCATTCCTTTGCTGTTTAAAAATAGAAATAAAACCATAAAGAAAATGTATTAACATATAAAAAGGTTTTCCCTAAAATACAAAATATATATTTGTATTTCTTCAGACATTATTTCTGATATTATTGTTGGAAAGTAAGTTCTTCAAAGATGAAAGAAATTGCAGGCCTGAAATTTTGCAAAAGCACTTAAGACGCCTGCCGGGGATCATATGGTATAATTAAACTGAGCGCTAGTTTAGGAGAAACTTTGAAGTAAAGCTTCAAGAAAATGCACCTGGCCTTCAGAATGTAAGCATCATAATGTTGTAAAATTAAAAAGGTGATTTAACGTAGCACAGGATAGTCATGCCAGAAAAATAGTGAAAATGCTATAATATCCCATATCTGATGTTGGTCATTGTACAATTTCACTTTGACTATGAAAGCACAAGTTTTATCTTAAAACAACTCCTATATCCTTAAATATAAATTACACATACAAAATTCAACAGGACTCATTTATACTAGGTTTTGTGCAGGAAACTTGTTACAATATTGCATTTTTCTGATGCTGATTATTAAAAAAAAAAAAAAAAAAAAAAAACACTATCTTACACTTTTATTCTGAAGGTCAGAGCTCCATATTGAAAATGTTCCAATGAACACAAGCAACTTACAGTCAGTCAATATATTGTTGGAGATCATTTTATCCTTTATTGCCCTCACATGTGTGTCATTTAGACATTCAGAGGCGGAATATTAAGGAAAAATTAGGCAGGAAGTTAAATATTACGATATATTCAGAATGAAAGTGTCCAAATAAAGCAGGATTACTAAAATTGATTGATTGAAATCAACTGAATTGTACAATATATATATCTTATCCAAAATAAAAGCGTAACATTTGGTATACTTCCTAAGTCATTTAGGTGGTGTGTCTGCTGGCCGGTTTATGTATTTAAAGGTGTGGTTGTCAGGTCAGTTGATGGTTGCTTGGTGACGAGCTTCTCTGAGTAAATCCTAAACATTGACCTTTGACCTTCTCTCGGTTTGCTGATAGGTTCTCCTGTTAGCCTGAATATCAGCAGCAGAAGTTGGTGATTTTGTACATTTGGACTTCCTCTCAGCTCAGTCAGTCTCTTTGAGGTTAGCTCTGCGCCGCTGTTATCGCTCTAGTCCTCACTGTGGTTGTACAGGGCGTCTGCGGTGGGGTTTTTGCGGTGTGTCGGGGGCACCAGGTGTTCGGGCAGCTCGCTGGGCAGCTCGTAGCCCTCCAGCTTGATCTTGATGAGGTGCTGGGCGAGGGCAAACTCCTCGTCGTCCAGCATGCCGTCCCGGTCGCAGTCGGCCAGCTTCCAGATCTTCCCCAGCACCGTGTTGGGCAGCCGCGAGTTCATCATCTCCTTCTTGGCGTTGACGCCGGTGATCTTCCCGTTGACGGGCATCAGCATGTAGAAGATCTCGTCGTAGCGGTGCTTCTCGCGGCTGACAATCCAGTCCTCGGCGTCGGCCCCAGCGCTGATGCCCTCGCCGTAGCCCTGGCCGAAGGGCCCGTCCTGGGAGCCCTCGAAGGCTCCACCCGACACCATGGCCGGCGGCTGCTTGGTCTCTTCATCCCGGATCATTGTCATCAGACCGGCGATCTTTGTGGCCAACATCCTATCCACCGACTCGATCAGCTTCATCTTCAGGGATGGGAACTTACTGAAGTCGTAGTGCTGCAGCATGTCCTGCAGGAGAACACACACAGATATTAAAATGACAAGTAAATCAAACTTTATCCACTCTGTGGGGCTGTGACTCTGTGGGGCTGGCTGTGACTCTGTGAGGCTGTGAATCTGTGGGGCTGTGACTCTGTGGGGCTGTGAATCTGTGGGGCTGTGAATCTGTGGGGCTGTGAATCTGTGGGGCTGGCTGTGAATCTGTGGGGCTGGCTGTGAATCTGTGGGGCTGTGACTCTGTGGGGCTGTGACTCTGTGGGGCTGTGACTCTGGAAAAAATATCAATGGAAGAAACCGCTGGAATATAATACAAATGTGGGATACTGGGCATGAATCGGATCTGTGTATTTAAAAAAAAAAATTCCCATCTTTTATGGACCACTCGAACATTATGGTTTGTGTGTTTGCTTCTTGAGAAAAATTTAATAACATTTAAAAAAAATCAAATAAACAAACAAAATAAATGTGTGAAAATTATTTTAATTGTTGCGGTTCTTATTTATTTGAAGTCCAAAAATGTGTCTTCAAACTAAGAAACTACTATCTTGTTATTCCAATATAATATATCACCTTCTGTTGGATCTGTGCTCTGATTCGTTATCTTAGTCTCCTTTAGGAAAAAGTGTTTTTATTTGTATTAACATGAAATTGTTCATTGTTTTGTTGCAGTTCCTATTGGTCACTGTCAGAGGGCGACAAAAAAACAAAACCAGTCAGTTGATAAAATCTTACAGTGAAATCAAAAGTGTCCTGCAGGTTGTTCAGGCGACATATAGATATAAATAAATACATATTGTACTTTTTACTGCACTACATTTGTCTGACAGCTTTAGTTCATTTTCAGATTTCAGTTTTTCATTCCCATCCTACACGTGGATCTCACAGCACAGCCACAAACATATGATGATTTTATAGAATGTGATGCAATGCTGTAGAATATAATCAGCAGTAATATTAATCCAGAAATATCAGATATAACAGTAAAACACAGACTGATTTTATTGTCATACTGAAAGTACATTTTGCTGATAATACTGATAATCACAAGATGAGCCGAAGCACATCTGCAGCTGGACACAGTGTTCTCTGCTGACCTCTGACCTCTTAAAACACACACACACACACGGATCCAGATACTGACAACACGTGTGTGTGTCATGAGAGTACACATCTCACCAGGGAACTGAAAATTTGAAAATATCCTCTCTTGCCAATAGTCCAACACACACACACACACACACACACACACACACACACACA
>CALSCE010009695.1:296129-307282 GCA_943593645.1 Bovichtus variegatus | reverse complement strand
TTGTCTGGGTTGATTATAAAAATGTATGACTAGTAGGCTTACAGTTGTATAGAGGTGGAATAAAAATAGTTTGAAAATGAATAAAACAAAAGAATCTGTTTATATCCATGTAAAACTGCCTGACTAAGATCGTTAAAACTCCATTCTCTTAAAACAGAGTTTTTCTTTTAAATAACATTCAGTAAAAATAATAACTCTCGGCTGTCTCACTGTCCTGCATCAGTCTTCTTGTCTTCAGATCTGACTCAACAACAACAAAAAAGCCGGAAATATCACAAAAGCCTGCCGGAACAACAGATTAAAAAGGACAAGCCGTGTAAATAAAAAGAACAATGGCAGATCAATTACACAGAACTAACAATCCAAAGAAACACACACACACAGAGGAAATCTCATTAAGTTATCATATTGAGTAAACCTTCATCCCACAGACCCACCCATCTGACAGGCTGTCAAGATTAGTAGTACTACAGTACCCATGAGCCTCAGCTGCTGCTCAGGCTGTCACAATGCTCTGAAAACTCTAAACTTCCACAATAAAGTTACGTTTGCAACAACAGCCCATGTCAGTTTGAGCCGGGGGGCAGTTACACTCAGACTGTATTACCGGCTTTCACAATAAACGTCAAACTCTCAGCTCACCATAATGTCATAACCCTTCAAGATAAATCACGCCAATTTCCATTGAAAAAGTATGCTTATTCAGACCTTCTTGCCATTTGGAAAAGATGTACATGCTGTAGAGAAAGACTGGACACTTTTTGTAGGCAACAAGGTTACATTATCCACTTCGGCCGAAACCAATTCCCCTAACAGCACATATTTTAATGATATTTTAAGTTTTTGTGTGTTGCTTTCATTGCCGCCTTCTACCAGAATGGACCGACCAGAGGCGTAGAGAGTTGAAATACTCATCATAAAAACGGTACTTTTCCTAAAATAACAAATCGGCTTTGGCGGAATTTCTGTTCGCCGAATTTACCATAAAACACGTCACAATTGTTTAACATCTTAGATTATATGCTGCCACTTATATACCCCAATATATAATGAGAGCCTTAAATAGGCAGATTTCCACATGATGTCTGGAATAAAGTTTCACCAAATACCGTGTAGAGATCTAACACCTGATAAAGGTGGGTTGGCCTCGTGTTTTAAGGTAAATATCTGGCAAGCAGCCAACGTTACAACTAACAATACTGATAAAACAAGCAGGTTCAACAGGCTCACACGGGCCTCCTGGGCGACACCGGCGGTGGTTAGTACCTGATGAAGGTGGTTTTCCCGGTGGAGTACTGGCCGACCAGCAGCACCATGGGCTTACTCTGGAAGTCGGCGGCCTCCAGGGCCGGGGAGTGGAAGTCATGGAAGAGGTAGGTCTCCTCCAGCGGCAGCAGCTTCTTGAGGTAGAGGCTCTGCAGTCCCTCCGTCACCGTCTGATACATCTCTCCTTCCTTGTTGCGTCCACCTTGCTCCTGCTTCACCCAGCTGAACATGCTACTGATGACCGACTCACTTTTCCACCACTGAAGCTGACGCGCTCGAGACCAACTTCCCTGTTTCGATATTTCCAAATGTTCCTGCTGTTTTTCGGCTCCTTCTCGCTCCGTTCGTCCTCCAGACTGAGCGGAGGAAATTGTGCGTTTGTGTGTGTGTGTGTGCGTGTGCGTTTGGCACCTGGGAGTCTCCTCTGCTCTGAACACACTGCCGCCTCTGTGTGTGTGTGTGTGTGTGTGTTTGTGGTGATGTGACCACTGCTGGTGCTCCTACCTGGGGGCACCGCCCTTCCCCCTGTGACGCAAAATAAGAGAACACGCGCGCGCGCACACCCGCACGTGCACACCAGCACGTGCACATGCACGCACACATTCGTTTGTTTATTATGATAGAAACAGAGAGCTGGAGTCTCTCTATTTGCTGACTATGTTTTATAAATTGGTAAATTATGAATAAAGTTCTCGAAGAACATGAAATATTTTCAAACAAATTAAAAGATTCTCAACACAAGGTCCATATTTTTTTCACTTTCTATGAAGCCATACTTTTTTAAAAGGTTTATACGTTGTAACTAATAGCTTTATTAATGACTAATGAATAATGTAATGATGCTTTATAGATACGTTTATTCTTTTTATTATAAATGACTCGTTGATTTTATTATAAAATGCTATTATCAACAGTCAAGATTATTGACAAGCAGTCAACTGAAAAGTTGACTCATAAAACTGATATATAAAGCATCAATAATTCAGCAATTTCCCCTTGGGATAAATACAGTTATATCCTATCTTATATATTTTTTATTCAGCATTAATAATGCCATTCGCTATCATTTACAAATGTGTGTCAATTTGTGTTTATGGCAGGAAATCTCTGTTTCTCTTTAAAATGGTTTGCTTTCTTAAATAAATAGCTGTAGGTCGTTCAGAGCTCCTGCCATCATTGCCATCATGTCTCTGTGTCCTGTAGCGCCCCCTGCTGGACGAAGCCCGAAATACACTCCACACACTGGCTATATACTGCCTTTATTGGGAAGTGCTTCACGCATAGGCTAACTCAAGACCCTGAAGAGAAACTCATGCCAAACTCCACTGAAAAATCACAGTATTTAAGACATCCTTGCTATTTGGCAAGGAAACAATCAAATAATACTTGTGGCTTTCCTAAAACTGCATGCTGAATTCAATTTCAGACATATTTACTGCATTGGATTTATTTGTGTGACATCTAATATTAAGCTCTCCCACTTGTGTACCTTTATTGCTAAGCAGGCAAGGTTTAAAGAATTTTTTAAAATTTTTAAGTGTGGTATGAAATTGTCTTTTTTCATTTCAGCTGAATTTACCGTAATACTAGATTCATTTGTTTGACACCTTATGTTAAGTGTGGAGAAATGTTGGACTATGCAAGATACCATTTCTGTAGTTAGCCTGGCAGTCTGGGAGCAAAGCATGAATAGTTGATCTATTGACTCTGATGTCGATCAACCATCGGCGAAAAGTTTTCCCAATAACGCACCTTGAATGACACCCCATCATTTGGATAATAACAACAAATAAATGCTGAAAGAAATGTAGAGAGAAAACAAAACACAAATAAGTTTGGGGAAATAAATAGGGGGTTGAATGCAAAGTAAAAATAATATAGAAATATTACATTTAAAAACAAATTTAAGATACAGAAATAAATGAATAATAAATATAAGGAAAAAGGAAATAAATAGGGGAATTAAAACGGCAAATAACCCAGAATTATCAATTTGTCAAATTTAATCAATTACTTAATTCCTACATTTATTTAAAATATTATTGTTGGTAAATTTAATGAAATATTAATTTATTCATAGAGTAAGTCGTTTATTTATGTAGTGTAACTCACAGCCATCCTAGCCCTTTAAACATCTTATATTTGTAACAATGGCATAAAAACAGTTAAGATATCATCATGATGTAATCGGAGAGGGAGGCCCCAGAGAGTATTGATTGAGTATTTATATGTAAACTTTTGTTATGTTTAACACAAAACATATTTAAACAGAATTAGAATGAACAGATCAATGAGACTCGATTTGTTTTCTTGTAAGTTTGGACACCAGGTGGCGCTGCGTCCCTGTCTGATGGTTTGAGCTTCAGGTGTCTGAACAGACATCACTGGACAAGCTGTAAAAATAACTATTCTTTATTGAGAGACACAGAGAAAACAGTTAATAAATACAGAAAAAGGACATCATCATCATTTAACATCCAAATCGCATAGAAGGTTTCATTTACACAGAGAGAGAAAATCTGATTATTTTTTTCGTGTTTTATATCTTTTCTTAAATTATGATGCCCAACTCCTGCAAAACATCATGTTGGCAAACAGGACCTGGTTTCCCAAAAGCAAAGAACCGTCCATAATTTTTTAAGATTTAATTCCTCACAGTGTATTGATAATCTATTAATGGTAATCAAAACTGTTAAAAGCTGGTAATCTAATTTCTCCTCCAAAATAAAAATAAAAACACTATAATGGGCTAAAATCTATGTAGCCTGGCATGTGTCATGGAGGAAAAGTCTAACTCATAAATTGTTCTCTCAAATGAACAGAACAATAAACAATGGTTGACATTTTGCTTTTGCTTGACAGTCACATGAGGCGATGTTGCTGTTATGTGGTATGTGCTGAAACCTTTCGACATTTGAACATGTTTGAACATAAACTTGAATATAATGCACGAATACAATGTTGTTCAACAGACAAAATCCAAAGAATATCAACATGTCTCTGTCCAAAATCAAGACAAAACTGCATGAAACCCAAGCAGCTGCATTAGATCGTTCATGTTTATCTCTGCTTCTCCACAAAAACCTGAAACCTCGGTTTCTTCTGTTGCATTATAAACTATCTGATCTAAATTGAAAGCTTGCATTTAATGCAGTTTAATGCATTAAATGCAGATGCAGCACATGGATGTAGTTCCGATTTTGCTTAAACAATTAAACAATGTTCTCTCTTAAAAACATGCTGAAACGTCAACAAAAATAATTTTGCAATTTGTGCATGCAAATAATAAATCCAAAGGGCACAAAATAAGTATTTTTTGAGCACAAATTGGTTTGTTTTTTCGCGTCACATGCCAAACTTCATTGGAATTCAAAAAAATGGACAAATGTTTTATCTCTTGTCCGATCCATAAGACATAAAAGACGTCATTTACTTTGTGACAGAGACATTTGGCACATTTCTTATTAATATTATTAACAGTAATGTATTCCAGCTGTGCATTAACAACATAGTTACACATCAGGTTTTTGTCCCTCTGTGAATCTATTTTCCTGCTTCTGTTCGTCAAATAAACAGAGAAAGCGTCTAAATGAAACACTTTCTTATGGTTGACGTGAACGTTTGAAAGTCCGATTTTTCAGCTGACGCGGCGCTGTAGCTTATTCCTTGTAGAAAGAATTCAGATTCCAGTTTAACAAAAACACAGAAATCCACGTGATTGGGAAAAATGTACATCAGGATAATTACAAAATAGACAACGATGGAGCTTAAAACTTAGAACTAAGAGAGAAAGATTTCTGTTAACAAGGAGACGATTGGAGAAATGTTTTGAGTATTTTTGAGTGTTTATTCGTCTTGTTTGTAAAATATTAGTTTAAGCTTTATGTTGTATAATATTATAAACTCAAGGTAAAACTCTTTTATCAGATGACTTCTTGATGACGAACAAGAATTTCTTCAAATGCCCCATGAAGAGTCAACTTTGTTTGTGAAATGTTGATCCTTGATTAACAGACACATTTTAAGATAAACATTATAAGTCACGAGAGTTGTTTGGTTTGACATCCGGATGACTTGTCAGAAATCATTCACTTGGTCACTACTCACTCATTAAGTGTGCTGATCACAATAGATTACACAGTCTTGGATTCAAGAAGTCAGGTAATTTCCTTTTTTTCTTTTTCATTAATTAAAAAAAATAAATGTTGGGTAAATCCTGTAACTCAGAGAAATTACTTTTCAACAACTGCATTTCTAAAGACAAATTATACGAAATTGTTACGTTTCCTTTAATTGTGACTTAGTATCTTGTATTTACGAGATCCTTGTCACGTAATTACAAAATAAGATCTCATCATGTCTTATAATAATAAAACGGGGTTCTTGTGATTGTCTTTATTTTGTTGATTATGACATAGAAAAAAATCATAATTACAAGATCCAGAATGAACTTTTTTTCTCTTTGATCTGCAATTTATAAGTGAATCCCCAGCAGGTTTTTATTTCATATTTAACATCTATTTTATACAAAGTAGCTTCCTTAATTGAACCCTGCAGTAAAATTACACAAGCTGATTATGGTTCCTTTTTTGTGTTGTACTTTAATGTATTGCAATAAATCTGATTACAGAATCAAACACACTGGACTGTTTAGTGAAAAGTGATTGATTTACGTTTCTACTGTTGATGATGATGATTTGTTGTTTATTCATTTCCCAACATCTCCTTCATTAAATAGTTAATTTTTTTGGGTATATATATATATATATATATATATATATATATTGCGACTTTCTATGTTGTGTGTATTTTATATACATGTGTATTTATCAGTAATAGTTGGAATATGTGTACAGTATATATACAGTGTGTGTGTGTCAATTCTTGTACTTCTATCTTTGTGAGGACCTCATATTCTGCCTGCAAAGTGGGGACATGTTAAAAACTGAAGATATTTTATGTTGTTTTCACTTATTAAAATGTCTGTTTGAGAGTTAAGACTTTAACTGTGTCTCAATTTGCATTCTTTCATACCTACACTTGCTATTTTGAATGCATAAGAAGCTTTCACACTGACTGAAGTATTTCAAAATGCAGTGCAGTATGAGCACCTTGCAGCACTCATAACAGTCAAAATGTTTCGAGTGTGGAACGCTGATCACAAGTATATAAAAGTACAAACGTGACTGGGTGTGTGTGTGTGTGTGTGTGTGTGTGTGTGTGTGTTTAGTTATTCTCTGTGTAGTCTCGGCAGATGCCTCGGACCAGCAGAGGGACAAACTCAGCCAGGCCGGTGAAATCTCTGGTGAAGAAGGTGTGGCTGTCCTTCGGCTCTGATGACATTGATTTGAGGTCATCCAGGGGCGCCCAGGCCACGCCCACCGAGTACATGGTGATGCCTGGTGATTGGAGGATGGGAGAAACATGAGATTTCAATAACAACAGAACACAAACTGCTGTTGTTTTTCCTTTACTTTAACTAAGGCGAGTCGTCGACACATAGAAAAGCATGGATTCCCCTGGAGAAGAAGCTGCAGCTAAAAAAACATTGGAAAAAAATTGGAAAATGGCTTATGACAGCAGTACACCTGCAACACACGGTAAAGATGGCAGCGGCAGCAATACGGCAGCGTAAATCCTGTTTACTTTCTGTCCCCACTCAAGCATGATACATAAGGACTGTGGAGCGTGTTTCTCTCAGCAGTAGTCTCTTAAAATGGATTTTCTAAATGTTTCTTCTTCGCCTCCATGTTAAAAGTCATTTCCTGCACCACAGCTGTTATGGTAACCTTGCGTCATCTAACGTTTTCCTTGCCCAACACTGATGCAAAAACACATCTGCCAGTGATTTTTTTTAACTGTATGTTACTCCAGTTGTGAAATCAATCCATGTGGCAACTTTGTTTCTTGCTACATTTGTTATGAATAGTTTGGGATTTTAAATAATTAATTAATGTTAAGGTTAATTATCTTTAGAATGGTGGATAAATTAGACTAATTAAAAAAATGAAACGCAGATTAATTGATGAAAGAAATTATTGTGCGGTGCAGCTTTAATTCAAACACACCTTGTTTCTGTGCAGCCATCGCCGGGCCCCTGACGTCGTCATATGATTGACCATCTGTAACCACGATGAGGAAATTGCGGCCTGGTCCCGTCCGCCTGATGATGACAAATTTAGTTTCATTTCTAATTCAGGCGTCTTTTTCCTCCAGAAGCAATGAATTCTTCAGAGAGAAACTTCAGCAATCCTAAAATGACTGCGTGATAGGATCACATTTCGCAGCAGTGACTTTCCAGCACTTCAAAGTTATGTTTTCAAATCCACAAACTTTGACGCTCCATTCTGCCCTTTTCTCTGGAAATGTTTGATTACATTTTTGGTCATTTTACTATCATATGTCAGTGGTTTTGAGATGACTAACATGGTAAGAAAACAAACAAATATATTTCTGCAACATGAAATTTATTATTATTTTTTTTATTAAAAATCATACTTTTTTTCGTGTAAATACTAAATAACTTCACATCCTAAGGCCTCCAGAAATAATTCAGATAAATCAATCAGGGAAGAAAAAATGACTCTTTGGGTAACTGGTCACAAAAGGTAGACATATGAAACCTATGATATGCATCCTAAAAGGTTGGGAACTTTAAAGAATATGTATCTTATTTTTTCTAGTTGTAAAAAAGCCCATTGGTTCCTACTGAAGACATACATCTTTAAAAACACAGATATATAGTTTCATGTTCCAAAAAGGCTGTCGTTTTTTATCCAACAAACAGGAGCAACTAGAGCATTTGCCGGGGACTATTTTCTGTGGTGGATTAATCCATACATGGTACTCTCGTGAGTATTTGCTGCAGCAGCAGAGTATTAGTAGGATCGATTAATTTGCCGTTTGGATTAACAAAAATGCAGAATATCACCAGCTTTAGCCTTAAACTATTAATACCTGGTTGGTGTTTTGTAATGTGTTTCTTACCTGAACAGGTTCTGGGTGGTGTAGCTGATGGCGGCTCCGGTGGCCGTTCCTCCGCTCATGTAGGGGATCCTCCTCAGGGCGTTGATGGAGTCCTCTTTGTTGGAGTGGTCAAACAGGCTGAACTCCAGCCTCTGATCGTAGGTGAACTGCACCGCACCTGGATATCCAGCAAACAGTCAGTCAGCCAATCAGTTCATCAATTAACTGTTTCATCTGTTAATCAAATCATTTGTATCCTGTAAAGCTGACCGATGCGAGCTCCCACGTCTGAGATGTCAAAGCTTCTAGCGATTCCTATCAGGAAGTCCAGGACGAGCTGGAAGTTCCCCTCTCCGACGCTGGAGGAACCATCGATGAGGAACCCGATGTTCACAGAGTTGTAGCAGGTTTTACCTTAAAGAACGCATGTTTATTTTACACTTCAACACTTTCTCGGCCTTGGCTACAACTATAACATGTGGAAATATAACGTGCACTATGGCTTGCATGACGTGTTGAAGATCCAGGATATTAATTTCTCCACAGAAATTGAATGATTTCTCCGTTGATAACATTACGCAGAAAAAGTAAATGTAAAGTTCACACCTAAATCAGAAGAGCGACTTCCCAACGCGGGAAATGGGACCATCAAAGGAGCAAATGTTAAACTATTCCTTTATTTCTTGGTCTCGGTTGAGATCTCTGATTCGCTGTGTTCTGTTCGAGTACTATTGAAGTGAGAGACGGCGGTGAGTTGTGTGTTTAAGTTGTGTCTTACTGCAGAGCAGGCTGTCCAGCGAGCAGAGCTTCTGAGCGAGAGGTTTGACGTGTTTGGTGGTGCTGAACCAGCTGGGGATCAAGTAACTGAAGAAACCGTTATCTTTACACACCGCCTGCAGGACCAAGAGACAGACATGGAAACATGTTAGATACAAACACTAGCACCGTTCTAAAGTTTCTAATCTCCTGCCACAAAAGCTTGATTTGGTACAGTCACATGGCTGAGAGGAATACTCTCATTATAGATGTTAATGGTCTTTCATGCTGTAGAATGTCCTCTTTACAAATAGATGTTATTTTCGTGTGAAAGGTTTGCTTTGTACGTGGAGAACAAAAACGCTGTCTTGGTTCCAGACTGACAGTTATACAAAATATACCTCTGAGCAATAGTTCAATAATAATAGAAGAAATCAGCTTCGCCTCAAAATGTGTGCAGATTTAAATATGAACAGCTTCCTGTTTCAGTGTCAAGTGCACAATAATGCAGATAACAAGCTGGAATTAACAGGCAACGTGTTGCTTTGACAAAGCTTCAATCTAACCACTGAGTACACTGCAGAGGGCCCAAAGAGAAACGGGCAAACTCAATATTTAGAGCCCACTTTGTGAGTTGTTGTGGTTCATTAATCATCGAGGTTCACTTGCGCTTTTCTGGACTGGAAAACAAATTCAAAATCTTGGTTCGAACAGTATTTTGTCATGCAACACTGTGGGAACATCGACTAAATAGAAGTTAAAATTGTTTAACAATTGAACTAAGTTTTAATTTTCTCCTTTTTCCAAAACTATTTCAAAAGTAAATAAGACATTTGATGTCGGAATTATATGTTTTTTACATTTTTTTATCTCTGTTAAGATAGTAAAACTGGGAACACAGGAAACATAAACATGAATTTCACAGCTGATTCATAACTTTTCAGAGGTAGTGTATGGGGTTGATTTTTAAATGTTTAATTAATGACAGCGAATGTGAAGTGCGCACCTTCTTCATGAAGTCCTTGTCTCGCACCATGGCCAGCTCCTCAGGCGCCGGTTTGGCCACAGACACCAGGAAGACGTTGATGCCAGACTCTCTGGCCAACATGGCCGCCTGCTCCAGGTCGTCAGATGGCCAGCCGTCAACCACCACCATCATCACCCGGGGGTGACCCCGCCTCCCCCCGTTCTCCTGGGTGAAAAAGGTCTCTGCTGTGTGCATGATGGCCTTACCTGCACGAGACCAACAACAAGAAAAGAAACCAGTTAAAGAGACATTTTAATGTAATTTCAAATGCGTTTTAGCCACAGAGGTGTTGTCAAAGTGCTGCAGTTGATGAATGTTCACAAAATAATTGTTGTTTTATCTAGGTTAAAAAGATTAGGAGTTCTTTTTCTTGAGACGAATATCCTAATGTGAGAGTTTAAGTATCTGACATCCCAGAAGGTTTTTCTTATATACCATAAATTCCCAAATAAAAGCCGGTAGTTAAAATAAAAGTTGGGTCTAATAATAGCTGGGCCATGGTCCTGTTTTCACAGATGAAAATAGAAAAGGGTCACTTAAAATGATCCTGGCAAAACTTTGTTTCACCTGGATAACTTTTTTTTCCAACTATTTCACGGATTTAAATCTTTTTTAAGGAATTTAGAAAGATTATGCTATATTTTTGTTGTGTGTGTGAGACTAACATTTTAGACCTGGAAAGTGTCCTCATAAGTCCAGTATAAAGCACAGACATGCATATGTGTGTGTGTATCGTGTGAGTATCACCTGTGTTGGTGTCTCCTCCAAGGTAAGCCAGCTCCTTGATGGCAAACAGCAGCTCTTTAGGCTGAGTGTAGTTGCTCAGCAAGAACTCAGTCCTTGGAGAATCACTGCACACACAATCCAGGTGAAAGACGAATTATTTTGTATTATTATTTATTTTTGAATCGGAATTTGAAAATTGTTGTGTAGTGTGTGTGTGTGTGTGTGTGTGTGTGTGTGTGTTTGTCTGACCTGGCCTGGATCAGTCCTACGTGCGGTCCTGTTGATCCGACTCTCAACATGGCTGCCAGTTTGGTGACAAAGTTCTTCTGCAGGTTGAACCTCCGCTGCCCGATGTTGTTACTGCTGTCGATCACCATGGCTATATCCATCTGACAGTCTGCTCACACACACA
>CALSCE010009695.1:278279-296119 GCA_943593645.1 Bovichtus variegatus | reverse complement strand
ATGTGCTAGTTGAACAATCTTTAGTTCAAATTTGTTCAATCTTTAAGTCCTGCAGCAAAACCTCCCCCCAAAAAGATAGACAGTGCACCTTTATTTCCACCTGTAAGTGCTTTCTTCACTGATGGCTTCTTCAGTGGTTTCTTTGCTGCAACACGCGCACACACACACACACACACATACACACACATTGCTTAATTAAGGTGCGGTCAACAACTTTTGCTGGGGCTTTTAATGTGAAACATCTTTGCAGGAAGTGTAAAGTGTCATTAGAGTTGGTGTTCTTTTACCTGGCTGTGCGTCTGCAGGCAGAGCTGTGGCAGTGGTCTCACTCGTCAACTCCAGTGGGACATCAACAGGCTCTGATTACACACACGCACGCACGCACACACACACACACACACACACACACACACACACACACACACACATGAAGGATAGGGCAATTAGTTTTGTATATTAAAGTAAATTCTGGTATATTTCCTTCATTTCAGGGAAGCAGTTTCCAAGTTTAATGTTTAATCATTAGACAATGATGTTAATGATGAGAGATGTTAAGGATAAGTAATATTAATAAATATATCACCACAGTCACAAAGGCTTCACAAGAAAAATCAAAGCATAGTAAGAGGAAATGAACATTTATTGCTGCTTTTTCCCCCTCTAGGGGGCAGTGGAGCTCCACAACTAGCTGTAAACCCTGACACACAAACTCACGCACACAAACATATACATAAATAAGTACCTTGTTCTTTGCGGTTATATCTATGTAATAACATTGAGAGAAATGCCAGAAAACGGATTCAAAAGCCATGTGTGTGCATACTGTACATCCATACATGGCCAATAAAGTTGATTCTGATTTAAACGTAACATTTTTCTGAGCAATTTCAGGACTAAACTCCATCAACTGGTTGATGCTACAAAACAAGCGATCGACTGCTCCTCGAATTGTTGGTCAAACTGCTGACTCTGAAGTCAAGAATGAAGTTTCCATCTCCAACGTGGACAAAAAGTCCAGAAAGTGGTCAAGTTTGAACATCAACTACACTGCTGATGAAGACAGTTGGATACTGTTGAACGTTCCAAAAAAGGTTAGTAAGTGGACCTTGAGTTGAGTTTGTTTTGTGAAAGAAACGAACGAGTGGCCTTCAGACGCATGTGTGTCATTTCAGATGATTCCGGGTTTACAGCTGACCAGAAATGTCATAATTTAATCAATCTAATGCCAGCGAATACAAAAAGGCTGTTTTTTTGTTTCAATAATCCAGAAACAATGCATTTAACTTCACAGGACAATCGACAAACCAATCCAATGTTTGACCGAAATGGCTCCACCTACTGGTGAGGCTGAAGGAGGCGGTCCAGCGGGACAGCGCCCCTGATTGGATACCGTGGGCGTAGGAGCTCATGTAGTTGTGTCGTCCCTGCAGCTTTTGAACCATGACGGTGCCGCCAGCCGGGCCCAGCACTCCCCTGCAGAGCAAAGACAGTATAGCATTTAAGTATAATTCTGGTTTATTTCTGGTCTTATTTTCATGTTTTCTCAGGCCTAGTCCACACGTACACGGGTATATTTCCTTCGACTAGCACCTCTAAATCTCACGGATTAACACGTTAGGTCTCATTTGTTTAATACATCAAAGTGTTCCCAGATCTCAGCTGTTAACTTGGTTATTATTACTGACATGAATGATGTTTCTGTACTTTAGGCAACATGTAACACTGTCTCCTAAAGATGACGTCTCCATACAATAGTTTCTCCCAGATGACTGTTGCAGTTTTAAACACGCAGTTAACGTTGTTCATTGAAACAAAACGAAACAAAAACACTTGGTAAGGCTTTAGCAAGATATCATGGTTTGGCTTTAAATAAGTTTGTTTTACGTAACTTAAGTTCTGTACGTAAGTACGTGAATGCTGACTTTTCCTTTCACACGGGACACGACACGGCCTCCTGGGTGAAAGTCCCATGCTTTGTTGGACCTTCTCCTTACATGGCCAATAAAGTTTGATTAGAAATGAACGCATTTGTGATGCGTCAAAAACAAATCCAGGAGAAAATAGGTTTCCCTCGAAACGCATTTGACGCTGCAGTTTTGTTGTATAGACTGACACATGACACAGGCAGAAATGATTGAAATACGACCCAAGTTTCAATATATAAATAATAAGAAATAGGAAAAGGATAAATAATAAGTAAAGCGTATAATAAAAGTAGCCTACAGTATTAAAAAAAAAAAAAAAAACTTCTCAACAGGTGTCCTTGATCTTTGCATGAAAGGAACAGGAAGTATTGTTCAATATGGTTTAAAAAGATTCAGACTTCAGAGAAGAAGTGTTTGAAGCGGCGAGAGGACAGGAAGATGAGATATAAAGAAGTGAAGGACTGAAGGAATGAGTTTTTCCCCCTGTGGCCCTCTGCAGAGGAAGGAGGAGGTCATCCAGGGTTGAGCGCTTAATCCTTCAGTCATGCACATTCCTTCATAGTGTTGGTGTTTTGTCGAGGTTCAGCAGACAGCAGGACTCCCGCTGCTCATAATTATGTCACATCTGCAGCTGCTGTCGGTCGCAGAATCATGTGAACTATTTTTCAGATAATTGTTTATTTACCTGTTTTGCACAAAAGTTCACTATACTTGTTTTTTTCTAATATTAAGCGTTGCATGAAGTCCATTGAAGGTTCGGCAACTTTATTTACATTTCATACAGAGGGGAAATTCAGTAGTAAATTCGCTGCGAAGCGGAGATACGGCGTCACCTTGTGTCACGTTTACAAAGCATATCATTGACATTAGGTCTGGCAATGACGGTAATTCAGTGCTGCTAAACATAGTCCACACATGCACAATGACATTGTATTGTTTAAATATGATTATCCTTTGGATTATTTTAGAAACACCCAAAAAAGGAAAAAGAACTATGGACAGCTCTCTGAAAGGAACGGAGCCAAAGGATCCGGCCCCCTTCAAAGAGTCGTAATTCCCATCACTACCTCCATCGGACCCGTCTGACAAACCTGACTTTAACTCATCAACATAAAGATCTACTGCGGTGGACGAAGCGCTGACTTCAACCTGGAGAAAACCAGAGAGAGAAGACAGCCGGCAGGTGTAGCACACGTAAAGTCCCACCTGTGGATAGCAGCTCCGCAGATAGAGGAGACGGAGGCGTAGATCTCCGTCCCGAACACAGACACCCTCCACTGGCTGCAGTCAGGAGGACACAAAACCACCACGCCGTCGTCCATCAGGTCAGCTCCACGGGTCACACAGTTCACCGGGTACGGCACTGATCGACAACACACATCGACATACGTGTTTGACAGGAGTTATGAATGCAGAAAAATCATGATTTATAATGGAAACGTAGAAAAAAACAGTCATGAGTCAGCAACATAAGTTCAAAAATAAGTACCAACAACATCTCTACTTTTTTTCTCTGCACTATATCTTTACATAGCAGATAGTTGTTTACTGCTCACTGTGGAGTAAACTACTGGGTGTGTTATAGAGAGGCCATTGAATGAGTGATTGGCTTGTTATAACTTAGATAAAGTTAAAATAATACACAGAACACCAGGGATTTTAAAAAATGACTCAAAAACTGGAAGAAATCCTTTGGATTTACGACAGGGAATAAAAAAAAAAGTTTACTGTTACATAAGACTATTCATGAGAAAGAGCCAGTCATTTATTCAGAATAATAAATCTGCTCTTTGAAAGGACTGACTTGGGATAAAAGGAGCTTTTCATCTGTTTCATCTATTAGAGAGAAACAGAGTTTCAGTTTTTATGATTTGGGGTTCAAAATAAACACGGAGAAAAAAAAGTTCTGAGGATTGACAACAAGTCACACAGGAAGGTTTAAAGTTACCTCTGCCGGCCCAGAGACACAGAGAGACTGTTTCTAGAAACAGTTCATCAAAGTTAAGAGGGGCACACAAAGCTTTTCCTTTGGCACATCCGGTTGGAGGCTAAGTATTTTACTAAAACAGCTGGTCACTGTAGTTTTTAATCAAACAAACAGGAGGAAATAGTGCATTTGTGAAGGGTCTATTTTCAGCGGCATTTGGAGCAGCAAGACGTGGGATGTGTGTGTGGGATAGAGTAAAATACGTTACAGTGTGTGTGTTCATGGTAATGAAGGAAGATGTCACCCAGTGCAACAGTGTGGCTCATTGATGAGTTTCTAATAGTTTTTGGACGACAATGGAGCTCTATGGCACTGATGGAGAAAAAAATGCCAAACTCCAGGCTTCAAAACTGTAGTCCATAAACCAATGGGTGATGTCATAGTGACTAAGTGCACTTTATATACACAGTGTATGAGACAGACAGACAGACAGACAGACAGACAGACAGACAGACAGACAGACAGACAGACAGACAGACAGACGGGTCACATTCAGGACTGACTGGATTCTGAGCCAAATGTTGCGGAGATCAAGAAGAAAAGGCCTGCAGAGAAAAAGAGAGATCGCATTAACCCGTCATCAAATACACAAGAAAGAGAGACAAAGAAAGTTAAACCACAGAAAAACTGACAACAATAGAATAAAATAGAAGAAAAGAAGAAGAGCAGCATACCTGTCAGAGGCAGCAGGACAGACAGCTGAGACATGTTTGCACCTGAAACACAGACTAACCTCAGATTATATACATATATACATGATACATGATTACACTGTTAGTAAACAATACACACAGATAAAACATGGTTATACATGGGTGAGCCAGACGTTAGTCAATGTGTAAATTAGGCAGTTTGACGAGGTCAATCAAATAGTAATAACGTTGGTGAATTCAACATTTGACTCACTATACCAGACTACGGAAGCCCAGAGGGGCATACATATGACGATATACATATATATTGTATATCATCAAAACAATATAAAAATGTCTAATTTCATTTAAAACTGTTATGTTCCTGTTAAGTTTTTAGTACTTTTTTGAAAGTATTTAATTCACAGAGGTGTCAGCGTTATCATGTGGTTATTTCATATAGACTGTTTATTTATTGAATTACAAGAAAACTTGCTATATATATATTTATATAGATATTAAATGACCTATTTAGTGACATGGAGTAGTGGTGCACTTCACCCTCTTGTGGCTGAAATTAGTATTACAACAACAAGCTAAACAAATTATTCTGACAAAACCTTTTTTTATTTAAATAAAAGTCGAAAGATAAACTTTTTTTTTTTTCAATTTTTCAATTCCCCAAACATGTGCATCTTTGCTAACCTTACTATTTAAAACACTTATAAACAGAAGCGCTATTTCTTCATGCGAGCCCTGTTAATGCGGAAGTGTTTATAAGTAGTAAGGTTTTAGAAAATAATGCATGTGTTTGGGTAATACTGAGCGTATGACTGGATAAATGAGACTTGGATTATACTGCATGAGTTGTGTCAGAGTTTGTAAACGGATGTTTTGAAATAGTTTTGCTATTCTCCGTTCACCGTGGAGGCATGCGAGGAAAACAACAGTTTTCTTCATGAATTCAAGGTAACACAGGGTGAGTAATTAATAAACAAATGGCCATTGTGGGGGCGAACTCCTTCAACTTAACTCAGTTCATTAAAACTCATTTATATACATGAGACACGGTTATACTGTGATTTCCTGCCAATAAAAGTGCCAGTGAACCAGAATAAAATGAGAATAAACTATATGAAACCAGCCACCATGTCAGCAAACCACTTTGTAAACCAGTTGTCAAACCAAGCAGTAAACGCTGAAACAGGGTCAGTAGTAAAGACTCGAGTGGACTCGTTAAGCCGACAGTTAAGTAGTCAGCCAGAAACAATATTATTTAAAAACAATCAACCATTTGGTAAAGCAGTGGGTTCACCAGTTAACAGACAGAGTCAATCAGCAAACACAATTCAAACCAGTCTTCCAATTACTGGTCAGTCAAAACCAGTCAGCCAGTTAGCAAATAAACAATAGACCAATAACCAAGCCAGTAAATCACTCAACCAGGATCAGTCAACAATTAACTCAGTCACTCATAATAGTTACTCAGTAAAACAATTGACGTACAAGCAAAGTAAATTGCTAAACTAACTATTGGTCAGCCATTTAACCAATCAGGAAGTTAGTAAACCAATCAGGTACAACAGCCAATGAGTAAACTAGCTGGCAGTAACGAGTTAAAAAGGTCAGTCAACTCAGGAAACCAGCCAACCAACTGTTAGTTACTAAACCAGAGCTGCAACCATTAGCCAATCAATTAGTAGTCCATCGACAAAAAGATATTTACCAAATATTTCGATAATCTCTGTATTGCTTTTCATGCAAAAATGGCAGAAAAGGCTGTTTTCAGCCTCTCAACTATGGAGATGTCCTGCTTTTCTCTGTTTCGTATCATATTAAAATTAATATCTTTGGGTTTTATCGACTGACAAAAACAAGACATTTAAAGACCTCACCTGGGACGTTGAGAAACTAGGACGGACATTTTTCACTATTTTCTGACATTTTAAGGAGACTAATCGATTAATCAATAATGAACATTTTTTTTAAGTCTTAAAAACAGCCAGTAAACCAATTAACAGACAAATCAAGTCTAAGACAAATTAAAATGAGACGTTCAGTAAAATACATGTCAACCAGTTTCTGAACCAATCACACGACTCAACCAGCTGACTGGTTTACCAATCAGTAAACAAATCAAACAGGCAGGTAACCTATTATGGGTCAGGCAGAAAGAAAACAGTCAGCAAGTCACTCTGTTTGGATTTAAAGCAGCCAACCAATCAGTTAATCAACCACAAAGCCATCCATTCATCCATTCATTCATTCATTCATTCATCCAGACAGTTAGCAAATAAAGCAGCAAACTCAGTCGTCTTACTGACTGTTTCTGCAGCAGTCGTCCCAGGAAAACTATTCAGAGTTTATTCCCTGGAAGGAGCAGGCGGGAAGCCGATGATGCTGAGCTGGTGTCGATCGCCCAGCGAGACAGAGGCAGCCCTTTAAATAAGCTCTCACACACACACACACACACACACACACACACACACACCTTACCGTTGTGACATCAGGGGGGGAGGTGGGAGGGGCTTCACTGACAGGTTGACATGAAGAGAAACAGAAAACAGAATAATGAAAAACTTACCACAGTTAGTAAAGATTCAACAACTGAGTGACATTTATTGTTTAATTGTGTATTCAGTTAGTTCACAAAGAGGGACTTGTACGTTTGTCTTGAATAACAAAGTGAAGCAATTTTTGAAAATATGGTCACACTAAAAATACTTATTAAACTCAGATTAATGTGCGGTGGGTTTATCCCCACTTTTATTTTTCCTTTCACTCTCTTTTCGATTTCACGTAATCTTTCCAAAGCGTGCGTCCTTTAACACAGTGTCCCTGATCCTGGGCCTTCTGATCAGATATGAAACTTCAAACAGTAACGAGAGATCTGTTGTAGTCCTACTTATGCACAGACTTCATACTTAAGAACGTTTTATTGTTACAGCTAAAAAGTTTGAAAAATGACTCCACCAATGTGCACATACAAGGAGCTGATTAGCTTTAAAAAAATGTCATAAAAAAATTTAACTGGTATTTTTTATACTATATATTTTTTTTATGTAAGAATTAAGTAAGATTACAAATAAGCACTACAGACCATCATGTGAAGGGATCCCACCAGTCGTGACGCCAAAACAGGCCAGGGTACTTCCTCACTTCCTGATCACACACACACACACACACTCACACTCACACACACACACACACACACACACACACACACACATCACGTTCAAATAGTTGTTGATGATGTTCAAGTTCAAGCCTGAGTCTTAGTTCAAGTTGGCAGTACTTAAAGGAGTAGTTCACCCAAAATCGATATAAATGATACACAGTGGTCACCCGCCTAGGCTCTCTATGGTCCTAGAAAAAAAGTTTTCTATCAAACGGCGTCAAAGAGAGCGGAGGGGCCGAAGAAATGAAAGAATATAAGTGCGAAACAGACTTGGATGGAGGCTGAGCAAAGACAGCAAAAGACGTTCATGGCTTTGATAACCTTGACGTGAGTCTGAGAACACTGGAAGGGTAAAGAGGTTGCTGCCTGCCGTGAGATATGAGAGAGTATCGGGTTTATAAATGTGACTCTGATTGTGACATCACTTAATCCACTAAAATGGTTAAATTAGATAGGTGTAGCCTTTAAAAAAAATTTTTTTTTTAAAACAGAAAACAAGGAAATGTCTGTGTTTCATCTGCTATGCGCCAAACAAACACGAAAAAACAGATATTTCGTCTTTTACAAGGTTTCTGTCACGTGCTGAAAACTGGTGGCTGCAGGACTCTTCGCGTTAGCCGCGTTCTATCACCTGAAGCTCTGCTCACTGTCGAGGGCCGGGCGGAGCTCAGGGCCAGCTCGGTAATGTTACCTGTGTGCAGGTATACAGGCAGACCAGACAGCAGCCGTCAGGAATTCAGCTTGGCCAGCTCCCAGCATGCAGCTGGTAAAATGAGAAGGGCGAAGAAAATGTCTCCGGGAGGAATGCAACCAGAGCGAAAGAGGACATTTTCTGAAGGCTTTCATAGAGGGAGACATAGATGAATAGCTACGAAATAGGAAAGACAAATCTCTGCGCGCGGTTCAGCATTAACTTGTTTCAGATGGAAAACTAACTACTTTTTTTGAGCTCAATATTTTTAGGGATTTGACTGATAAAAAAAAGTTCTTGTGAGTCTGTTTTGGTTCTCAGCTCCTTGGCAACACTAATACTCTTTTCCCCGTATGATGGAAGCTTCAGTCAAAACAGTCTTGTTGCCAGGCAGATTTCTAGGCACTGATGAGTATCAGGAGCGTGTTTGTCTGAAAGCTGCACAGCTTTCTGAAGCTCAGAGGTGCTATTGTATAACGATAAGATGTGGAACTAGGGATGATTATTATTTCTAAACAGCATAATATCATCCAGGCTGGTTTCTTTTCTCAGAGAAAGAGAACACTTAATCTTTATTAAAAACACTAGCGGTTCTGCTTTGGAAGGTCACATAAAACGTCACAGTCAGGGTTTCCAGAAGTGAAAGTCTGGTTCCTTCCGCCCGTAGACAATGTGAGCTGCCTCACAGCTCTTCAAGTGCCTGATGGACATGAGACTCAAACAACAACTGAGTTAGAAAAAAAATCGTGTTTCTTTGATTAAAAAGTCCCAAAAAAAATGCACAACAATCCTGCGGGATTAAAAAAACGATGAGAAGTCAACAGCAACTCCCAGGGTGCATTTCAGTCGGACAAACATTCCAATCACGGAGCTTCACCTTCCGCTGCGCGTTCGGCCAACAGCGAGCAGAAGTAGAAAGCTGATAAAACGTTCAGTGGTTCAGATCAGTTCACCTTCTGCATCCGTTTGGGATGAATTCAATGCTGGAGATCTGGCGAGGACGCAACCCCCCCCGCATGCTGTGGGTGACATCTGCTGGAGCTAAGGAAAGAGCATGCTCGAAGAACAACAGGCATTGGACGCGCAAAGAGATCAAATGGTGCAGAACCACGGGACGGGATCTTCTGAATTTACACCCAAAATGCTGTGAAAACTTTCATTTATGATTGCCAGCACAGCCTCTATAATTCTTGACCGGTAAAGAAGCAGAAAAAAAAAAGGCCCGGAGTAAACAAAAGAAAAAAAAACAATGAATACGACCCCCAAATGACAGAGATGCCGATTTGCACGGGACTAATATTATCACATGATCTCTGTGTTTGGCGAAATATGGTATTTAATTTGCGATGGAAATATTAGTTGGCTGATTCGCACGGGATTAGAGGTCCCCCGGTAATACTAGACCAGTGCAAACAGGGTTTTTAGTCTTATTTAATATCACGTGAGTTTTATTTATCGTTCTCTTTTAAATCAATTCACGGAGTCGGACTTCGTACGAGCAAACCTGAAGATTGAGAAGTTTCGGACAAGAATGCAAAAAATGTGCTCAATCGCATAACGGCCATGTTTGCTCAGTTAAAGTCTCCCTTGGTTTGACTTCCTTGAACGCATCAACAACACGGAGTTTTTAGAGCGAAATAATGGTGCAGCTTTGTCAACAGGAAACACAAACTAAATGTGATGGATCGTCTCTCAAGCAGGTTTCAAGTCTCTGCAGGTTGTTTTTTTTGGGTTTTTCTTGGTATTACTCCTGAAGGAAGGAAACCGATCTGAGGGATGAAATAGAAGATATTCCCCTGCCTGGACATCTGTATCGCCTTCCACCTGGATTTGTGTAAATACTCCAAATAACTTTCCCCTGAAAAAAAAAAAAGCTGGTCTCCATGTCCCCTGAGAAAGCTGCTTACAGGTGCAGACACCCGATCTATGTGTGTCAGAGAGTCCTCGCGGGAACAAACGGGTCTTTTGTGTGAACCACCGCGTTATCTCGCTCCTGCAGAAACCTCGCATCGTCTGGGCTGGTTACTGTGACGACAGGACGACAGATTCAAGTGTTTACATGCTTCATGATACATCGGGTGGTCAGCTGAGGTCACAGCAGGAGCCAATCATATGTTTTTGCGCAACAGAAAAGGTGTGGGGCTGCGAGGCCGACCGCTGACCCAGGGCGTGTGCTTCTGTCACCAGCGGGACGACATCTGGAGATGAAAAATGGGTCAGAATGAGGTTGTGCGACAGAGTGCACCAAAATGTCCTCACTGCGATACGAGACACCACACAGTCTCTGTGTTTTCTGGCTCAGCTGTTGATCCCCTTCAGGAGCCCTTGCTCGGATCACGGCCATCTTTGAATTCGGCCTTCATTTTGGATCTCAACCACACACACCTGTAAAGTGTGTGTGTGGTTGAGGAGAGGAAACAAGAGGACGATACGGGAGGAGAGGAGGAGTTATCCAACCACTGGAACAGAAGATGTCCTGTTACACTCACACTGAGCAGCAGAGTCAGATTCTGTTACAAAGCCTAATGAAGCAAAAAAGCCGGGAAAATATTCAGAGAAGTTATTATTTCGGGGACAGGGAATGTGATACGTTTGTTTTGTGTGGATCGTTCAGACTCACGTAATTAAACTCCATGTCAGAGGGCTCGAGACAACAATTTGGGGGAATTTGGACTCATGACCTCAGTATTATTATTTAATTTCTATCTTTTGGAAAAGAAACAGTCAACACAACATCAAGGTGTTATCACCAGTCAATAAACTTATTTAAATACAATACACTCTCGCATATATCTGCCCCTTTTTTCCAAGATGTCCGACTCAAGTTTTTTTATGCACAAATGAAAAAATATGCATTAAAAACAAGCGGTGTGAAACGCATCTAATGCATGTTAAATGAGGCAGCTGATTTAAAGTAAACTAAAAAAAAACTTTGAATGCAATGACGTTTTCTTCTATAGAAATGGTACATTTGTTGCCTCTTGGTTGAGCAGAGAAGAAGAATTGTTATTTGTTACATTATGTTTGTATTAGGAGCTGTAATGACACTGTCGGCCTCCAGGAGGCGCTGCAGAGGCTTCAGACTTTTAATCCAATTCTCTGTGACTTCAACCCAGAGACAACCTTTTTTTTTTTTACATAACATTGTTACGTTTCCAGTTAATTAAATGTGAACACTGGCAGCACCAGCACATTATTAAATGACTTTCCTCGGGTCGATTTGCAGGTTTAGCGGGCGGGAAACTGAACTCCCACGTTGATCAGCTGCTGCTCACAGTCACGAGGAGAACTCGGATAACCTGGAATTATGTGTGTGTGTGTGTGTGTGTGTGTGTGTGTGTGTTTGATTGCTCTTGTAAGTGTGTCTGTACACGTGCAGGTACAAGTGTGTGTAACGAGTCCTTAATGACCATTTGTCCTTGTAAAAGCGTCTCTGTGTGTGTCCGGATGTGTTTAGCGGAGCTAGCCTAGCCTAGCTCCGCTGAAGGAGAAATCAGCTTCAAAATGTCACCAGGACAGTTACACTCTTTAATGCCTCTGAAAACTTGAACTATTCCTGTCTTTAACGTGAAATATTCATGACTTAATAATCAACACACAATGGCCGTTTGGGGGGGGAAATATTCTTAGTTATGACTGTGGTGCAATATATGGGACGTTTACCCAGATTTGTGCTAAATAATTGGATAATTTAACGGATTGCAACATTCGTATTATTATTTCAGGAATACTTCACCCTTAAAATGGCCATTTATATATCAATTACTCACCCAGTGTTATCTTGAATTCTTGAAGAAACCTTCGTTTTTCTCTCATGCCTCCATGGTGAACGAAGAATCAAAAAAAGTCTTCATGAATTGAAGTGAATGGAGGCCGCATTGAAAAACTATATCAACACTTCTGTTAAGAAACACCCACACAACTTGTGCTCACTACTTTCCTAAAACCTCACTCGTAAAAACCCTTTGGGCGAGCATCGACGAAAAAATGATTCATGCTTTTTATTCCCTCACACCTGAACTGTTGTAATTGTAGTTGTAAATGTATTGTATTGCCTTGTTGACCTGCCTCAGTGTCCAGGATGTAGCTAATCGTCTGACTCTGCAGAACTCTGCGGCCGGACTTCTGACCAAAACCAAACGCACTTGTTACCAATTTCTTTCAGAATCCATTTCAAAAACGTACTCATGACTTACAAGGCTTTACATGGCCAAGCGCCAGAGTACATCAGTGAACTTTAACTCTTTCCTGTCCAAAAAAGGCCTCTCAGGTCTGCTGGGTTAGGCCTGCTACGTGAAGCTGCTCCAGAGTCCAGGTCGAGGTCAAAGGGCGATCGAGCATCTGCTGTACTGGCACCTCAGCTTTGGAAAAGTCTTCAGTCAGTAAGTATTCGATCTGCTGACACTGTTTCTGCTTTTAACTTCTGTGTAAAGACACAATTTTACAGACTTTCCTTTTTGCCCGGCAGCTAGTCTTACTTACATATTACAGCTCTGTTGTGCAACCACCTGATTTTAAGATCATTTTTATATTTTCACATCAACTTTTTGGATTATTTATTTTTTTATGTATTTTTTATTTTATTTCTTTTAACTGTGTGCTTGTATTTGGCTGTTGTTATTTATTGTTTTTTTTAATGCTGTCTAAGGTAAGCTTTGTGCTCTCAGTTTAAAAAGTGCTTTACAAATAAATTATTATTATTATGTATCCAATAATTTCCCCAATTAAAAACCAAATTAATCTAATTTTAAGGAAAAAAATTGAAGGGGTTGAGTTTATCTTTTTATCCTCCTCCTCATTATTTCAGCTCCCGGGTCAATAAGTCAACATAACAGAGTCGACATCACTGACACTGAGCTGGGATTAACTCTGTGTGTGTGTGTGTGTGTGTGTGTGAGGGCGGGTGGTCTCTGCAGCAGGAGCAATGGAAACAGAAACACGTGGGTTTTCTTCTTGCCGTCACACTGAGCTGAACTCGAGCAAATTTCAAGCACATATTTCAAAAACTAAATATGTGAATCCGTCATGTTTCCATCAGAGACTGAATCCTAAATCCAAGTTTTTTTTGTTGGTGTTTTTGGAAAAATGGAAGGACAAATGATTATTGTTCAAGATGTTCCTGTTTTTAGCTTTTGTGTTAGTCAGGAGGCAAGTCAGCCAGCAGTCTGATATCATAGCTGCTTTTCCTGGGAAAGTACGGAGGGACATGCAGAGCTCATGAAGTGCGGGGGAAAGTTCCGGTGCATCACCGTCATTTGAATAAGTCCTTTGCGTCCTCGATATTTGCATTTCACCAAAACAAATTTACTGTTTAATTACACAAATGTACTTTCTAGCTACGCGAGCGGCACGTTGATCTGTCCGTCATCCACTTTGGTCCAGACTGAGATATCTCAACAACTATTGGACGGATTGTGATAAAAACGTACTTGTCCTCTGACTTTTCTTCTAGCGCCATCATCAGGTCAACATCTTAATGTGTCCAATACTTCGGTTTGAGACCAAATACCTGCAGAACTTATGACATTCCCATCAGCCTCAGCTGTGCTTTTTGTTTACTGCTAAATAGCTAAAGTTAGCATGCGCACACGCTAAGCTAAGATGGTGGAACATGGCAAAAACATTGCAACCTGCTAATCATCAGTAGCGTGAAGCTTCTTGAGTCAAGATTTTTCTTCAAATTGAATTCAAGGTTTGAATTCAAAGTTGCGGAAATTGTCCTTCAGTAAGTCCTGTCCAGAGGATATTTCGTTTTTAGTTTTCATCCTTATGTTGTGTTTTTTATCGTAAGAAATTCCTTTAAATCGGTTAGGCTTCGAACAATCATCCTTTGTAAAAATGTAGAGAACGGACTTAAGGAACCACAAACAGCTACTTAACCTCAACCAAAGCGTTTTATGACGAAGTTTGTTTTTGTCGGGCGACAGTGAATAAGCGTTGCAGCTGTTAAGCGAGTTGTGTTTTTTTTCTTCTATTTGTTAGTGTTTTGTCTGAATGCTGAAGATGTTTTTCTGAACTTTTGTCACCGTGCGTCGAGCTATCAGGGCGTCCAAACTGAGAAAACGAGGAACAGGGGCACCATTTTGTAATTTGAGGGATCAATCCGTCATTTTATCCGCTGTGTCGAATGATGTTTACAGCATGACTACTGGACCCCTTTTTCTTTCACTCACACACACAGATTAAAATGCCATGGTGACATAATCCTCAGACTGATCTCTTTGTTGTTGGTTCTGTGGTGTTGGAGGAACATGGCAGCAGCAGAGCTGAACCTCACTGTGCCAGGTTGCCTTTTAAAGTGATGGATGTGTGTGTGCGCGCGTGTGTGTGTGTGTGTGTGTGCATAATAGCAGACGTCGTCCTGCTCCTCCTCTGAGTTGAGAAACTTTCCGGTCTGAAGGGGGAAAAAAAAGTGAATGAGAGTTAAATGAGGCGGAGAGTTTGAAGCTGCTGGGAGAAAAAAACACTTTATTTTCTCTCTTCAAGCAGCACCATTTTTTTTTTTTTTGTGTCGATTGCAAATCTTACAATTTGCAAATGTATTATTGAAATGGAAAAGTTTAAGAGATGTTCAAAGAACAGGCCAAGACAGCAACAGAAAACAAACTGATGGTACGAACACTGTTACTGCCAAACAAAGCTGCTTTAAACTTTTGTCTTTCCAATAGTATCATTTATAATAATTTCCGGTTGTGATATATTTGACTAAATAAAGATGCCGATTGATCCGTTTGTCCAGCTAAGACTGACACAGACCAACATATCTCTATTGGTCATGTTGTCAAATAGCGTCCTGATCAGATTCCTGCTCCCTCGACGATTACAGCTTTTCATAAACTGGCTTTTCTTTTAGTGCCACCCCGTTCCAAAACGCAGACTTTTTCTTGTACTTCTAGTACGTACTGCAGCTGCTCTTCCAAAATACGTCACGTTGCATGCACTGTGCACAATAGATCCATCCAAGGTCCTTTACAAAAGCATCCGCTGCAACTCGGTGAATGCAATAATTCAAGATGTTTGTCGTATTTTGTAGCCGTTTTATTTTTTTTGTAGAAATAATGTAATATAGTTGTTTATATAATTAGCTTCATTGGGGAAATGTGCAGATGAAGACGAATATTTTGGATTTAACCCGTGAAGGAATCATCCGCATCTTGCTGAGAGCTGGTGCTTCATCACAAAGATGTACAATCACGACACAAAAACAAAGAGTGAAGCCAACTTGAGTCAAGACTTTTTTTCTTTTTTTTTTATTAGCTTTATTAGTGCTGAGTGGAAGAGACAGAAATGACAATTAAGACAGGAAATGTTTAGTCCATTTACAGAAGAAGAATTTAATACAAAACAACTGGAATAAAGAGATCAGCTACGACCTCAAGAGCGAGAGAGAGAGAGATTCACATATTGTTGGTGTCCATGTTACTTCTGGCCGAGTTGGGAGAGCTGTGGAAGGAAGGCAAAAAGGTGAGAAAGTCAAATGGTGGACCGTTCCTTTAATGCTTGTGTTGCGTTTCACCGGTGTGGCGTCGCACCTGTTTGGTGAACTGAGCAGCGTTGGAGAGTTCACTGCAGCCGTAAACAACCTTCTTCCCCTGTTTGAACTGAAAAACACACAGAAAGTTGATGGTTTCCTGCTGCAGGACAATGTGAACCGTGTGTAGAATACAACTTAAGTGTGAATATTAAGTTTTTGTTTCCAGCATTACAGTACCTTGGCGTAATCCACCAGGTTCTGGTATTCGATGTAGTTTCCTCCTCCAACCACGAACACGATGGCCTGAAACAAACACATGGACAACATCAGCGACCGGATCAATGTCTGCAGGAACAAAGTCGTTTTTGTTTTTTTTAGGATGTCTACACATAGTGTTTCACAGAGCTGGAGCTTTAAAAAAAAAAAGAAAAGAAAAGAATATATATATATATATAAATATATATAAAAAACCAACAAACAGAAACAATCGCCGGAACAAAAAGCAAAAAACATTTTTCAAAAATAAAAGCCTTAAAGACCCCCTCCAATGAAAATCAAGTGTTTAACCTTGTTAACATGTCCATATGGTGTTTCTTTATATGCTACGAGACATTATGAACTAAACAATATGAGCATTTCTGCATTTGGAACTGCGGTGTTTACTGCAACTTGCGTGGTGGGGCTTTCTCTATCATGAGCGTAATAATACCTGTTGGGAGAGAAGAAAAATTGTAACGTCTAAAAAGGTGTAGAGTTACATCTTTTTTTTTTTTCAAGGTAAGAACTCCAAAATATATAATTTTGATGAGCAGAGATGGAGTTTTTAGGGGTTAATGCCAGGAGAGAAAATTTAATAGATTGTATGTGAAGACAGATTTCTGACGTTCAGCATCATTTCCAGTCCGTCTTGTATTTCCTTGTCAACTTCCCGTTTGTCCTGAAAGAAACTCTGACTCAATCGAACTCCAGTCCAGAAACGGAAACTCTGCTCACCTCCTGAAACGGGTTCTTGTTCCTGGGAATGGAGCTGAAGAATAAGAGGAGAAAAAGATGAAGTGACATTCCTGAGCTTTCTACCACTCAACAGCCAGTTGACAGAGGAGTTAGAAGCTCCACTGACGCACAACACGTCAGGTCCATGAACTCATCTGCACTGATTACAAACATGTGTCAGAGTGGTACCTCTCGCTGCCTCGTAGCATCTTTGGGTCGAAGTATCGATAGTCGTCGGTTTCCTGGAAGAGACAAAACGTCAGTCAGACGTCCAAACAGCCGACTCACCAGGAGGTCACTTCCTTCTGGTCTTTCCTATAATTTATCATACACTGATGTGATGTAAAAAAAAGGTCCATAACTGGTCCTAATATAATGTATTTAGACAGTAACTTAAAAAGGTAACTTCTGGGTTTTTTTCTTTTCAAACCTGGACCCTATTCTCACAGGCTGAGATTATTATTTTAAGTGTCTTGACACCATTATGGAAAAAGGACCATATGGAGAAATAAAACCCCTTTTAATTTACCTTTCGCTTGATCCGGGCAAAACCGGCACTCTTCTCTTTAACCGTCACTCACGTTTCCACCTCTCGCGAGATTACTTCTCTCCGAGCGAGACTTGGTTAGACACCTTTTAACACGTCTTTGAATGATCAAATCCCATTCTCTTTATTACACGAACAATTCACTTAAGTTTCGAGTCTTTACAAGTTAAAAGCTGACGGCGTTAAACTGGATTCGAGTTACGATTAGCAGCCGTCACCTCGTTAGCCTTTATTTGTCTGGGGATCATATGTGAATAAATACATTTGAAGTTAGTATACAAATAATAAAACACAAAATATGTAATATAACCGTGAAGGTTTTTGGAACCAAGCCAGGCTAGTTGTTTCCACTCTTCATGCTAAGCCACACACACACACACACACACACACACACACACACACACACACACACA
>CALSCE010009695.1:256021-268614 GCA_943593645.1 Bovichtus variegatus | reverse complement strand
AGAGAGAGAGAGAGACACAGAGAGAGAGAGAGGGATAGAGACAGAGACAGAGAGAGAGACAGAGAGAGAGAGGGATAGAGACAGAGAGAGAGACAGAGAGAGAGAGGGATAGAGACAGAGAGAGAGACAGAGAGAGAGAGACAGAGAGACAGAGAGAGACAGAGAGAGAGACAGAGAGACAGATAGAGAGAGAGAGACAGAGAGAGAGAGAGAGATAGAGACAGAGAGAGATCAGTACCTGACAGCAGAGGTGAGCTTGGCTGTGTTGTCTGAGAGCATGCTGATGGCTCCTTCATCCTCTCCCTCTAATCCCTGCAGACACACAGATCAATAGAGAATAACCAAACAATTCCGAAGTGGATGATCTGTAACCAACTGGACTCGTACACTGTGGTGGGGCCCTCAGACATTAACTCCACATCTCTTCATTATTACCTTATTGGTCATTCTGACTTATCTTGAACATGAAAACGTAGATATGACCTGGGGAATACCAAGATTTTACTCGGACTTGTACAAAAGTTCTGAAGAGTTCCATGGCCTCAGACATTTCTCAGGAAAAACGTCACACCTCGTGAACTCGGAGCTTTAAAAAAACAAAAAAAAAAAAACACTCCTCTTCCAAGGTAGTGAATAGCACATTAAGGGGCCGTTCATATGGACTGTCCCAGACAGCATCAGACAAGACTTGAGACATTATTAGGAGACCTAGACTTCAATTTAGGAACTCTGACATGACCAATGGGACTTGAAAATGCACTCGAGGGCTGAGATATGACCTTGTCAATTAGGACTTGACCTTTATGACTTGCTAACTTAGGCAACGTCGTAGAGATTTGGATGCTATTTTAATGGCTTGGACAAGACGTCCGGGACTTGGAAAAGCTATTGATGGGTTAAATATCACCTTTAGAGACTTGGACATTGTCTTGGAGAGGCAGATTCGGGCCTGAAAATAACTCTGATGAACTCATGAGCCCAGGGACTTGAACCTGACTTGGTCTTGAGGTTCCGCTCGTTTACCACAAGACAGCCATTTGTTGGCCATATTAAGTACCATGTCGTCTGTGTCTCACCATGATGCTCTTCAGGCGTTTGACCTCGTCCTCCTGGGCTCTGTAAGTGTCCAGCTCCTCCTGGACCGACTCCGCCACCTCTGGGAATGGACTGTAACACACAACGATGTACGCTCAACTTCAAACTAGTCTTTTATAAGTCCTAAAATCAACTTGGAAATCAGGCCTCAACAAGGAGCCAATCAAAACGATATAAAAGTGTATTCGTTTATAAAAAAAGGTGTATTCAGTTTTAACCCTTTCTTGGTAAAATAAAAGGCATATCTTGTATTGGACGATACCTTTTTTTTTTTTGAAAAAGAATAAGGAAGTCTTACAAAAAGAACAAGGATGTTAAAGATAGCATGAATATTGTCTTTTGTTTTCTAAATAGATACAGATGTAAAATATTTGCCTTTTTTTTTTGCCTTTTTGCCAAGACAAAAATTCTCCTTTTCTTTACCATGTCATTTTCTTGCACTGATGAGCTTAAGTCAGAGAGATAGATTTAAAGATAAGATACACTTTATTTATCCTGAAGGAAATTGTTGTGCAGCAGTTGCAGTACAAAGTGGCAATAGTGCAAATATATACACATATAGCCTGTACCAAAACAAAATGAATTAAAAACTCTTCTTGCAACCTTTCCTCCAGAAGAACTCACCTGCCCTTGTGTTTCTGCCAGAACTTGTCGGCACCAGTCAGGTCGTAGGTCTTTCGGTTCTTCTTCTTTGGTCTGGCGCCGGCAGGAGATGGCTCGCCCCCCGCCCCCTCCTCCATCACCACCCTGTTCAGTTGGTAGTCCTGGTGGACACGCAGGAAAAACACATGTTCATGAAGACGTGCTCCACCCACTGTCAGGGGATCTTTGATGCGGGACTTCAATCATTGGTTATTTTGGCCGGTTAAAGCCCATAGTGCTGCCAGTACCTGTAGGCAGCTCATCATAAACCCACAACTGATGCCAGTCTCTGTACTAGAAATTGTTTTCCTGCTTTAAAAAAAAAGGGATCTAAATGAGCTCTTTAAGTCTTTTGGATGAAGTGAAACCACCAAGAAACAAGAACTTACAGTCGTAAACTCCTAGCAGGGATTCTGAGACACTTTTATAATATATAAATATATATATAATATAAAGCCTGATCCAAGACCTGCAGATGAAGCCTGGGTTAAAGATATCTGGGACACCACAGTGGTTCCTGACAGAGGCCGACGGGGGAACAGATCCTCAGCAGCAGATCATAATATCGCTGGTGCCATGGGAACAGCAGAGGGATGAGAGGGGAGATTTAGTGTTGGGATCCCGTCTCCTGCTGGGTGGCAGACGGCTGTGTTTAGACTCTGACATGTTTATGGGAAAGAGAGGAGAGAGTGCCGCCATCTGGACCGGCCGCCACAGAGGGAGCTGGCAAAACCGGGCCACAACAGAAATTAGATCAGTGTCTGGATTCTGGACCAGACGTTTCAAAATTTTTTATTTTAAAATAGAGTGACGTCATTTCACCTGTTTCCAAAACAAAAAGGTTTCAAGTGTGGTTTTTGTCGACTCTGGTGCAGCGACAGCCTGACTTGATTCAAGATGTTGACAGGTCGTTTCTAAATGATTCCTAAAACAAGGAATTATTTACACCCCAGTTAAAAAAAAGTTTAATCTGAGAGGACTGCTCTATATTTCTAAGTGGTCTTTTTTTAACACTTTCTTTTTGTAGAATGTCCTCTATACAAATAGATGTTTGTGGTTTTTTTTGTATGAAAGGTTTGTTTTGTAGATTGATAACAAAACTCTGTACGATGGTTCAACCAGACTGACAATTGAAAGGGCAGAAAGAGAGAAATACACCTCTGAGCAACATTCCAATAAGAATAAATCACCTGTCCTTGGTAGAAGAAACTGGAAGCTTAGCATCAAAATGTGAACAGATTTAAATATGAACCGGTTCCTGTTTCACTGTCAAGTGTACAAGAATGTCGATAACAAGCTAGAATCAACAGGCAGCGTGTTGCTTTAGCAAAGCCGTTCTTCAAACCTCCCAACAGAAATAAAAGGTGTTGGAATTGGAGGTCGATTCGGGACAAAGGTGTAAAGTGCTTTCGGCACCATCGCTCGGACCACACACACAACTTCGAACTCGGCCTTGATTTATATCTCAATTACACACCTGTAAAGTTTGGTGCCAGTATCTCGCACAGTTGTGAAGCTATCCAAGTGATAAAATCTGTCTCCACAGACACAAACACCATGACTGACACACAGACTCAGAAGCTGTAAAACTATACCAGAGTCCCCGTCACGGCGGGTAAATAAATATATGTATCAGCTCTGACTTGGTATCAGCAGATATTAAATTAATCGGATCGGGGCCCAAAAAAAAAAAAACACTTGATCAAGATATCCCTAAAAAAAAAAGTTTGTGGATCCTGACGAAGAACATTTGTTTGTTTTTTGCATTTATGAAGAAGACAGTAATATCAACCAGCACACATCGTTGATGTTTTAACGTGTATATAAAAAAAGTTTTTTTCCTAACTAACTGTTCACTCTATTTGCCAAATTTTGCTCTGCTTATCCCAGTAAGTAGGTGTGTGTGTGTGCGTGTGTGTGTGTAATGTTACACAACACATCCATGTAACTCTACATTCCAGTACTGTCAGCTTTAACCTTACAGCACCCTGGCTCTGCATGAATATGTGTGTGTGTGTGTGTGTGTACCTTTGAGGATCACTAACACACACAGCTGTTTCATGTTTGGTTTAAAAAAAGGTTAAAAGGTCAATGTTTCAGTATCAATATTCTTTCTCAACAAACCTCATGATCAGACTCAAACTAACAAGTGTCCACAATAATTGCACTATTTTCCTCCTTTTTTAAAAAAATATATTTACGTCTTCAGTAGGAACCAATGGGCTTGGAGCTGAGAACCACACGCAGGAAGTTAGCAAAAGAAAATGTAAAAAATACAAATAAAAAACGGTTTGCATCTTAGGCAGGAGTAAAAAACTTTTTGTAGTACTTATTTAAAACATTTTCAGTGTTGATATTCATGTTTTCTTATGCATCAATACAAAACATGAGAGCGATAATTGACAGCTCACCAGGACGTCGTGGATCAGCGCCTGATAGGTCCAGGTGTGGTGAAGGGGCGTGGCCATGTCCACATTACGATCTGCCAGGACAAACAGAGGCCTCTGGAAACTGGAGAAGAGAAAAGAATCATTACACACAGAGACCACACCTGACCTGATAGTGATACAGCACTGCATTATGGGAAGTGGAGTTTCCTATGACCTCGCACCGTTTCAGATTTATACTTTGTGACAGACATTTGACATATTGTTTACCTGAACTGTCCGGCGGCCATGTTGTCTCCAGTAAAGAGACTGTTTCTGGCATCCCTCAGGTTCTCACGGAGCTTCTTATCCAACTTCTACAACACACACACGCACAGACTTCAGACTTTTTTCAGCACAAATACAAGTATTTCAGTAAAACTGTGAAAGTGATTTGTGTCTCATACAGTTCTGTGAAATCAGACAGTATATAAAAAGCACAGTATGGATAACATCTTCTATTACAGTATGTGTCATTTTATGTTGCGATATCAATACAAATGATAGGTTTATCAAAATAAAGCAATATTTCTGGAAATTGGATTGAGAAACTGTTTATGTAATTTAATGTTTGTTGATGGTAAATCAACAAACACTAAATTACATAAACAGTTTCAAAAGCAAAAATCATACTAAAATCCAATTTTACCATAAATTAGTACTTCCGATTGATTTTCAACACAGTCATCCACAGTAATCTCAATCCCTCAGAGATATTAAAAGACAAAGCTTTTAAACGGTATATAAAATATTGTTATATCACCCAAGCCTAAACGTAGTAACTAAGTCAGTTAGCTTGGTGAACTACAAACATGTCTGCTTGTATCGTATCTGAATAGTTTACTTTTTTGTGAGTGAGTGAGAGATTTTCATCAGACATAAACCTGAATGAAAAGTTTGATGTTCTGTCATTGAACACATGAGATTGGCTGTCAGAGCGAACTCACCACGGCGACCATCTCTGCTGCGTTTCCACGGGGACAGCGAATGATCGGCACCGCACCTGAACAACAACAACAACAACAACAAGCACTTTAACCCATTTGCGCTCGCAACTGAAATAAAGCACAAATCTGAAGAAATTTACGAAATCGGTCAAACCACTTGGTTTTTCTTATCATACTAATTTGTTTTTTCTATATATTTTATTATATTTTAGTAAAAAACAGTAGAGTGATGTGCCCAAAGACGAGTTACAGTATAAGAAAATGCTGCATCAGAAGGAGCACATTCAATCACAACAAATTAAGTCTTTGTTGAACACATGGAAATATTAAAAGACAACAAAACAAGCTCAAGGACTCCTGTGTGTTTTATCGTCCATGAACTTATAGAAGAAAAACTTTATTTTTAAATAAGGAGAATCAGTCTGATCACTTTGACGGAAGGTTTTGAAGATTAAAGTACACACTTCCATCTGGTGGACAGAAACAAAACCACAATGAAAAACTGCTTCAACCACGATTACAAATATTTTGAGTTTAAATATGTTCATTTCTGCCTGAAATAAATAATTCAAATAATTAAACAATTAAATTTTTTTTAAAGATAAGTAACATTTCCTCTTCGGCTCAAAGCTGCACCAAGCAACAAGAAGTACAAGTTCAAGAAGCATTTAATCTTACGGTCACATAGTTTATGGAAAGTCGCCTACACTCTACTTAGGAAATATGAGTCCGTTTCTCTCGTCTAATATGCCCAAAATGTTTATTCAATTCAATATCTTTATTTGATTGAATGGGTTTAAATGATCATTCCATGAAGCCAACCGCGATTCAAAGCAGGTTAACATCCAATGCCACCTCAAAAAAGCGTTCCATCTCATATAAAAAAATATTTATATATTCTAATAATGGTCATTTTGTTTCCCGCAAAATCACATCTGCTGTCCTGTGTCAGAATAATAATGGAGGTAGTCACACTAAACGGAGGGACAACACAATCAAATTCTGGTAAATACTGTCGGGTTTATCGATGCAGAGGTGTCAAGATCCTCACAGCTCGTCAGACAAACTCACCGAGGGTGACGAAGAAGCAGAAGAGACTGTCCACGATGGTGTCCATGATGGCCTCCATGTCTGTGTCCTGGATGTCTGCTCTGTTGATGGCTGAATGCGAGACGTACAGGTGAGACAAATGATTTGATTCATGTCATGATCCCATCTAAGAGTGGCTTTCCTTTGGTTTGGACCAAAGAGGAAACACTGATTCTGTTGTGTGTTTGTGGTTCATTTGGATTCAAACGAACCAATCACAAGCCATTCAGGACTTGTAAAGAAAAGGTCACATGACCTGTAGCTTGTTTATTGGACAGAGTTGTAGTAATGTTTGACATTTCAGCATTTTTCTTTTCTCTCGTCTTTATTTGCAAATTTGGTATTGAGGTAATCCGGAAGTAATCAAGTTACGTTACTTCAATATTGTGATACCCGGAATAGGTTCCAGACTACATTTTATTAATTTTTTTGGTAATTAGTAATTGCATCAGAAAACATTTTTAAAGTAACCCCCCCAACCCTGCGTGTGCGTTACCGTGGTAGGAGATGAGCTCTTTGTTTTGATGGCAGAGGGTGAACATGTCATCTTCCAGAGTGATGAAGTTCAGGTACTGATCATACACCTGAGACACACACGGACACACACAGAGATATACAGAGACACACACACACAGAGACAGACAGACAGACAGACAGACAGACGCACACACACACTTTATCAAACATTGCTCCTGTTGTTTTAAACACCTGACTAATGCATTTTTTTAAATCTAGTTTTAGGAAAACTGTCATAGTATAAATAACGCACCACCATATACTTAAAATCGGAGGAAATCAAGATTTTTTTCTCATACAATCAGAACAGTGGAGTGTGCCTTGAACACAGTCCCTGTAACGTCCAACATCGTCGCACTACTGTGAGAGGAAGCATAAAGTACTGACTGAGTTCAACTTTGCATGTAAACTATTAATAAAAAAATCGATAGTGTAATAATAATAATAATAAAATAATCAAATATATATTTCAGTTTTTTCTCTTTTTATCTAGATCTAAGAAGCTCTGGTCCTTATTATTATTATTAATAATAAATAAATAAAACAATAATAATTATTAATAATAATAATAATAATACACAGAATGATATACAGTATAATCTCATACTAAAATCAGACTACAAAAAAGATAAGAGTAACCATGGCAACCTTGGTGACTTGGGTGACAGCGTTAGCAGCCAGAGCAGCGCTGGCGATGTCCTCCAGTTTACTTCTGCTGATGGCAGAGATGAAGTTCATAAAGTACGCCTCATACAGCTGGTTCCTTAGGTCCTGCACACACACACACCAAATCAATAAATAATACATAACCTTTTACGGGTTAATTATTTACCCAGTCAAATTCTCGAGGAGATAGACCATTAAATTAGAAAATAAAATGAAAAAAAAACAACCGCAGATGGACTCTGACATTCATTCGCCCAACCCTAGTGTGTGTGTGTGTGTGTGTGTGTGTACCTGGCATATCCTGTCGATGTTCTCCTCTGTGGGCATGACGAAGTAGATGGCTGGAACATCTGGGATCGGATCTCTGTCAGAGTGAAGCAGACTGGAAAAAAAATTAACACACAAACTAAATTTTACACATCCTTTTAATGACGGTTGTAAATGATCAACTCAACTCAAAAAAACAGAGACAGCTTTCCATCTTTGCAAGGATGGATTTGAGTTTTAGACCACCAGAAGGAAGACATTTTGTCTTGATGCAAACATGCGTGTCTCTTACAGGTGCAGGGTGATGCCCATGTCTCGCAGCTCTTTGACAGACAACAGAGGGGAGATGATGTCTTGGCCAAACCTGTCGTATATCAACACCTGCACACACAAACGCACACAGAAGTTAACGCACAGGAGAGAGGACACATGATACACTAAAACTAAGTAGACCTTAAATACCGTAAGTTTTTTTTATATATAAATAAGACAAAAACCTGGCAAAGTTTGTTTTTTGATGGTTTTTCACAGTTTAAGGAAACCAAAAACAAATCTGTGTTTAATGTGTACAAGAAAAAGGAATAAAAAATTATAAAATCAGAGCATATCTGAACAAAGAAAAACCAAAAAGACGGAAAATCTGACATTCAACACCTAGGTCTGCTGTTAACAAAAAAGTATATTAACATAATAAACAACATTAATTTTACTTTCATGTCAATTGTGAGAGATATTGAGTGCGTTGTTACCTTCCATACTGGCTCAGCTGCTGTGTTCTTCAGAGGAGGAGCGTTGAAGTTCAGCATTCGCTTCAGAGCAACTGCAGGTACAAACACACACAAACAGCACGTGAGTGAAGAACTCTTCATTTCCTATTCTGTGCTACAATGTCCGGGTTAGGTGGACCGATGTTGTCGCCTTTATGTCTTCAAGAGAAAAAAAACTCTCTTCTGCAAACAATATTCTCTGGTAATCTTTCGAGTATAAAATTAGATAACCTTCTAGGACCCAAGACCGAGAAAAGTTTCGCATTATTACCTGATGTTGTGGCTTTAGCTTAGACAGGCCTGTGTCTGGTATTACTAGTTCCAAACAGAAAGTGTTTGCTCTGGGGGGGTTTAACAAAAGTTCCCTCGTTCCCTATAACACTCTCCCCTACATGATAGTAAATAAGTCACTTTCAAAAGATATCAAGTAAAGATGTTGGCATTAGACTGCACATTGTGTAGTTTTGCCCACCCATACTACAGCAGATCTCTTCAATTTTGGAGAGAAAAGCAGAATTATCTGAACTTACTGACAGTCCTGGTTGAATGAACAGTGAATGCCTCCATCTGCTCATTTAATACACAACCAACCGTACAAATACTTGTCTTAACGTTTTACAGATTAGCTTGTGTAGGAAAATATATTCTGACATACATTTCTTCTCAGCCACTGTTCGGTATTCCGTGTAATTTGAAGTCCAAAAATAAAATTAAAAAGGAGGAATGTTTAAGTTTCTATCAGAGGTACTAAAGGCTCTAAAACACTCAAACGTAGCACACTTCACAGGTTAGCAACAGGCTAGCTTCACCTAGCGAGCTAACATTGGCCTTAGAAACCGAGCATTTCCGTTAGCTAACAAGCTTTGCTGCTGGCTAACTTTCCACAGAACTAGTTAAGGGTCTGGGTAGTTAAATGGTTAACTGATATATCTGTGGAGGAGAAGTATGATGAGTGTCTGTCTCTGTAACGTTGGTCAAATCATTGAAGCAGCTCAACTAGCGGCACATCTGGTTAGCTTAGTTAGCTGATTAGCAGCAGGACAGTCCTGAATGAATCTCTCCGTTCAGACTCGACAGCGTCGTTTAAACTCTCAGCCGTCGGTTACCGTCGCTGTCTGCCGCTGAAAAATAACCATTAACAGAGAAAATAAAGACATTGACGAACCTGTCTGCTTCTCCCGGACAGACGCCGCCATGTTTGATGTTGTTGCGTCTGATGACGTGGCGGCCGCCCGTCAGAGATAGATAAAATAGAAGAGATCGTGGAGAAAATGTAAAGAGGTCTCACTCTAACGCTGTTTCCGGACACCAACCAGGAGGAGAAAATGTAAAGAGGTCTCACTCTAACGCTGTTTTCAGACACCAACAAGGCTGTAAAATGAAAGAGGTCTCACTCTGCCAGGAGTGGAATGTACAATATATTGTAGTACAATTTTGAGGTACTTGTACTGTACTTAAGTATTTCCATTTTATGTAACCTAATACTTCTACTCCACTACTTTTTCAGAGGTAGATATTGTTCTTTTTACTCTCTACATTTTGTTGACAGCTACTTTTCAGGTCAAGATATAAAACGTATTATCAGTTTAAAAACAATTATGCATTCTTATCAATTAAACTACATCATTTACCTAAGTTTGTGGAAGACTTAGGGGCACGTATTTGGTGGGGGTCTTGGGCTTGAATGTTATTTATTGTCACATGCACAACAATTAGAGATAAGAAGTTGTTGGCAATGAAAATCTTAGATCTCAAAAAATAGAATCTAAGACGTAAGTTGAAAGTGTGAAATAATATCAATAAACCTGATCTTGATATTAAAAGTAACAGCAGGCTCACACAGCAGTGTTGTAGCAGTCAGCAGTGGTAAAATAATTATTCAGATAAATAAATAAAAATAGTAAATAAAATAATTAAAGAAAAATTTGTGACATATTTAAAAAAAAAAAAAAAAAAATCTGTTTTATAAATATTTTTGTCTTTGTATTACTGTTGGGTATTTTATTCCTATTATTTAAAGTGTCTCCTGAAATATTACACATGAAGTATATTATTTCTTATCAATCAATAAGTTTTGTCTGTATGGCAGATATAGAGCTATGTTCAGTTATTTAAAGTTTAAGAAACAAGGACAACAAAACCGTTAGTTTCTGTATTTTATGACCCACATGGACAAAGAGAAAAGATATGCTTATAAAACATGCAACAAACAAAAACAGATAAATAACAGGAAGTTACAGAAAGGGACGGAAAAATAACATTTTACCCACTGATAATCAGTAAGTGAACGTAGAAAAAAGAAATGTGTGTAATATAAAAGTAATCAATACAAAATTACAATCGATCCTAAAGTCCTAAATATGTCTATAACAGCAACAAAAACAAATGTTTGTTCAGATTCTACACTGCATCTCTTCATTTTTACTTTAGATCTCCATTAATTTACCCATTAACGACCAAATAAAGTTTTTGTAACAGGATTTTAAGGTTATAAAGGATAAATTAATGGACCACAATATATTACGGTATTTCTAAAGGATTATTTGCAGTTTTAGTTTTTTTTTTTTTTTTGCTGTTTCTTTTTAAAAAATCCTTAAAATTGACCAAATAAAATGAGAGCCATGGTGATAATCAGTTAAAAAAAAGTTATTGAACATCAAGATATTTTTATGGTATAAATGTAATTTAACTTAAACATTTTAAGTTTCGATTTTTTTTTTTTTTAAACTTAACTTTGCTTTTAAAAATCACAAAGTTTTGGAGACGTCTAACCTTCGAGGAGGTCTAACATTTTAGTACACTTTATAAGTCGTGGAAATCAATCAAAACATGTCGTTTCCAGCTGTGCAGCATCTCTTCACTCCGTGGCAAGGACCATCACATGTCTCCAGTTATGTGAAACCCTCAACAGCAAAGCGTGAGATTTACATCACATGAGAAAAACAAACACAAATCTTATTCCTCAGAATGCTTTCCACACTTTGTTAATTTTTCCGGAAAAAAAGAAAGAAAGATGAAAACATGAAAAACAGGCAAAATCTCATCAGGAGTAACCATCATTAAAAGCTTAAAAAAAAAAAAAAAAAAAAAAAAAAAAAAAAATATGTACAATAAAAATCAGCGCTTAATACAAAGTTATAAAATGAGCACAATTGTTTTTAAAATAAAGAGCATAGAATACATTTAAAGTTGAAAAACGTAATGCAGTGATCGTTTCATTGTGTCACATCTCAGCTGGATGTTTAAGGAAAGAAAAAAAGTTTGCAAAAATGCAAATTTAAGACTTTTTATTGCTACTTGCAAGTAAAAATCTGAGTTTTAGGTCTTTGCTTTGTCTTGATATGAAAACATTTCATTAGCTTCATTCGTGAGTAAGATGAGATCTGAAACAAACTTTCTTTAAATGCAGATCATAAAGTACTTTCTCCTCTTCCTCCTTCTCCTCTAACTCTCTGTGGGGAGGAGGTGCACATGGTGGCTGATGGCTTGCTCCATGGAGCTTTTGAAGGCCGGGTATGAGGAGGAGACGGGCAGGAGAAGGTGTTTGGAGTCAGGTTTGCTCTGAGGGAAGAGCCCCTCGTCCCTCATCACCACCTTTCTTTTTCTGACTCTCACACTCTCTCTTACTCCCCTCTGCACTGGGTGGAGAAAGGAGATTGAGGGAGGAGGGAGGTGGTCTGCTCCTGGGAGCTCCTCAGCTCCAGTGGCAAAACGAAGGAGGTCCTGCAAGGAGATAGAGCTCCTCCCAACTTAGGAGAGGAGAGGAGAAGAGAAGAGAAGAGAAGAGAAGAGAAGAGAAGAGAAGAGAAGAGAAGAGAAGAGAGGAGAGGAGAGGAGAGGAGAGGAGAGGAGAGGAGAGGAGAGGAGAGGAGAGGAGGGTAGGAAACATGAGGGGGGAGGAGGAGAATTACACATTTTCTCTAGATAATGTTGTTAATGTAATTTCAATAAAATAACATAATATTTTGCTTCAAATTTCACCAATACATTTTTTTATTGGTCTACAGGAGCACGTAAATGTTTTCCTGCTGCCATTACGGTAAAGGTTCGATTATATTGATGCTTCTGTCCTCCTGCTTTGACATTTGTGTCCCTTTTCGGCTTCCAATCCATTCCAAAGTAAACTTATCTTATCATATCATATCATATCATATCATATCATATCATATCATATCATA
>CALSCE010009695.1:171306-256011 GCA_943593645.1 Bovichtus variegatus | reverse complement strand
ATCATATCATATCATATCATATCATATCATATCATATCATATCATATTTCTTCATCACGCGCGGCGCTGATGTCATTTTAGGCTAAAGGTCAACCTTCAAAATGCTTCGGTGTAAACTTTAGACTTTATGAGCTATACCTTCACACTCCAGCAGGAAGTGTCTCCAGAAGGTGACGACAGGCGTCTCTCTGCTCAGTCGCTCTTTCTGCTGCGAGAAGTCGACAGTAAAGATCTGACCGACAGTCTGAGCCGTGAGCCGAACCGCCGCTTCACAGAAAATGCTGTGGAACACCGACGGGAAGAGCTGCACCTGCATCGGATTAAAAGAGCGTCGCTGTGGTAACTCTGCAGGAGTCGTAAAATCCTGTCTCCAGAGGTGGTGGCTGATGAAGTGTGATAATACAGCAAGGAAGCAAACTTAAAAATCACCTGATTGAAGACACCCAACGTCTGCAGGCCCTCCCGAAACCTGCAGGAGAAAAAACAAGTTATTACAGTTAAGCAGAGAAGATACCGAAGCTTTGTAGCTTATTTGTGCTCCAGTGAAGTCCCAGTTCAAACACTTAAATGTACACTCAAAGTTTTGCAGGTCAATTTTGACCTGCAAAAAAGAAAAATAGAACAGAAAAATAGAAACATGGAGAAGTTCACTAGAGAGACATAATGTCCCCTTTAATAATTTAAAGCGTACATATAATGCAAATTTTCAGGAGCATACTTATATTGTGGGGTTCTACTACACCATGTTTACATGCTTTAATGTTCAAAAAACACATTCTTTTTCTCACCATGTTTGTCGGAATATACCTGTATTCACCCTCAGACTGTTTTAGCGCCTGTCTCTTTAAGCCCGCCTCCTGAAAAAGCTCTGCCTGCTCCGATTGGCTTGCAAGAGGAAATATGGCGCACCTTTGCTAAGGTAGACTTTTGGTGGAGATACTCAGACGGGGGACTGTATATTCTAATGAGCCCGCATGTGACATAGGAAAGGCAGCCAAATCTATATGTCTTGTTGAATCCCATGTTTCCTGACCGAGGCAGCCACAGAAAACTGACCGGGTCGGTTGTCGACAGAAATATTTCACATGTAGGCGTTTTGGACAAAAGTTCATTTCTCTGCAGCTTTAATAAACACATTGAACTGTCTCTCTACCTCTGCAGTGGCAGCTGCATCCTGGTAATCATCGTGAAGCTGACCAGGTCCTCCACCAGAGCCTCTCTCTCCTCCAGGCTGCTGATTGGTCGGTTGCAGCCAGCTAACTCCAGGTACTCCCGACTCGCAGCCATGACTTCTTTCAGGTCGACTAAAGACTCCGCCTCGGCGATCTGAAATCAGACAATCAATAGACTCGACCTTCTATTATACGAGATCAGTAACGAAAGCATGTAGTTTCACAACAAGGTCGTCCTACTCACCATGCTGACGCAGCTGGTGAAGAGTGTGTTGGGGGTCATGTGTGTGACGGCGAGCGGGCAGTTGGGCGGGTAGTTGAACAGACACTGGTAGAGAGCGCAGGAGAAGAAGCCGACAGGAGGACCGCCGTGAACCAGAGAGAGAGCCAGCAGGCAGCCGACGTCAAAGTACAGGTCGTCACGCAGAGCTGGAGACACACAGAGAGCTGTGGTTACCTGCAGGCCAATGGACACTACTGCTCACAAGTTTCTAACCTCCTGCCACTAAAGCTCGACACTGACACCGGATTATACTGGTTTCATCGCCGTTAAAACAGTTATTATGGAAGGAAAAGAGAAAAAAACATCAATTCAACAGCTGCTCTTGTAGCTCTGATCTTGATTGGTTGAACAGAGGTTGATGATTCCACATAAATATATATATTTTTTTAAAGATGCACCTGATAAAATAGATGATTGTGGCATAAATAAAGAATTAAATAATGATTCATACCTTGGGAGTCCAGTGCCAGGTTTTTGGATCCGTCTGGACCCTCGAACACCACAGAGTCCTGGATCTGCTGGTGCAGCAGAACCAGGAAGTGCTGCCTGGCCGTGTCGCTGTCCTGGAGGTTGCTGGGAAATGCAGTCTGCTGGTCGTCTTTGAACCTGGACGGAGATGATGAGAAGACACAAATAAAAATGTTTATACACTTAAATATGTTGAACATATATGCTTAGATTACAGAGGGATTTTTGTTTCATGTTTAGTTTTATTTTGATATGCTTGTGATTTTTTGGTTGGTTATTTTCAGTGTTGCCATTATTACTTCAATTTGTTTGTTTTTTTTTTAATCGTACTTTTATGTTGTATTGTATGGATATATAAGACGCTATACATATTGTAAACCCTTGTAATGGAAACAACCTATGATGGAATAATGTTTGGTGTGAAAGGGGCTGTGACAACTAACCAAATAAAGAATTTAAAAAAATGTAAAGGTGAGTTTATCGTCTACTCACCTGACAGACAGAGTGTGCGCGGGGTCGAAGTCGGACCTCCTCAACAGCTCCACACCTGCAGACAGAGCCTGATCCCCGTCCACCTCCACCTCCACACTGAGGGGACGGAGCTGAGGGCCCAACGCCTGCAGGATCTCCTCAGGTGATCCAGATCTAACAGACACAGAAGGTCTGAGAGAGAGAAAGAGAAAGAAAGACAGAGAGCGAGAGAGAGTGAGAGACAGAGAGCAAGAGAGAGAGAGAAAGTGAGAGAAATAAAGTGAGAGAGAGAGGGAAAGAGAGTGAGAGAGAGCGAGAGAGAAAGAAAGAGAAAGACAGAAAGTGAGAGAGAGAGAGAGAGAGAGCAAGAAAGTGAGAGAGAAAGAGAGAGAGACAGAAAGTGAGAGAGAGAGAGAAAGTGAGAGAGAGAGAGAGCGAGAGAAAAAAGTGAGAGAGAAAGTGAGAGAGAAAGAAAGAGATAGAGACAGAAAGTGAGAGAGAGAGAAAGAGAGGGAGGTTTCATGTAACTGCCAATTAAATGTAAAGGATCACTGATCATGGAGGACAGGTGTGTTAGGTTTGTGTACCTCTTACAGCTGGAGGAGAAGTGGATGGGGGAAAGGTGGCGTTTGGAGACCAGACTTCTCCTCTGATGTCGCTGAGGAGAAGCAACCAGGGAAGCTGGAGAAGACAAGAACATGGTTCACATAAAAAAACAAAAACTGTTTTCAAAAATCAAACAATTTGGTTCAGACTTTGGAAGAAAGAGCTGAAACTATTACATTTAAATGAGCAACAACTTTGATAATCGCTAAGCAGGTTAAGTGATTAGTTTCAGTTTTTCTTTTTGATATGCAAACATTTTCTGCTATTGTTGCAAATTGAATATTATTTATTATCTTTTTTATTTGTGTTGGACTGTTCATAAGCCAAATTAATAATTAATGAATGATTAATAATGTAATAATAATAATAACTGTTATTTGCAGCCCATATTTTAATATTTGAATGTTTGAATGTTTTCAACACAATTGTGATTAATAATAAGCTAATGTCAACATTTGATCGTAAGGATAAACTTTTTTTTTGTTGAGCCTTCAACATGCAACATTAGAAATATTAAACAACGATCTTGATCCAATCCATTTCCCCCCACAGAGAGACAAAAACACAACAAATCAGTCATCCCATCAGAGACCTCTGCCGTCAGTAGCCTGTGTGCAGTCGCTGCAGGCCCAGTCGCTGGTGTCCAACTTCAGCCCCGAACATTTCTTGTGAGTCCCTCTGGAGCCACACAGCCGGCAGCGAATCACCTCAAACAAACTAAAACAAACAACAACAACAACATAGTCACAGGAGCAAAACATGAAATCATGAAAAAAAGGACTAAAAACAGCAGAACCAGAGTTATCCTCTTTTTTATTCCACACATTCCTTGTTACAACCCAATGCCTACATTACCCACAATGCAACTCTCCCTCTGACAGTTGTGTAGTAGATTGTGGCATGTTGTGCCAGTAGCAGCTAATGTATCCTGGAGCTTCCATGAGCAGCGGGCTACAGGTCTGTCAGCCACACCTCCAGATATTAAAATATAGCTGCGCTGACTCGAGTGACATCACTTGAAGACATTTATCAGACCCTACACTAAAGGCTTTATACTTCTTTTAAAAACATATACAGTTCTCTACAGAACATAATTCCTACACATATTGGCGACCCTCTAACCTTTCCCTTGACCAACACTTAACTTTATTTTCATTAATATGTACATTATTACATGAGATATAAGTATGTTAATTCAACTCAATATGCTTCATCGGCATGAATGTAACAACGACAATATTTCCTATTATAACTAAAGCACCTTTCATGCAGGTTAGTGCAGTTCAAGAGCTTCACGGAGGATGAATGGACAAAAACAATTTGACAATTTTGTTGTATGTTGTCATTTAGTGGTGTCCAAATAGTAAATTGTGATTGTTTTTCCAAATATGATAATTTAATTGATAGAGGGGCTTTAGACAAACTTGTTAAATTCGTAATATTCTACACCACTAAAAGGAACAGTTCCGCCCCGTGTTTATCTGTATGAAACAGTAACATAAGAACATAAATACCCGGCCATGGTGGAGTGGGTCCGTCCGTTCCTGCAGAGGCAAGTGAGAGCGTCACAGCGCATGTAAACCTCCAGCAGCTCTGAATACGCGTTTGCCTCCAACTCCCACGATGCATCTCTACAGAAAAGAACATATGGGTCATTTCCTATTGTTGTGGAGTTCAGGTGTGATCACAACGCATCCCTAAAAGCCTGGCCACATATTAAAGATCACGTTACCTCTCTGGGATGTATATTCCCATGCGTAGCATCTCTTCCTGGAAGCTCTCCTTGTTGTTACACAGTGTACATTTGAAGAAAAAGAGGCCTGCACTGTGGGCCTGACGCTGACACACAGACGAAATACAGAATCAATCGAAATGCTGTTGAACACACATCTACAGGCTCTGCTGCTGGAGGTCTGTTGGTTTAGACGGTCAGTTCATTCAAATCACAAACAATATATATTTGACCATTTAGGCCTCGAGCATCTTGCCATGCAGCACAGCTTCAAGTCACTAATGATCATTTTTGAGCGGTATTTTTTTTCAATAAATAGGTTGTGAAATTTCAGAAAATAAGGACAAATGTCTGTTGCAGAATCCAAAACCCAACATGTCGTCCATCATTTGTTTATTCTCACAGGAAAAAAAAAAAAAAAAAACCCAAAAAGATTTAGTTTATAGTGAAACTATTACTGGAAGCTACAAAGTGTTTGGCTCATTTAATTGATAAATGACTGAGTTCTTTATAAAAAAATTAAAAAAAACAACAAAAAAACAATTGCTGTAGTTTCATTATTTTCATTAATGTGCTGATTTTCTCAATAAATTATTTAGTCTAAAAAATACATTTTTAAATAAAAAATAATAATAAAAAAAATAATAATAATAATTATTATTATAATTTCCTCGAGCTCAATGTGACTTCTTGTGTACGACCAATGTGTGACAAAGTAAAGCATCAAACCCTCACATCTGAGAAGCCGGAACCAGCAAATGTTTTAGAGTTATGGTTTTGAAAAAAATGACAAACGATTATCAAAAAAATAAAACAGTCACACTACCTGCACACAGTCCCTGTGGAACCAGCTGGCGTGGCAGGACGGACATTTGAGGACGAAGTAGCTCAGGACTGGGTCGATGGAGTCCAAACAGATGGAGCAGGACTGAGGCAGACTGTGGTCTAAGGTCACACACGGAGACTGAGTGGGGCTGTGATCCGAACAGTACGACCTGGACACAGAGACGGGCAGTAAAATTCAAGCACTTTCGAGGTCTTCTTCTGTTACAAGTTCACATTGAAATCCCACCTTGTCCTCTTACTGTTGCATTTTGAAGACAAAGTTTACAAATTCTACCAAAAAGTGATGAAATTCTACGATGCAGTTCTGCACCTTTTCTAGATGTGTGTGTTATTTGACACCATGGCAAAAATAATGATGGTAGTGCACAGGTGTCTGAATTCTCACTGACTAAGTGAGGGCGGTTAGAGGTCGTCGTCGAACTGGAGCCTCGCCACGAGCCACCTTACTAATTAAATAAAAATGCTCAATGTCTTGACTCACGGGAAATATCCGGTGAACTGAGAGATGAACTTGAGTTTCCTCCCGCAGGGGTAGTGGACCTTCTTCCTGCAACGTCTGACGTTGCAGCCGACACACGCTCCCTTCCTCTTACAGTTGTTACATATCTGAAAGACGCACAGTAAAAAAAATAAACGCACGTGGTCAACACACACCGTACACAGAATAAAGATAAGATAAAAGCTTTTCTTTTAGTCCCCTCACCAGTCGAGCAGAGCGACGGATCTCCTGTTTGATGTCGCCCACCAGGAAACCAAAGACGCCTTCGTCCTCCTCTCCTCGCTGGTAAACTCCACAAGACGTCAGCTGAGACACAACACATACTGATGATAATACACGATAAAGTATAGACAAGAACTCCATCACAAAAAACCTAGAGGTGGTTAATTGTACCTCCCATGAACAGGGGTGTGTGTGGATGGCAGTAAATCATTTCAAACATCATATAAGATAAGATAGAACTTTATTTATCCCGAGGGAAATTGTTGTGCAACAGTTCCAATACACAGTAGGAGACGGTATAAGATTCTAAAATGTATAAATAGTGCAAAATGTTTTATACAAATATATATAGCATAGAGAACATTTTAAAAATAAGATGAGATGAGATGGGTTAAGGTGCAATATTCAACAAGATGAGGTAAGATATGGTTCATTTCATCATTGGTTTTGCTTGAACAAAGCTCTTTTACGAATGACACTTTGCTGAGGTCTCCTGAAAACGCCCCTGCACACCCCCGTAAACACGAACTACTAACTAAAAAATGTCTGCCACCACAGCATCCACGCTGGGGTCCATGAGTCAGTAAACTAATGATACTGATTCACTGATGGATGTCTCATGGAAGTACTTTAAGATCTAGAGTTGCACATTTCTCAGCCGATTCTCTTTCTTTCATTGGCAGCATAAAGAAACCTTTTTGTAACTTTTCTTTCATGGAAAATTCAACTGAATATATTATTTTATATTGTGTAATTAGGCCTAACATAGAGAGTCCACTATCTATTATCTTTCAAAAAACGATGTATCTATTTATTTATACGAAACTATTCATTGATCAGTATCTATTTACAGGAATGTAAAAGTGTGTGTGTTCTATTATATTAGCTGCCTGCCCCACACTGACGGAGGCGAAGGAGAGAAGAGTTGCTCACTGCGATTACTCAGAGCAGCATGAATGGGAGTGAGTTACAATGTAATATATTTGAATATATTTCTCGCCTATACCCTTACGCTCTGAGTAAGCTTTTTTAGAAATGAAGTTGCTAAGAGGGTCTAAAAAGTCTCTAAATCTAGCGAGAAAGTCTCCAAGTTGGCAACACTGTGTGGGATCCAAAGTAAGTACTATAGATGATAGATTAACCTAAATTCTGTTCTGTAGATCTTGAATAACCCTGACAGGTTGAAGATATGTTAGAAATTATAGTTTGTCATTTTAATTTCTAAAGTACGGAACTACGGGAACACACGCACGCACACACACACACTTACCAAACAGAAGTAGTGAACAGAGAGTTTGTGCTCCTTGACTGTGACTTTTTCCCCAAACATGACCGGGTCATCATCACTGAACCCGCACAGAGCACAGCCTGCACAGAGACGGATATCGAAGAATATCGAGTCATTTCATTTTAGTCAGCTTTGCCCAGGACTCAGGACACACTTTACAACATTAACCAATTCTAATAAACATCCACTTATTACCGTTTCCTCTGTGGAATGAAAAAAAAAAAACTGACAAATTATGATGATTTATAAATGCAGATTTAAGACTTGTTCTTCTGTTTTAGACATCAGGAGTGGTGACAGTAAAACATTTAGTATCATGATAATGTGAAAAGTAGTCGGGTGTAGGTGGGTGGTGTGTCGATCACTCACACTCCTCCTGGTTGCTTCCCGTGACAGCGCACTGAGACATCCTCGCCGTCTTCTTCGTTTTGGTGTGAAGCGACGCTGCAGGGACAGACGGACCAGAGGTCAGAGGTCAAATCTACTGATCTTTTGCAGACAGATTCGTCATCACAAAAAAAAAAAAAAAAACGATGACACCCTGCTGGCTCCACCTGTAGCTCCACTGTTCATACCGTTTCCCCAGATTTTGTTCAATCTCAAAGAGCTTTATTTTTCAGACTGAATTTTGGGGGGAAGTGATGCACAACACATCCATATATGCTGTATGTCATCTATTTTCTTGTGCAGCCTTTTCCATGTGCTTGAATTAATGCTGACACAATTAGTTGACTAAGTCTATCAACAGAAAATTAATTGCCAATATTATTTAAGTATTTTGTTCAGCAAAAATATTGAATATTCTCCGGTGTCAGCTTCTTTAATGTGACGATTTTCAGATTTTCTCTGTTTAATATCACAGTAAACTGAAAATCTTTGGGTTTTGGACATTTGAAGACGTCACCTTAAACTCTGAGAAACTGTGAGGGACATGTTTCACTATTTCATGACATTTAAGAGACAGTACAACACATGTATTCATCAAAAAAATGTATATCATCAGTTACAACCCTAATATAAATATATCACAAAATGTAATGAGGTCATGACATGTAAAGACAAGAGCATAAATATACTGAGGATGACATTAAATAGTTTGTTACTTTAGAAATTAAATGTGATTGACCACGATTTTAACAAGCTAAAAAAATTCAGCACGTTTTTGTTCCTTCACAGTCAGAGAACATACGAGGTCGACAGTTTTACTACCTGCACAATGTAAAATCAGAAAGTAACAATGCAATATTCATTCATCTATATTATATCATACAAATATGGACTGTATGTACTTCTAATATAATGTAGAGGATAATTCTAACAAGACAATCCTGTAATGTCATAAAGGTAACATTTTGCACAACATTTTACAGAAGCACACAAATCCAGATAAATACTACGTGCCGGACAAAATAAAATATATAATCTAAAATGTAAATATTAAAAACAATAGACAACTACAAACAACATAATAGAGGTCAAGAATGGACACCGATTAATATGATAAGTACGTTTGTATGTACTGTACGATAAAACTATGAAACAATAAATACGGTTCACTAGGTAAACTTGACGATATTTAATGAATAAAAGGCAACTGCAATATCAACAGTAAACTAAGCTAACGCTAATTCAACGAGTGAAATAATTACGGTAAACGCCTGTTAACGTTGAATATATGAACATCTGTTTAACAATATGCTAGCTGAGATATTTATATACATATAAATATATTTTCACAAGATATTAAAAAGTATAAAACGTAAGAATGTGCGGACAAACAGGACATTAAAGTCAGTGTTTTAAAGAAATATCAGACGAGACTTTGAACTTCAGACGTTACAAAAAAGGAAATAAGAGTTTATCTTCACCAGATTTACAATGAAATATTAAATAAATAGAAACCTACTTTACATTCAGGGGTGAAACATGTCAGATTGCGGCCATTTTGGTGTCGTTTTGTGAGGATTTATTCCGCTTGTTTGTCTTTTATTTCTGACTATCCGTCCAGTTTTAAATTTCCCTCTTTCTAAACAAAGACATGTCATTTCCGCCTCCGCAGTTTCTTCTTCGGCGCTTTGTATCCTGTTTCCGCTCTAGCGCCCCCTGACGGACAGGTGGGATACTACTGGTACTTCAGTTTTTCCTTTTTCTGCTTCTTTATACTCCTTGTTCACTACACAGAGGGAAATACTGTTTTAAATCCCCAACATTTCCCCAACATCTTTAGTTACTTTAGAAGCAGATTATTAATACAAAACATTATTGTAAAAAGATAAATCAATTGTGAGTAGTGTTTTCCAACAGCAGTTTGAAGGATTTTCTTCATTCACTCATTCAGCTTTATTGTACAAATCCTGTGTGCCTAGACCCAAGAATGCTGCTAATGGAAATACCGCAGTGTAGTTAAATCAAACTAGTGTCTTAATTACTTTGTATTTGTGAGCATGCGTATAAACAGCTGAAAATATTTATAAATTGTTTCTCTATAATTTAACTTGAAACTGTTATGTTCATTTTGCACTAAAGGTCTTAATTAAATGAGAATATACTCAGTAATTTTAATTTGTCAAGTACTTAATTAACACAGAAGTATACAAAAATAGGCTTTACCATATGATTATTTCATATGGACTATTTATTTAATGCTAAAAACAACTGCTTAAAAAATAGTATGTAGACTATTATTATTTTCCACTTTCACTATCTTTTATACAATATTACTCCATAACTACCAACAATCCATTCATTTCCATTCAGAATTTTAACCCTTTAAATTCCAGTTTGTTTACATAATGTTGTTGTTTTTTAATGGGGGAAACAAACCCACAAAATAGCTTGAGTTATTTTTTGTGTACTAAATGCTAGGGGGAATTATTTTTCACAGTCTGGGATATGTCAATGATTAGCAACAGCATTGACTTTGATGTATTTATATTTTTTGTGCAGCTACCTAGCTACCTAATTCTTGTGCTTTGGTCTGAATCCGTGAGATAAACATGCCCAAAATCATTTAAATATAAAAGATGGAAATTAAAAGAGCTGTGAAATAAATGTGTCATGATGAAATAAAAGTCCCCAGAAATAAATGAAAGTAGTCCTTTGAAAAAAATCCTTTTTAAAATAAAAATGTTTTTATTCATTGAGCTATATTCACTAATTTATATATTTATATTTACATTTATTTATATATGCATTGTCTCATTTAATTATTTCAGGATTTATTTCATAGCCATTTATTTATTTTATGGCATAATTATTTATGTATGTTGTTATTTACTTTTACTGTAACAGACTATTTCTACACTATCGTATTACTACTTTTACTAAAGTAGAAGATATGAGTAATTCTTGATGAAGTGCAACAACAAATGTTTCCTCAGAATCAGTTTTCATCAGGTTTTCCACCAATCAAAACTCTCTGACTTAACAAGAGTCCACGCTCAGTACCTTAAATGTGAAAACTTCACAAAATCATCAGAACAAATAAATAACATTAAACTATTGTGAACTCTTTCCAGTCTCGACTACCATGAAGGAGAAACAAGAATCCTGTGATCACATAGGGAGGGGCACAACCAAGTGCGGTGGCATATTCTGCTCAGGAAGATCAGAGATACTGACAGACAGACGGCCAGAGAGATGCTCTTCATGGACATGGATCACCTGTTGGTGCTGTTGCTGCTGCTGTGGAGCTCAGGTAGGAGTCTGCTTTAAAGATGATGTGTTAATGTTCAAATATTTGTATTGGATCCTTAAAACAGAGAACACACTGCTCCCACACACCTCACATCACCCCCCAGCGTGACTGTTTGTGGTCGGTTTGTGTCTTTTTCTAGTAATTTTACATCTCCTTGTTCTCCTTTTTATGCCTCCTTGAAGTTGTTTTGCATCTGCTTGGGGTCGTTTGGTGTCTCTTTGTATTAATTTTGTGTCTGTAGTTGTTTTAAATATCTTTGTGTTTGTGGTTGTTTTGTGTCTCTTTCTAGTCACAAAAGCAACCATCTTCAGATGGCTCCTCGTGTGTTGGTGTGCAATGTTGTGTCTTGTTTTGTTCTGCCACATTTTCAGGAGCTCTTTCACCAGAGATGAGCTCATTAACATCAAGGAAAAAAATTATTTATTTCCCATTTTTCTCGTGTCATTCGTGGAATTATTTGAATTGGACACTCTCATCAAAGGTGCCCTTACCTTTGTCCATGCAGTGAAATGCCAGAGGAGCGAGAAAAGTTTCTGTGCACTTGTGCGTCTCCGCCGGTCATGACTTTGCGCACAGTTACCGCGATTGTTACTCAATCATCTGTACAACTAACTGCGCGACCTTCAGCTTTCATTTTTTGCTTCACAGAAATTTGATAGTGTGGATCAATACCGGACTCTGCACAGCAGCTGGAGGGCCTCCAACCTTTCAGAGTAGATTGGGACAAAGAGCTCTCTGGCAAAGCCAAGGGTTGAATTATCTGTTTTCGAGCTAATAGTAGCTGGTTTAAATATGTGTTTCTACAGTACTGTTCTCCTGATCTGGAAACTGATTTCTATCCATTTTCATTCGCTTATCCAGTGCCAGGCCTTGATCTAATTACAACTGTGATCCAATCATGCTGCTTATACTGATGTTGATCATCTGATTTTCTCTGCAGGACTCGAGGCTGAACAAAAACACAAGTCAACGGGTAAGTGAGTAAAGAAAAGAGAAATAAAGATTTATAAAAGCAGAATCAGCAGTCAATAATGTTGATTAAATTCACTTCTCTAACTGACAACTCTCTTGTTTCTGTTCAGAGTCTGTCAGACTGGTGGGAGGAGACAGTCACTGTGCAGGAACACTGGAGGTGAAACATCAGGAGGAATGGAGATTAGTGAGTGACGTTTACCTTAAATCTGACTGGAGCCTGAAGGAAGCAGCTATTACCTGTAGAGAGCTGGACTGTGGCACTGCTGTTTCTGTAGGATGGAGAGCGCAGTCCTTAAAAATACCTGTTTGGAAGATCAGCTCTCACTGTCTTCGATCTCGATCTTCTCTGAGGGGGTGTGCAACATCAGGTTTCAGGTCTTCCATTCTGGATCTTACCTGCTCAGGTAAGCCCATCCCTGACATCATCTATGACAGTATAAGGACTCCTTCTTCAGCTTGACAGCTTTCTTAGCCACTGGTTTCCACCAGCAGGTTCTTTGGTTGCCACGCTCGTCAGTATCTCCTTACCCCTGTTGCGGCCTTCACCCTGGGCAACTCCTCAAAAGAGACAGTCCAGCCTCTATCCCTTTTAGATTTGAGGGTTATTCCTTTTTGGAACAGATTTTTATTCTGTTTTTACTCTTTTATTTTACTCCGGAATTCTGCATCTTTTTATTTACTGTCTCGTATCTTTTATGTCATTCGATTATATGTTCTCTCTCCATCTCTCCAGACTCTGTCAGAATGGTGAATGGGACCAGTCTTTGCTTAGGCAGACTGGAGGTGAAGTCTAACCAGCAGTGGTCCTCAGTGTGTGAAGCTGACTTTGACTTGCAGGATGCAGAGGTGGTCTGCAGAGCTTGGCTGTGGGGCTCCTTCAGTCCTCCAGAGGACGCTCTATGGAGAAGTGGAGGCTCCTATGTGGACCAAAGAGTTCCAGTGTGGAGGCAATGAGTCTGCTCTTCTGGACTGTAGAAGCTCAGGCTCAGATAGAAACACCTGCTCACCTGGCAAAGCTGTTGGACTCACCTGCTCAGGTATAAGTGGAGCTTCAGCTTTGATTTGGTTCATTTGTGTTCTAATGAAACTCACTTTATTATTTTACTGACAACTCTCTATTTTCTGTTCAGAGTCTGTTAGGCTGGTGGGAGGAGAGAGTCGCTGTTCAGGAACACTGGAGGTAAAACATCAGGGAGACTGGAGACCAGTGATTGATGGTTACTTGAACTCTGACTGGACCCTGAAGGAAGCAGCTGTTACCTGTAGAGCAGCTCTCTGTGGCTCTGCTTTTTCTGTACAACGGAAAGAGGAATCCTCAGAAAGATCAGTGTGGAGGATCAGGTCTGACTGTGTTCAGTCGGGGTCTTCTCTGAGGGACTGTGCAACATCAGATTCCTCTTCCTTCATCCTAAATATCAGCTGCTCAGGTGAGTCAATCAGTGACATCATCTATGACATCAACTATGACAGTAATGTTTCCAGGATGTTCCTTCTTCTGTCACAGTGACAGTCAGTGGTACTGGAGGAGAAAACATGATAAAGTTCCCTTATGGGTATCCTTCCAGGAGAGAACACGTTAAAAAGTGCTTTCTATGGTGTGCTTGCAGTGGAGAAAAATATGATAAAGTGGCCTGTAGGGTGTCCTTCCAGTAAAGAAAACATGATTACATGATTCATTTCCCTCTAGGGTGCCATTTTAGTTGAAATAACATAATAAGGTGGCCTCTATTATGCCCTTCCAGTGGAGAAAACATGATATAGGGCCCTCTAGGGTGCCGTTCTGACAGAAAAAGCGTGATGAAGTGCCCTGTAGCTTGCCCTTCCCGTGCGGAAAACATGATGAATAGCCCTCTAGGTTGCCCTTCAAATTAGGAAAACATGATCCAGGGCTGCCCTATATGCTAGAAAAATGTCAGCGTGTTGGTGCCTCAATGCATACAGCCCTTTTAATTTTTTCCATACCTGACAGTCAGACAGCCTGAGTCCACCACTACTCGGTGGTTTACCAGGCAGGGCACACCTGAAGAACCTGTCTGTCTGTCTACATCTATCAGACCCGTGACATTACACCCTTTTTCAGTGTCCATTTTGTTGAACGGAGGGTGAATGTGACCTTTCATCATCTCTCTGTTTACAGACCTGCTGCTTCAGCCGAACATCTCTGTGTCCTCCTACATTAAAGGAGTCTCCGAGGTCTAGCAACAGGGGTTTCAGGTGTTCAGGGGCTCAACAGCTACAGTACCCAGGAGGCTTCTTCTAGCTCACCTTCACCTCCTCCAAATCAGCACACAACTACATCCAGCTAGCTGGCAATCACTCTGCCCACTTCCTGCTTCCTGCTGCAGAGCCCGCCCACCAAGGAAGCTACAGCTGTGTTTATCAAGTCTATGTTTTTTCTCATAACTTCCCCTCTGTGCGACCTGCTCTCTCTCTGAATGCTGCAGGTAACAGAAATTAAAGCAAAACAAAATCTTCTGACTGTATTAGTTTATTAGGTCAAGTTATATTCTCGAGCTGCAATTTGTAAAACAAAGTTACAGAGGAGGCCCCCACACTAGCCCTTGGTGGCTGCTAAACAAATAACAAAATATGTAAAAGATTTCAGCACCACCACACGCATAACCTCTGCTGCTATTCTCTAATGCAGCCAGGTTATAAAAAAGCTTTTACCTACACTTTGCCTGTATGTTCTCACAGGCAAACTTAACACCCTGGGCTTGAGTACCACACTGTGAGCTCAGACACTTTGTTTTGTGTCCTGTATGTATGTAATGCATCGCACATCAATGGTCCTATTCTCGTTAAGCAATCACACACACCATTTTCTGTTGTGCACAACCTGCGGGAGACATATTGCCGGATTTTGAATGAATGCAACCAAAGTCCCGTTCATCCTGCTCTGCATTCGTGTGTGTGTGCCTTTTCTATAATTTTTTCTATATATAATTTTTTCATTCATAAGTATTTTTTAATGAATCATTTTGATTATCTTTGCTTAAATGATTTTGATAAGAACTGTCCTTATAATTAAGCAAATAATCTGAATAAAAATATAAACACATATGCCTTCCGAGATCATAGAGATTAAACAATGAATAAAAATTAGAGGTTTATTCTGCATGGAGAGGACGTCTGCTCACAACCAAATAAAGACAATATGCGATTTATTTTATATATATATATACGTACATATTATTATATGACTCCTAAAGTGATTTCTGTATTAACCATGTAGATCTCATACTGTATATATATATATATGGTTGGGTTGGCCACTATTTTTTTGGTGATATTTGGAATATTTTGCTCATTTTCCTCACATCTGAGACAGAAATTCATGTAAAACAACATGTTGTAAAATCTCATCGTTAGCAATATGTGAAGCCCATATGTAAAAAAGAAATGTTAAATATAAATTATTATTTTCTTTTCTACATATAAACATGTTGTCAACAACTAGCCTACATATAAAATGTTGTTTAACATGATATTCTTTAACATATATCAGTTTTACATTCGCCGTCTCATACCATACCCTACAACCTGACTATATATACTGTATTATTGTATGCAATACATTTTGGATTTGCACCTTATTGTTAGCCTCCCTCAAATGCAGCACTGCACTTTCCCTCGGGATAAATAAAGTTTTATTTTGAACTTAAAGTCGGTTTTGGACCGACATGTCGGATCGTCGCCAAAGCCGTTGCTATGGAGACGGAACACAAACACTCACCAGCGGCAGTTTCAGCCTGAAAAAGTCCGAGTTATTCTCTCAGGTAACTTTACGTTATTTATTTCATTTATTTCTATACAGTCTATGTATTTTCCTCACGCTGCTGCTACATGCCCAACCAACGCTATGTTTCGGGAGTTAAATGTACTTAAAACAGGAAACGTTAAAGACTCTTTTAGCATTAGCTCACGTGGGCTACATTAGCACTTTGTATGCTAAGCTAGCTAATGGCAGATTATAATGTAAGGAAGGTTCACTTCATGTAACACGAGAAACACGTGGTGTTGTGTTTACACAAGACTTTGTAACCTCGGCTTGTGTGCAGGCAGAAAAACACATTCCCATTCCATCACTAGTTGGTATCTGTTATTACCATCAGTTCCGGATATCATGTTACTATCTTGTTTTATTTGGTGTTGGAAGTACTTGAAATAGCTGCCAATCAATATTCTGTAAATTGACTAATGAATTAATCGACTAATCATTTCAGATTGAGATGGTTTTCTCTGATTTTTCCTCTGAGCTGCAGAGACAGAACACAAAAACACACGTGTATAATTGTTATAGCTTTCATTTAAAATGGATTAAATGTACCTTTTTGACAATTCATTCTTTGCACAATAACCATAGGGAGAATATGAAAACAGGTTTTTCGAAATTTCAGAAAAATGTATTTATAATAAATAAATAAAAAACAACTATAAAAACGTAATTATCTTAAGTATTCAGATATGTTATAATGGCACTCTAAATTGAGTTAGCTTTTGTTCACTGTGTTCTGCAGACGGATATAAAACAGAGCAGCAGAGTGAGGAAGACGTGGAAGGGGAGGAGGGATCATGCCGAAGAAAGCCAAGAAAGGTGGAGGAGGTAAAGGTGGAGGAAAGACGGAGGAAGAAAGGCTGTTGTTCCTGCAGCAGAGAGCTCAGGCCGAGGAGGAGATGGCCAAGAAGAAAGAGGAGATCCTCACTCTGTTTCTGAAGGTCGCGCTCGTTTATATTCTTGTTTATAATCACTCGATGTTCAAAGTTGCAAGAAGAATGACCAAAAAGTACTCACGTTTCTTTAATAGCATTAATGCTGTACTAATGTAATGTAACCATAATTAACTCCTATATGTTTGAATTCACAACATCTGTTTTTATTTATTTTTGTAATTGTAATTTTCTGGTATTTATATTGGACTTATTTCAAAATAAAAAAAAATTATTTCTTGATCATAAATGATGGTATCACCTAAATATTAAAGTATAAGCAAATACAGATTTCCAATTTTTTTTAGTCATACTCATTCTGCAGCTCAGCTTTGTTCACAATGTTTCAAAAAACAGCCAATGATTAACAAATCTACATTTTAAGAAGTGTGAAATGTTTTCAGTGTCGTTTTGGAGCAGAAGTATTTCAATTTTCATCAAACTAACTTGTATATGCCTAACATGTGCACAAAGCAGTGAAATATCCATTAAAAAAAAAAAAAAATCAGTATTTTGTGTTTTGTGTTTACTAACCAGGACAAGTTGCAGAAGGAGGAGAAGAACTCCGCAGTGAACCTGCTGAAGCTGAATGAAGGCTGGAGGTTGATTCTCCGTCAGACTCGAGCCGCCGATCTGCGCAGAGACCTCACGGTGCTCAGCCAGACGTTCGAGAGGCAGCTGGATGGCCTGGACAGCGTCGTCAAGGTGAACCAACCTGCTCCTCATTCTCACCCTTCGCTGACGCTCAGCGCGTCACTTCCTGTCTGTTTGGGTTGCAGAATCTGGAGCGCGACCTGCAGGAGGCGGAGCGTCAGTCGGCTCAGGTGCGGCGCGTCCACCTGCAGCACATGGAGCGTCTGTGGGCGCTGCAGGACAACCGGCTGGCGTTTCTGCAGCAGCAGTGGGAGCACGTCCTGCAGCACCTGAGCTCCAGGTTCAGCTCTGACAGGTAAGTCTGAGGGGCCACAGGGTTAGGGGCCCCCCTTCTGAACCAAAAGGGTGGACTTCACACTCGTCACTGCACTCCCTTTGATCCTCAGCAATACACAAAGTCGATTGGATGGACGGCTCTTGTGATATGTTAAGAACAGTCATTCATCCACAGACAGGCAGTGATTCCTTCCTTTATAGTTAGATGATGCCGCGACAGCGCCACCATTTGGCCACATGGTACTAAATGTGTCATGGTCACTCGGACATCATATCTACACGTGTCCACCAAATGTTGTCGCAGGAGCTCAAAGCGTTCAGGAGCCCTGCACACAGCATCTGAGCAAACTTTCTGTATGGAACACCAAAAATCCAAAAAAAAAGTTACTTTTTCCAGCTTGGTCAAGAGATGATCTGTGCAACATTTGGTGACCATCGCTCAAAATATGTAGGAGGAGCAGCTAAAAAAAAACAACAGATTTGGGCACAATTCAGAATGGCAGGAAATGAATCTAGATGCAAATGAGCCTGGCTTATGTGGAAAGATTTGTCTGGAGCTACAGAATCCAGGAAATTTGGTTTATGAGATTTATGGTTCAAAGGTTACATGTTGGTCCTCAGCAATATACCTGCCACGTGTGAGGTGGATCGGATGGAAGGTTCTTCGAGATATGCGACGGGCACTCGTACAGACAGACAGAGATTCCTCGCTTTGTAGTCAGAGAACGTCTCTGGTTGTTTTTCAGGAAGCAGATCTTGTCACACTCTCAGCAGCAGCGAGCTGATCTGGAGGACGCAACGTTCGCTCTGGAGCAGCAACACCAAACAATGATGGAGGAAATTGAGAGACTGTACAGAAAGAGCATCGCAGCGTACCAGAGCGCTCATCAAGAAAGGGTAACTCACAGAAACAGCTCTCTCTCATCTTTTTGAGTCAGAGACTGTTGAGAAGTTTCAAATCTGCCAAAAAAAGAAGCTTGGTTGGGTCCAGTCAGGGAGGAGTTCTCTACATGTTTGGAGGGTCCTTCATGCTTTTAGCTTGGAGAAATCCCTCTTTACAAATAGGTGTTATTTTGTAAGAAAGTTTTTGTACATTGTCAACATCTTTTTCTTTTGGGCCCAAAACTATTTCAAACGTAAATAATACATTTGGTGTCTGAATTCAACTGTTTTTAAAATATACATATATTTTTTTTTCCCTGTTCGAAAACTTATTATTGAAGAAAAGAAGCAAAAGATCCTGACAGCAGCTGATTACAAACGGTAACATATCTCCTGTCTCCGCGGACAGATAGCCGCTCTGGACGTGGAGGAAAGTAAGAAGCTGAGGGAGAAGACCGTCGAGAAACACAAGGCAGTGCAGCTCTGCAGCGTAGCAACAGAGGAGCTCTCCTTGCTGCTCTGCAAAACCCAGCACCTAGACGAGAACATGGACGCAGAAGTGAAGAAGCTGAAGAAGCTGCAGGTCAGTGCAAGACAAATATTAGATCCCTCAGAAGAGCAAAAGCTTGAAAAAATAAGAGGTATATACAAGTAAGTATAAGGAACAGAAGTAAAAATGCAAATTATACAAGAGCAATTGAAGACAAAGTAGCATCAGATCTCGTCTCCTTCCTCTCTCAGGATGTTGTCATCCACCTGCGGGGGAAGGGGAAGACGACCTCCAGTAAGACAGAAAACGTGTCGGTGGAAAAAGACATGACAGCCGCCAGAAACCAGGTGAACAGAAAGACTCAGGCGCTCCGGGCCCAGCTGACTCAGGCTCACGCGGTGGCGAGGAGACAGCTGACTGAGCTCACCGTCCAGAGCGACAAGGCGGCCAAGAAACTGCAGGCAGTCATCGCCAAGGTGATGCACGTCTGTCTCACAAGCCGTTTGTCCACAGCTGAGTCCTCTTATGTTCTCATTCACCCTTTCACTCTGTGCCGATCCAGGGTCAGAAGGTTTTACGAGTTGCGGAAATGTGTCGTAAGCTGGAGAGCGAGCAGAAGAAAGTCTCATCATTATTAACCCCTTCAGAGGAACAGAGGCAGGAGAGAGATGGAGCTGAGGCAGCGGAACCAGGAGAGGTAGGATGTGATTCAGAGTTCCACTTCTTCCTTTTGTCCTCCGCCGTCCTCTTGACTGAGTGGCTACTCCTGTGTGTGGCCGTGCTGATAAAAACCGACTCATCTTTTCCACTTAAGTGTTTTCCATTTCAGGCATGTAGGAGGTCCGCACTGGTAAGTACTTCTTCCAGGAAATAGCCACAGCCTCAAACTCTGACCTGCTCCCGCCTTCAACTAAACTCCAAAACACAAGTGTTACGGCCCCAAACAAAGTTATAAACTTTCAGCACTGTGGGACAAAGATCCCCTTTTGTATTTCTAAGTCTAAACAAGTCTTAACAGAAGAAAAAAACACACGTTACCATTTACAGACATGTTTGAAGATGTAAAAATACTCTGCTTTGAATAATAATTTGGTGATTTTGTTATTAATGATCTGGATAGAAATTCTTAATATTCACGTTTATCCAACGTCCGATTGTGTAGATATTTTTCATTTCAAAAGTTTAAACAGCTGGAAACTTTTTTTTAATTCTCACTTTAAAGTATTACAACAGAGAAGCTGCAAAGAGTTGAGGCACTAAATGGAATAAGGAAACGCCTTTGTCAAATAATTTCTGACGTAGCGAACATTCAACTCACATGACAGATCAGCTGTTTCCGCTGTCGGTGTCTCCCCAGATATATATTGATATTGTTCTAGCGATGGACAGCATGAACATGGCCAATATCAGCTGACATGAAAGAACAATTAAAACTTTCCCAGTTGACTTTTCTCCAATTTAATAGATCTAATAGAAGAGGGAGGCCATTTGTTGTTTTTGAAATATTCTTGAGAATTTAACAGAAACACGTCTAGTGCTTGTGATTCTCAGTTTCCACATCACAATTAACACTTGAAATGATGAAGGCACTTGCAAATGACAAGGTTGTACAAAGTGCAAACCATACTGTGGCGTTTCATTTTTACCTCTTTTTTTTTTTTTCTTTTTACAAAATAAACCAAAACACTGACGAGGAAGATCTTGGGTAAATAATGATGAGAATGAATATGAAACAAAAATTTAAATCATACCCTCTTAACTAAAAAAGAAATATATGCTTGTTTAGAAAAAATTTAGTCAATGCTGATCTTTTAGATGAAACCATAAAGTGCATTTTTGGATGGATGGGAAAAACAACACCGAATGGAAATGCTATCGACTCTTCCAGTCCATAAAGAATTCATAAACAGTTACTGATTGGTTTGGGTTACACAGACAAATTGCTCCCAAATGTAAACGTTTGACTGGATTTGACTGAAATCACAGGGGGGACTTAACTTTAAAGTGGCTATAATGGATGTTTTTATGTTGCCTTCACTGACCTGTGTGTCTACAGGAGATACCAGAGCTGCATCAGGTGACGAGGAGCATCAACACGTCTCTGCTGCAGCGAGAAGCTCTGATGAGACTGAGAGACGATCTGAGCCAGGAGAACCAGCAGCTGAGGCTTTTGCTGCGTCAGCACCTGGACGCCATGACAGTCAGCGGCCACGACCTCGACGGACACCACGCTATGCTCACCGTGGACCGGGCCCCGACCACCACCGTCCCACCGGACACCTACAGACGGCACACCGTCATCGAGGCTGTCCACGTCGCGAAACACTCCCTGTGACATGGAGACACTGTTACCGCATTAAAAAGAATATAAAGGTTAATTAATATTTCTTGTTGAATTCGTTATTAATGCTTGAATACCACCAAAAACATTTAATTATAAGAATTGTGTTTGTTTTTTTGTTTTTTTTAAATATTAAAAATAAACTCCCTGATTTCATGGTAAAATATTGTAAATTCAAAGTTTACCTCCTGCTTTCGATCACATCGTTTCTAAAGTTTGTTACATAAAGAAATAGAGCCGCAACTAACAAGAATTTTCGTTATGGGTTACTGTTTAATAATTTCTTCTATAAGTGTGTGACAAATGTCCATCATAATTTACAATGTCTCGTGTTGTTCGACCAACAGTTCAAAACTCAGAGATTCTGTTTACTGAGATAAAAAAAAAAAAACAGAAAAGCAGAAAATGTGACACTGGAGTTATTGGAAACAGCCGTTACCAACCTTTAACTTATGTTCCCTCGTCACAATTCAAATGTAGCACTAATGAGTGATTATCTGCTCTCAGATTGTTTAGTGAATAATAAAAACCTTAAAGAAGTCAAATTATCAAGAATTTTACAAAGAAATAGTAAAGATCATACAAAAAGTCTGAAGAAAATAATCCTAGTTTAGTGTGTTAAAATGTGTTCCGACTCATTTCTATCCCATAAATCATCCTCTGGCTCCTCTGGTTTATCATTTGGCACTTATTGGGGGCCGAGACCCACTGGTTGGGAACCACTGGGCTAACACAGTGTATCCTGGAGCATCAAGATTGTCTCTTCATTGGAACTGAAAAGGGCCCAAACTACGAAAAACTGAGCCACAGTGTAAAAGCAGCTGTGACCTTATTAAAAATGTCATGACATGGCTTTCCTTTTTTTTTTTTAGATAAACTACAGAATCTTTAAGTGAAATGTTGAACTTTGCCTCAACTTTTATTTTGGTGGTCCACTTCCTGTGCTTTCAATGCAGCGATGTGTACGCGTGTTCACACAGAATGATGAGCGGAGCAGCAGCCTCTGTACAGGTACACCATTTAATAGTTATTATAGACATTTTATATACATTTCAACAGTTGTATTCTGCTATGTGGTACAATCTTCAAAATCTGCTGTTTCATAGTTCGTAAATCAAAAAAAAAAAAAATTACAAAACTCATCAAAACTCGCAAACTGATCAGAACTTTTTTTTTTTCCATTTTTTTTGGAAGACTAGAAAAAATACTTTTATTGTATTAATCATGCATTACACAAACAAAAAAAAGTCTTTAGTTACACAGTAAGTTGTAGCGTGGGTGAAAAGAAAAATAAAGATTTGTGATCAACCAGGAGACGCTCGCGTTACAAATCCCTTCAGCTTAAAAAAAATTAAATTAAAACAAACCACAACGATGAACTAAAACTCTGGTCTGGATGTTCGGCCAATCAGGTGGCAGCTTTTGTTTTCAAAACTGGGCCCAGGGGGCGTCTGATTGGAGCGTTTCTCCTGGAGCTCAAACCGGCTCGTTTTCCTTATAAGGACGAGACAAAAAAAAAAAACCAATATAAATAACTTTACTCCTGCTTTGTTGAAGCTGTGATGAAGAAAAGTCAAATGTACTCGACGTGAAGAGAAAACTCACAGTGATATGAGGAGGAGGAGGAGCAGCGGAGGGTGAAGCCGCGAGGGTTTCCAGGCTCCTGCTTGAGCCTCGGACCTGCAGCTTCTCCTTAAATCAGCCCGACTACACTACAGAGGATTTACTGCAGCAACACCGAGCCTGTGGTGTGTTCAGGTACCAATTTGTAAAGCCAAATACTTCCAAGTTAATTAAGGGGTTAATTAATTGGGCGGGTTGAGGGGGTTTTAAAAGTTAGAAATGTTCAAAACAATGTTTGTATTTCTGTTTTAATGGATTTCTTCGTATAAATAAAAAATTATAATCTTTGTGTGCGTGTTAGCGCCTCCTCTTCCTCCTCAGCAGCTCCTCCCTCTCTCCTTTACTTTCTACATGACGTGAAACCTCCACTGAGAGCGGGAGTGATGGCAGGACTGGACGGGAGTGAGGACCCAGAATCCTCCTCGGTGCCGTTAACGAGACGTTTCCACGTTTATAAAAACGATTATAAAAACTAGATTTATTTTACACAAACAGAAAACGTCCATACGTAACTACAGTAACGCCAACTTCTGAATCCTGAATCCTTCGCTCCTTACATTGGTGGTTTTAAACGCAGGGCTCTGATTGGCCCGCCAGGGGCTGAGGTGGGGGGGGTATTAACCAATCCTGTTCCCATTAGAACAGACATTAGAACAATCAGCTGACACCTCGTCAGAGAGACAAACAGAAAATCTGATTTTTAACCGAAGTGGTCGTTTATTAGGTATTTAGAAACAAAACCAACACGTAATGTTCAGTTTCTTTAAGTTGATATATTTTAACTGCTCAATCTTCTTAAAAAGACAGTAAAAAATTTTACAATCTGAAGCTTCAGATTTTAGGATAAAAAAAAAAAAAAAAACTTAAATACAACAAAACCTTGACTGGTTAAAACATCAGATTTTCTTCTTCTCTGACTCTGCTACAGCTGGAGACGCTATAAAAGGAAAAATCCCCCTCAGATGTTCTTCTTCTGTTGTTCAGTTTAATGTGACGAGCAACACGCTTCAAAGATATAACCGTTTCCTCTCAGGCTCCATTACTGATTTCTAATATTTCCCACAAATGACTTTCTGGCTGATGTTTCTGGATATTTTTTTAAGCGTAACTTAACATTCGTTTACTGTGGTTTCATCGGTGTATCCAGGTGACACAGCGCAGCGGCGTACAGAAACACCACATGTATCCCCCAGACGTCCACCCACCTTTGCACCATTAAACAAGATTTTCTTCATTAATGGAGGAGGAACTGCAGCAGCAACACAATTAAGTAAATGTTCTGTATTCGCAGCGCTGAAGGCAGCCCTCATTTAGTATTTCCCCTGGGAGTAATAGCGTAATTCCAAAAAAACAATCTACGCATGCTGCGTTCAGGTTACATAGTTCAGACTGTGAACGTGAGCAGCAGAGTGGGAAAAGCCACTGTTGTAATTCTGAGTCGGGAGATGTGAGCACTGTGAGCCACGATATTTGATATTTGGCAAAAAGAACCACAGAAGTGTGAACGAACGGGCCGGTTGAATGGTGCGACGCAGACGGGTTGGCAGTGAAATGAACACGGGAGGTTTTCCAGCACTGGCTGTTGGTCGAGTGCAGACTTGTCTGTCGGACTATCGGACAGGAGTCATGTTGGTGCATATATGTTTGAATTAACCTTCATGTCTAATTACTGCATCATCACCGACCTCACCAGGACACCACCTTGGTAAAGGTTCTGGGCGTCCCCAAAATGTTTACGGGTTAAGACGCCGACCATAAACAACAACGTCCCCGAGTCCAGCTGGGGACTTTTGCTGTGTCCCTCATTTCCTGTCATCTCGCAAATAAAGACAAAAAAACTAAAATCACACCAGACGTGAACCGTATGAGAGGCAAGTGAGAAAAAACTCATTCCAAGTCTGATCTAGATTGTTTTCTCTCCTGTGTTTATGAAAATGTATCTGCAACTATGATGATAATCCATTACTTTTTTAAGTCATTAAAAAACGGCACCTATTAATAGACATTTCTAGCCCAAAAACAACTAAAACATGACAGTAAAGTTACATTACTTGGGTTTAGAGTGCATGAAGAACTTAAAACTCACCTAGGAGGAAAACAAGAACGCTTTTAGTCTATTTAGAACATCGGTAAATTCAGCCTCTTGTGGCCAAAATGAGTATTAAAACAACAAACATATTCAATATTCAAAAGCTTTTATTTCCACTTGTTCTCACAGATGGAAAAGAAGAAAAGAAAAAGAAAAAGAAAACTTAGAAAGATTCTCTTTCCCCTGTTTTTAAGTCATGAACACAGGAAATGAAAACACTTCAGATCAGACTTAGAAAATGGATCACCAAAATGTTCTTTTTCTCACTTGCCTCTCTGAGCTAACAGTTATCAGTTCTCTGTTGAATAACGGTGCAAAGAAAGAACAAAGGTCTTGCTCTCGGGTTAGGAAGGGCCGACACCAAAAACCTACATTTGACGTCATCGTCATCCACAGAAGAAGAAACGAGTGAACACAGAAACAAGAACATCACAGAGAGCTGATTTTTGGGGAGGATTTTTCCTGTAAGTTCGGCATCTGCTCTGCTCCTTCTGTTGAGATTCGGAAGTCAGACTAGTGTGTGTGTGTGTGTGTGTGTGTGTGGGGGGGGACATGTAGTGTCATCGGGACATCACGGGACAGGTGAGCTGATCAGTTTCGACCTGCAGAGTTTAAACAACGTTTCCACAACATTTCTACTGCTCAACGTCTCTCAGTGTCTTCAGTCAATCAGAGGGAGACAACACTGCTGCACTTAACTTAAAGTGTGTGTGTGTGTGTGTGTGTGTGTTCAGTCAGTCACCTCCAGTCTTTCATTAATATATAATCTGTGTTCAGAGACCTGAACAGACCTGAATACTGTTTGTGTGTGAACAGACTAGCCTCTCTCTCTCTGTCTCCCTCCCTGTCTCTTTCCCCGCGGTCCTCTTCTTCTTCTCCTCCTTCTCGTTTAAACGTAGACCCTTGCGAGGGCATCAGCTCCAGCGGAGGCGATGTAGGCCTTGGAGGGGTGGAACGCCACGTCATAGATGGCCTCCTCGCTCTTCTTACGGTGAGCTGTGATCTCCTGAACGCACGTTTTACTGTCGAGGTTCCACAGACGCAGAGAGCAGTCGTGACCTGAGGAAGAGGGGAGAGGAGGAAGGTTAAGAGGAGGTGACGGTGGAAGAGGAGGTAGAAGAGGAAAGCGAGGAAGAGGAAAAGAGGGGGAGGAGAGGGAGAAGAGAAGAAGCAGGAAGAGGAGCAACGAGTGGGAGAAGAGGGAAGAGGAGAAAGCGGAGGGAGGGAAGATGAGGAGGAGGGACAAGGAGAATAAAAGTAAGAATCAAAAAGGAGGAGGAGCGGGAAGAGGAGGAGACATTTTGAGTTCAAACATTTGATGAATAAAACCATCAGTTTGTGTATGAAGTCGCTTCCGTGTGGTTCTTACTTCCAGACATCAGGTAGATACCGTTAGGATCCACAGCCAGACTGGTCACTGCGTCCAGGTGAGCCACCATGGCATGGATCACTTTACCTGCAGACAGACAGGAGGGCAGACCATTGGTATCGTTACGTTTCTCATAATTTTTTTAAATCTTTTTTAAATGTCGCTGGCAGGTTTTGTTTAGAGATGAATATCAGGATCTGAGATCCCAGTATTTCCTAGGACTTTTATCATGTGTGCTGAAATTAAACTTATTAATGTTTCCTCCTTACGATCATAGCTAAATCTCGTTCTTAAAAAGATATTATGATAAAATAACATCAGATGGCAGCTTACAGACCAGCTCCACAAGTCAGAAATTTTGAATAATTGTCATTTGTATAATTAATTGCCCACAGTTTTGAAGAATGAAGTCAAATTCACAGTAATAGTGAGCACAATAGTGAGCAGAAACACAGCAGCTTCTCACACGATGTGGTCTTGGAGACAAAAGGGACTTCTTCTGTCTCAAAACGCAAGACGGGTTGAGAGAGAGAGACTTACCTGACTTGTTATCGTAGAATTTGATTTGTCGGTCTTCATGAGCGGTGATGGTGACCGGCAACGTGGGATGACTCACCACCTTATTGATATGATTCGAACCCGGGAGGGCTGAGAGGAGGGGGGTAAAAATGTTTTAAAAAAGGAAGGAAAAAAAAGAGAATAATTTAAAGAGTAGAAGAAGAAAAAGAGGAGAGTGAAAAATACAGAACATTATTTTTGTACAAATTCTATATCAACAGTCGAATATGAAATTAATTTTGTTTAAAGCCTGCATTTCTGTGCACATGTAGATAAAGATTAGGCTGCACTACTATTCAGTAGAGTTCTATTCAAAAAGCAAAGACCAACTCATTACATCTGATGAATCGCTTTAATTAAATGACGTCATAAAATATGACGACAGACAGTCGAATCTTCTTTCAAAAACCTCAATAGAAGCTTCAAATGTAAAAAAAAAAAACAAAAAAAAACAAACCAGACATTCGTTGTCTGTTTGAATGTTTGTATCACTTACTGCCATCTCCCTGCCCCTTCAGCTCTAGTGCATTCTGGGAAGTCTCCAGGTCGTACACCACCACGTCTCCGCTGTTAAACGACGCCACCATGTGGGCGGGGTCACACCCGTTAAAGTCCACCGACGTGGGGACCCCGTGCTCTACAAACACACAGATCAACAAACTGATAAGTTGCTGCTCCTGTGGTCTCCTCCGTCCCCCGGGGGGAGCTCTCCGTCCCCCGGGGGACGCTCTCTGACCTCCGACTTCTGTCCTCACCTTTGTTCGTGTTGAAAGTGCTGATGCAGGGGTTCTTCTCCGTCGGGTTCCACAGTTTCACCGTTCCGTCGGCCGAGCAGGACAGGAGGCGGTTCTTGATGCCGCTGTAAGCCAATCCCCACACAGCGTCCGTGTGTCCCAACCATGAGCCCGCCAGGACGCTAGGATCTGATTGGACAAGGGGAAACAAAGGGGCGGGTCTATTATTGTACTGTATGGTCCTGCTTGTTCTTGTACTCTCGTCTTTCTGAGAACCAACAAGTGTGTTAGAAGTGAGGACAGTAAGAAAGCTTCAGAGTACTTCGGGGAAAAATAAACAAAATGAGAGAAGCTTCTTAAACGTACGGCAGTCAAAGATAAATCACTTAGCAAATGGTCTAAATGACTTAATTCAAAGAGGAAGTGGGACAATGGACTGTACCTTCTACTGATCCCTTTATGTATAATTGCTATGATAGCTTTTTTCCCTCCCTTATTTTATTTGCCATTTTTTTATTTGACTAATTTACTCACAGTAATGTTCGTGTGTTTAGTATTTTATCAAGAAAAGGCCTGTAACAAAATTATGTTAGAATTAATGAGAAAAATTATAAAATGTCTTTATCAAAAAAGCGAGGACAGCATTAACACTATTGGAAAATTAGGACATTTTTAAAATGGTAATGATGTAAAGGCTGAATGAAACGGCATTTTAGAGAATTGGAACATTCTTCAATAGTGAGGACATATATAATATATATTAAATTTTTTTTAGGATATTCTTTAAGAGTGAAGACCATCTTGGAAACTGAAGGCAAATTTAGAAAATTTTAGAAAGGTCAGGAGAGTTTTGGATATTGAGGATATTTTAGAATGTGACAAACAAGTGAAGGCCCCCACCAGAACAGAACTACAGTTGTGTGTGTGTGTGTGTACCGTAGGTATCATAGGGGTCGACATTAGAGCTGGGGATGTTCCACCACTGGATAGTCGAGTCGATGCCTCCACTGAAACACTGTTCACCACTGGAGGTCATCGCTAACGACAACACTGGACCACTGGAGAGAGAGAGAGAGAGATCTTTTTAAAAGGTTGTGCTGCAAAAGTTCCTTGTGTTTACCAGAGCAGTTTGAGGCGTCATCCAGCATCTATAGGCAATAACCATGACCGGATACTAATGTATTACTTTTCATTAGCTCTGTATGCATGTGTGTGTGTGTGTGTGATACGTACACATGGGCTCTGAATGTATAGACAGGCTCAACATCAAAAGAGGCACTTCTGTAAAACAAAAAGACAGATATAAAACATCCAGACTGTTATTGAACACATCATCATCATCATCATCATGCAGCCTCCCTCTTCATCACCTCTGTTACTAATGTTTAAAAAGGAAGCTGAGCTCTGTCACGATGTCCTGTGGTGCACTAAACCCTGAGGGGAGTTGTTTGCAGGGATTATGTGCGGGACACTGATGCGTCTGTATTTGAAGTTCGGCTGAATAGTGTCAGAAACGCTGCGGTGAGGAGGAAATGAGATGCAAATACTGAAGGATCTGTCAGGTCTGAGAAAGAAGGGATTTTTCTCTGAAGCAGAGAGAATCTACAAGAAAGAGCTGCACCAAGCGAAGGAAATACTGTCTGTGATATACAGTCAATACAACCCCAAGGAAAGACGGAAGTGGACGTACTCACCATGAAAGGTAAAAGTCCTGAATTCAAAATGCATTATCAGCATCAAAAGTAAAGTATTCATTATGCAAAATGGCTCCTTTCTAAGTGTAATATTATAAAACACTACTTTATTCTGTTTTTATCACTAACAAATACAAGCAAGAGCATTTTAATTGTTGTGGTTCTGCAATTTTAGATACTTTGTATACTACTGGGTAGATTAGTAGTGAAGTACTGCATCATATCATATAAGCCTATGTTATTTCATGCGAAAAGGTTTTAAATAAAAGGTAGTGCAGTAAAAAGTGAAATATTTGCCCCTGAGATGTAGCAGAGTAGAAGAAGAAAGTAGAATAGGATGGAAATACTGAAGTAAAAGTAGGCCTACCTCTAAAATGCACTAAGTACAGTACACAACACATAATGCTAAATATTCTATTGTTCTTATCCACAACACTAAATCATGTACAAATGTAGACTTAGATTTACTGAACAAGTTAGCATGTTGTGGGAGATTTAAAACTTTCACAATAAAAGTCCTCTAGCTGTCGGGGAACATGGAGGACGCTTTGATTGACGCTGGGAGGTCCTAAATCACTTCCCAGTGATTAGATAGATTAGGACCTAATATTTACTCAAGCTCTGCACTACCAAATACAACCGTATCACCCGAGAGACTTGTGTTGAGATTAAAGCCGGTGTATCCAGCCAGCTACAGTAACACATGTTTATCTATCAGAGTACTGGTTCAGTTCAAAGCGGTGGTGTATGAAGTACTTTTTGGCAGGGACGGTCTTGGTGAGGTTCCACAGTTTGAGGGTGTGATCCTCGGACACGGTGACCAGACAGGGCTCCACAGGGTGGAAGGCCAGCGCTCGAACGCCATCAAAGTGGCTCCGCAGCGTGTACTTCGGGTTCCACGTCTTCCTGAACGAAGACTCCTTATTGGACGGCAGCTGAGAGTCGATAACATATGATAGAGAACGTGATTAAACTGATCAATGGGTGTGTCCTGAACTGCAGCTGCGGTTTAGTTTGTGTCTTACATCGTAGCTGTAGTCCGTTTCGTCGTTGGTGACGGTGAGGTCAGCGAGGTCGCCCAAACCCAGCACGCTCTCCAACACGTCATCTGAGCCCCCCAACAGGAAGGACTTCCCTCCGCCGGGAGGAAACGGGAGAGGCTCCGCTGCAGAGAGAGAAACTAATTTACTTCAACAAACTTAAACTTCTTAACAGTAGAATCCCCATCTCCCCTTATTTACTTATTTTCACAAACTCAGGATTTTAAGGACGCGTCGGAACCATGTCTAACGAGTCTCCGTTTCTAACCGGAGTCCCACGTCTCTCACCCCACTCGGTCCCGTCTCCGGAGCTCCGAGCCTCGCCTGCTCCCTCTCCGTCCTCCGCCGTCACCAGGAAGTCAAACTCCTTCATAGCCTCCTCCGTGTCTGCGTCGTCCTCCGATGCCAAGCCCTCGTTGCCCACCTGCAGGAGGAGGAGAGGACACAAACATCAAGGAGAGGGGAAGGACAGAAGAATCAGGACAGAGAGGAGGGAGGCAGAGAAATAAGAAGGGAAAGAAAGGTGGGAGGCCCGGGTGGAGGAGCGTAGGGAGGAAGGAGTTGTGTGAATCGGGTTGTGTGTGTGTGTCTGTGTGTACCTTGGTTTTGTGTTTCTTGGCTCGGTGGTGTTTGTCGGTGCTGATATCGTCCATCAGGTCTCCCTCCTCATCCTCATCCTCGTCGCTGTCCTCCGCATTCTCCAGGAAGTTGAACGTCTCTAGAACGTCTCCTGGACTCCTGGACACAAAAAGATGGAAATCCTGTGTGACCTCTGACCTCCGGTAACTATGTGTGACCTCTGACAACTGTGTGTGTGTGTGTGTGTGTGTGTACCGTTTGCTGTCCTTGCGGCGCTCCGTCCCGTTGATCAGGTGCTGCAGGTTCTTGTTCTCCACAGATCCATTCTGCTCGGAGCCCGTCAGGCCGAGCAGAGAGCGAACCCTCTGCGTACGAACGTCCAGGATGGTGTCTGTGTATCCTACTTCCTGCAGGTACCTGGACACACGCGCATACACACTTTTACATCAGTGAACTGGATACATTTGGGTTTTGAAAACGCCATCCTGTAACGTTGATCCGCTAATTATTTTCTGGATATTGACTAATTGTTTTGCATACAAAAATGCAGATCAGAAAATCCTAAAGGTGACATCATCAAATGTCTTGTTTTGTCTAACACACACTTGAAAACTTTAAAATATTTTTATTTTATTCATTTTCATGTATGACAAAGAAAAGCAGCAAATTCTTACATTTAAGTTTGACTTAAAATGTATTTATTTCCATCATAGTTGCAGATTAATTTTCTCTCCAGTGACTATTTTGCAGCTATAACTTGACGAGTATTTGTCAATATTATATGACAATTTAAAAGATTAAAACAATTGTGTCCTTCAGATTCTCTGAGGACAATCCAACTGACAACCAACTAAAAGGATGATGAGCAACGTTGTCTCTTCTAACCTTGTACAAAGATTTTAAGTTGACATGTGGTCAATTATTGTAGTTGTGAAGCAAATATTGGCGATACTTTGTCTACAGCCAACATAAACTCAGCATGTCCTCCTTTGTCCGGGCAGAAGAGTTTACACTTGTTCTTACTGTCTGAGGAGTTGTCGTCCTTGTTTCCAGGTGAGCTGACTGTTGGCAGGAACAGCAGAGACCTCTGAGTCTTTGGTGTCTAAAAAAGGACAAACGAACACAAAACAGAAAATATAGGAAATACTGATAAACCAAAACCTGCTGGACATTTCCACACAAATGGCTGTGGAGTGACTTGACTGCACTGCAAGTCATGATGGACAAAAACAGTCTGAAAATGACTTCTTACTGAAAAAAAAAAAAATCACAACATTGACATTTTTATAAACATTCTAGAAGAAAAGTAATTATAATTTGTACAAACCTAAAAAGAAAATTGGTGCATGAACTAGTAGTTAAGACCGCCTTCATGTTATTTGAATGATTTTAAATCAGTAAAAAGATTGTTTCCGTTTTACACCTCTTCCTAACAAACAGTGAGCGAGCCAAAAGGATCGCCGGGATCGACTTTGATCAATGAAAATAGTTTGAAGTTGAAGCAAGTGTGTGAAACTTCGCAAAAAATAGAGCCATGGTGAGCTTTTTTTTTTCCTTCTTCTTCGAACAAGCAACACATTGCTTTACCCGTTTGCAGACGGCAGGTTAGGACATCTTCACTGGGTGAACCTGAAACAATTGGATGTTCGCGCGTTCACATTGCATCCAGTTAGGAAAAGGTCTTAAATCAATACGATCAGTTTAGGTGTCAGGAGAGAAAAAATGGGATCGGTGCATCTTTTTTTTTTTTCTCTCTCAAAAGCAGACTCTTAAACTGAAAAAAAAAAAAAACTGATTAAAGAGGAGAAGGAAGATGAGTGTAAAAGTATTAAATGTATTTCTGATGTGAAGAGACAGTGAGATTGCAGGTTAACAGAAAGCTCGTCTCTTTCTTGTGCTTTCGCCAGCTTACCTGATTCAAAGCTTGGCATCTTCATCTCCCCTTGGTTCAACTCTGTGCCATATTTTAACTTGTGGTACTTTGCTCTGAGGAGGAAACAAAAGAAAATGCATTTATTTATTCTTTATTTACTTTTATATATATATATATATATATATATATATATATTTTTTTTTTTATCCTCCACATTATTAACGCTTTTTCATCAATACACCTCACCTGGAATGAGAAATACTATACATTATAATAATCATGGCTGCCCCAATCTGCCCACTTACACTACAACTCCTATTTTAGGTTACAAGTCTCACGTGTTGGTACTTTTAATAGGATCACCATTGTGGTGTGAAAACATCAGATTCCTCAAAGTCAAACTACACACTTTAATTATAGTTCAGTAATACAATCCTATTTTTTGCTGAGTGTAAGAAAGAAAGGATTGAATGAGGTTTGAATCTCCTCGACTGATGAGTCGAATTGTCAATATTATTTTTGAAATATTTTTTTAACAGCCACAAATGATTTTTTCTAAATCAGAGCAGTCTCAGAAAGAAAGTGCGACTTTAACAGTGAGCTACAGGACATTATAGCAGAGCACTTCTCCACCGGTAGATGATTCACATGGAAGTTAAAAGGTCTCATTACGTCCTGCTGATGTTTTATTTTTGTGCATTTTGGAAGTAGTGAACTTAAATCACATGTTTCACTCTGAGCGGCTGTTTCACCTCGTCAGCAGGTCCACAGCTCAGACTTTCACAACCTGTCACATTTCTCTTCTTCTGCAATTTCATTCAAACTCATTTCCATAAGTGGAACATGGTCGATGTTTATTAGATCATCTACAGTATATCATACTACACATCCTGTATACACCACATTATTATTATTATATTGTTTTAGCTTTAAGCAAAAGCAATGGTAACATCATCCTTTCGTGGTGTCAATGTTTGCTTCTGGTTTGTGTTCCGGGATACATTTATTTTTTATTTTTTATTTTTACTGCCCACAAACAATTAATTCTTCAATAATCAACTCATCAATACATAGAAATTAAAAGTAAAATTTGATAAGAACTTAACTGCTGCATTGGAAAATAGTTTGCTAATTACAGCTTAAAATGTATAAAAGAAACACTTCGTTTCTTTTCCTTAGTTTCGTATATTAGCATGAAATTAATAACTAAATGTCTAACTAATAAAAGAAACAGATTGATGGGTGATGAACAGGATTGTGAATCGCAGACATAAAAGCAAATATCAAAGTTTCCCATCAGCACCACAACTGCAGACTAAGATCAGCGTTTGCTTCGCACTGCCAAAGTATTCAAATCAATGAAAACACAACTGGCATGTTGTTTTGACTCATAGATCATCTCTCTGCAGTAGGAGTGAGGAAATCGATCGAAAATCTTATGTGTAACTTGGAAAATAATCAGCATGTTGAAAAATATTTGTAGTAAAAGAGAAACCAGCATCCTTTAATCTTGTTATGATTCACGTTACGACACAGAATCAGTGTTTCTTACCTTTCCTGTTTTAAAGCATATTCTAACATTTTTATTCTTCTAACCAGGTCGTTCTTCAGGTTCTCCTGACCTTTCCTCTCCCCCTGCAGGAACGCTATCCTCGCCTGTGGAGACACAGACACAGAGAGACAGACGGTTAATTCATGTCGTCATCAAACAGACTGAAAGTGATGATCAGAGGTCAAATGTAAAATCACGACCCAGCTTTCCATGTAGCAGGGATACGAATCTGACCAGTTAACTCTTTGAAAGTGAAGAAAGCAATTTGCGGCAAAAATCTGGTTGTAACACAAATTCGGAAAACGCAGACGTCATACAAGTTGACCTGTTGCGTCTTTATCACCATGTTTAGACGTTTTCTTCAGTATTAAAAGTGATCCAATTGGTAGTTGCTGCAAGGATTTGTTTTTCATGCAAATTCACCAAAATGTAAAGAAATATAGGCTACAAAACATACATGATGGAAACCCTTGTGGGCAAATTCTCAAAACAAAACAATAGAACTGTTTGAATTGAATACATTATTTCTTACAGTCTTTACTGAGGTTCATGATGTCACATCAACATGAAAATCTAAAAAGGACAAACAGTCAAAATATACAAATAATTTCAAATTGTGTGTTTCCATAAAAAGGGTTGCAGAACATGTAAAGTGCCACTGACCAAGTGTTTAAATAACAGCTGCAATGATTAGTCGATCATTGAAAGATTAAGCAGCAACTATTTTTGATAATCGAATAATAGTGTGTATTTTTGTGTTTGTGTGTACGTGTGTTTTTATTGTATCCTTTTTTACCTTTCTGCTGTAACCATGTCAATTTCCCCGCTGTGGGACTAATAAAGGATTTCTGATAATTTTTCAACAAAAAAAAGAAAAAAAACGAGCTGGTTCAGGTTCTCAAAATGTGAATATTTAAAGCTTTTCTTTGTTGTTGGACTGTTGGTTGAATAAAAAAAGACAAACAAGACATTTGAAGACATTATCCTGGGGCGTGGAAATATTAGGCATTTTTTTCACAATTATATATTGAGCATCTCCTCTGAAGGTATTTTAGCGATCTATTCCGTGAGAACAGAAGGCGCAAAAACAAACTAAAGTGGTGAAACAATGAGAGTTCACATATTTCTGCCTTTTTTGATATCATTGTAAACTGAATAATTGGAGTTATGGGATTTTTGAAGATCGTTTTACTTTTTAAGGTTTCATAGATTTAAGGTTTAAGTCAAGAAAACAATAATTTTAATCAATAATAATAAAAGTTTAGTTGCAGCCCTACTAACCTAAAAACCACGGCTTCTGCGTCCTCTGAAAATGGACTGGTTAGGACAAAGTAAAAGAAAATAAACCCCCTCCCAAACAAATATCAGCTAACAAGAAAACTAAGATCAACAGTCAATCTGATTTATTCCATTTACAGAGCTGCAGAAAAAGTTTAACTTTAATTGTGGAAAAAAAAACAAACATAGTTCTGTGTTCAACATCAGAGTAAACACGGAGACGTCTTCACACCAAAACCTCCAGCTCACCTCCATCAACCTGCAGCACCTCCTTCTGTCTGACCACACCTGTCTCACTGTTCAGCCATTTGTCTGTCAGTCCACCTGTCTTTCTGTCAGTCCACCTGTCTTTCTGTCTGTCCACCTGTCTGTCTGTCTGCCAGTCCACCTGTCTGTCTGTCTGCCAGTCCACCTGTCTGTCTGTCTGCCAGTCCACCTGTCTGTCTGCCTGTCCACCTGTCTGTCTGCCAGTCCACCTGTCTGTCTGCCAGTCCACCTGTCTGTGAGCAGCTGCTCCTGAAACCAAACACTGATGAAGGCTGAGGAGGCCGAGAGCTATTTATACACAAACACACACAGAGTGCTCTCTGCCAGGGTGCCCATGGCAACTGGGGGGTTCAGAGGCAACAGGTCGCAACTTCCTCTACAGAAGGTCGCCATGACGACAGCAAAACCAGAAGCCAACCCCCCCCGACGGAGAGAGAGAGCCAGACAGAGACACAAAGAGAGAGAGAGACAGGGAGTGAACTGGGAGGAGGATTACATAACAGACCACACTAATTCAGCCGTGCTCTGATTGGACGGCCCTTTGACCGACAGCCACAGCTCTGTGCGTGCGTGTGCACACACACACACACGGTAAACAACCAAACGTCTGAAGCACGTTCAGTATTTCTGCGGCAGCGTCGAGGGCGGGTGGTGATGGAGAGGAAAAGTCCCTCAATAAAATATAAAAACACTATCACTGTCAGCATAGCAGTGATGTCACTGAATCATTAACAGTTACAGGAAATTGACCAATACAAACATGCTTTTAATCACCATTGTTCATATTGATATTACTTTAATTGTACTTGCTGTAGGGCTTTTTATGTTGAGTGTTTGTGCCGTGTTGAATATGTGCTGTCACACAATTGTTGTGACTCCACTGTTACTGTGTCATCCGTCAGTCTAATGTTGAGTTAATGTTTGCCGTGTCATTGCACTTTGAGCTGAGCTCATCGCTGACAATATAATGTTTCTGGACACAGTAATCCATCCACGAAAACATGCTTTACAACTTATCGTCTTACACTAGTAATGTTATGAGATGTGTTTTGCCGTCCACACCAAAAACACAAATCTGGTAACAAATAATTAAAAAAAGATCTTGTTCCTTTTTCAGTTAGAAAAATACAACGTGTATTTCTGCCCCGCCAGAAAAAAGAAAAGTAGATCAGTATCACATTCTAATGTGAAAAGTTTGTTATAAAAATATATTTATGTTATTATGACATACAAACTTATCAGGTTATAACAAGAAACTTTTGTTGTGATAACAATAATATTTAGAAAGAAAATAGTGTTTAATCAGTTCAAAACCCAAAGATATTCAGTTTAATGACATAAAACAAAGAAAAGCAAGAAAATGTCCATATTTGAGAGGCTGAAAACAGCATTTTTGGACATTTTTGTATGAAAACAGTTAATCAAATATCAAAAATAGTTGCCGATTATTGTCCTGTCCATCGATTAATCGCTGCAGCTCTACGCGTGCTATATCTGCCTTCTGACTGTTGCATTAATACACCAGGTATTTGGACTAATCTGAAAGTGATCCTGCAGTATGAAGTTAATAAAAAAACTGCCTCAACAGTGTTTGATGGTCAAAGACAATCTGTGAAAAGCAGCTGTTCATAAGTCTCTTCACAGATCATTTGGATTTGTTTTTCAATGTTCTCAGCTTAAGACTGAAGTCATATCACCCCTCCCGCCCAGTGCACCTGGTGAGCATGAATCAAGCGCTCCTGGAGCTGGAGTGAGGTCAAAGTGCTGGGGCGATGGTGATGATGAAGGGGGTTGTGTGAAGTGAGCTCACTGGCCCAGATTTACCAGGATGACAGATCAGGATAAACAGAAGGGGCCATTCCTCTGAACAACTGCGTCATTAACACACACACACACACACACACACACACACACACACACACACACACACACACACACACACACACACACACACACACACACACACACACACACACACACACACACACACACACACACACACACACACCTCTCCGATATTGTCTTTACTCAGCAAAACATTCGCCTCCATGATTGGCAAAATAACTACAACAAACGAGAACAAGAGGTCACATTGCTTTAATCGCGTCTTTATTTTGTGATTGGGAGCTGAACCTCGGCCTGTGTGTGTGTGTGTGTGTGGGAGAGTTAATTTCGGGTCGGTCTACTTTTAGCGTCCAGCTGGGATCGGGCTGTCAGAGCAGGGCCCAGTAGGCCAGGACGCCTAATTACAGCCTGCTGTCCTGCAGCCCTGCTCTCTATATCAAAACACGGAGGAGTCACCACAGTGCTACCCCACCTAAAGACAAACGCCAGGTAAAAAACAGTGACCTTTTGATCTCTTGGCTACCAATCACAACTTCCCAAAGCCCAAATTGATCCTTACAATTACTTGTTTTACACAACCAAACAGTCCAAAATAGAAAAAAATCTCATTTATTATTACATACGCAAATCCACATATCTGAGAAGCTGGAATCAGTAACTATTTGGCATTTTAGCAGGTTTTTTTTTTTTCCTTTCTCAAATCCGTACATTTCACATATAGGTCATTAAAAGACTACAATTCTTAAATCAACTAGAATGCTCTTTTTTTTTTTTTGTAAGTCTATTGATTCCATTTTTAAACCAATATTTCTGAACAGTTGCAGATAAAGATAAAGCTACACTGACATATAAATAGTAATATACTATTTGCAGAATTAGATTCCAGTGGTGGCTGCGCAAGTGATGCGCGGGTCGACCCTGTGGTCAGGTTCGGATAAGCTTACAAACAATTCTTCTTAGCGAGTTATTAATAACTTACAGAAACATTGCGTGCAATACTCCACCTTCCACTTTTTCTTCCCCTCTCTCTCAAACACATGCGCACGGCTTGGATGTATAAAGAAAGAAAGAAAAAAAGACATTCGGTACAGCCGTAGAATCTGAGGAGTACAACTTTTGACATGTACTGATTTGATTTTTGATTGATTGCGTGTGACACTGTATCTTTGCCTCACAGCTCTCCCTCCACTCCCCCTTTTAACAACTTGAAACCCCCCCCCCCCCCCGATATAAACAGCACAGCAAAAACTTTAAACAATAGTCAAATATATCTCATTTTATGTCACCCAGACACCAGATTTTTCTACTTTAGATCACAACCACAGAAGGCATTTAGATGAACAATAAACTGTCTCCGGCTCTATCACAACAGCCAAGAAACTTTCCCCCCTGGATGTTATTCTATTCCCAACTTAAATTCATGTTTTCATGTGTAGGGAAAGGGACAGGCTGGTCAGAGGTCAGCCTCTTAACTGGAGACCGAAGCAGGTCGTTTGGTCTCCAGTCGCCTCCTCAAGTCCTTCAGCTTGCTCTGAAGGCTACAGATACAGACTGAGCATCAATATTTTACAGCTCAGGTCCTTTTAACAAGCCTGGACCATAAAAGCTGCTTCCTGTGGAGCTTTAAAAAGAGGACGGATCACATCTTCACTGCTGGGATTTTACAGTTATATCATCTGATTTCAAATCAGAGCCGAGGCTGCTTCACCACAACAAAAAGTACTGTATGTACAGAGCAGGAAGGGCGTTGTTGTAAAGGATAGTGTTGAGTGCAGGGCACGATTTGTCGACTCTGCCCAGTACTGGAGTACAGACCACAGTCAGGACATGTCACCAAAAACTCAACTGACTGTCAAGTCTATATATAACTAAGTACAACGGGTTAATTCATAGTTACATTTCACACAAACTATAGGGAAAAAAAAGAAGAAAAAGACAATGACATGACCAATTACTTCCAACAAAATCACACATAAAACATGCAGCCTCTGCTCACTTTACTGAACATTTCAATAATCTGTTTTTATCTTTGGCAGTTTTAAGACGTCCAAATAGTCCCTCAGTTCGGTTCTTTCAGGAGTGTTTGTGCGTTTCCACATCTGAAGAAGCATGGAGATTAGGCAAATTAGACCAATAACGGATTAAAAAGCACCCGTGTGGTTCTGAGATGGGGTTTATTGTTGTATGGCGGTGATGTTGGAAAAGGGAGACATTAGAAATGCTGGACGCAGCTCTGCAAGATGCTGACAATGACGAGTATTTCATCAGGTTGCTTTCTACATCAAGTTTGCCTTTCATAAGAGCCATCAATAATAGAATGTTTCATTTCATAAAAAATGGAATTTATATTTACTTTGGACACGAAAAGGTTAAGAAGCGAGGGCTCATTTGTTAACTATAATAATAATAATCCACAATTTAAAGCCGATACACTATTTATGCAGCCGTGCAAGCAATAAATAAAGGGATTCTGTCGACAGAAAGCCGCGCATGAGCCACACTACGCTGCTCAGCGGGCTGTCTTCTGCTCTAAGCTGTTAACATGGGGGCAGAAATCAAAATTAAGAAGTTCCGTGATGTTGCTCACGCAGTCGGTGTGTTAGGGATAGGCAATGTGGCCAAAATCTTCCCGTCACGGTATATTCATAACATATATTTTTAATTAACAAATGGTATAAAATGACCATGCTGTACTTCATCACATTTAATGATTTTCTTCTTATATTTAGGATTTCTATACAAACAAAACAACTGCCTCACATGAGACAAAATGCTTTGAGCAATCATTTCAAGTGTCACAGGTTTTAAGGTGAAAATACATACCAGCCTGACTTCAGTCAGTGCAACATACAAATAACACAATTATTTTAGATATACCAAGAGAGATTTTAAAAATAAACAACAGTGCAAATGGCTGGTAATCATGTGAACAGACTTGGGTTGGTTGGGATGCCTCTTTCTACCCCGTATTTACAATTTAATTCCCCTTCTCCATGTCTGCCCAAATCAATATACTTTGGTAAGCAGCTGTATATTCGGCATCGCGAGATCCGGTGAGAATAGCTACCGCAGTGAAAAACAGTATTGCCGTATCTCTACTGGTGGACACATCATATACAATCATATCGGCCAACTCTATCGTCAACTCATCGTGACTCAGTCGCAGTTTGAATAAATGTACCCGAAAGCTGAAACACTGAATCTTATGACAAATAAACTATATTTCATTGTATATCGGTTGTGACTGGCCAATCACCAATCTCCCTAATAAGGTCAGTATTAGCACTGGTATTGGTGAATCCCTCAATGGAAGTGGAAGCTTTTGGTCAAAAAGGAAGGTTGAACACAACTTTAAAAGTTTAGTTAAAAATCTGAGAGAAAAAAAAACTCTGAACTTTCTACAACTCCTTCTAAAAGTTGAAACGCAACCAGTGCCAGTTGGTCCCCGTGTGTTGATAAAGCATTTCCACTGAATATACGACCATTCATTGCCTTTACAGTTTATTGGCTGTCCTCCTACAGTAAATGTTAACAGGCAGGAATGTCGACACCTTCGTTTGTGTGTTTGACTCTTATCAGGAACTCTGACGGAGTCATGCTAAAGGCATCCAGTGTCACAACGCAACAAGTCCGAGCAGAGCAAACACAGAGTGTGCTGCTAAGACCCTGTCATTACACACACACACACGCACACTTCAGTCCGCCTGCTGCAGGGTGTGTTATGACAAAGACATGAACCGCGCAACATTTTACACATTTCAGCACTTCATCTTCCTCCAACACACACACACACACTAAAGTCTGAATGAACAGATTTACTTTCTGAAATAAACCCAGAGAAAAGTCTGATGAAGAGTGCGGTGGCTTGATCTATAAACTCATAACCATTTATCACACGTGCATATTTTTATTTGACTAAATCACTGTATATATTTGGACATCATGTAAATGTGTCATCTGACCTAATTCAAGTGAAAATAATTGAGAAACTAACAAGCATTTCAGTTGACGGTCTGTTTTGATTGTTTACTAACTTATGGCATCATTGTGTGGTATTCACATAATGTGGGTATATGGAAAGATTCCAATATTTACAACTTGCGACTGCTCATGTAAATCAGATAGCTCAAGGTTTAAAAAAACAAAACACTCACTATTAATGTCAAATCCAATAAATTCAGGTTTAATTACCCTGAACAATGTACTTGGACTTATGTGAGATGGCGTCTATATTTGTTTTATTTTTAAGGAATTCTTATATTATTAAGCAACACGTTGACATACTCAACCTGTCGTTTAATAATAAAAGGAATTTAAAACACCAGGTCAGTATTGGCGCCAACACTGACCCTACTAAATGGGGATTAGGTATTGGCCATTGACCAGTTAAAGTTAAATACATTTCTCACATCCATAAGGCCAGAGTGCTTCAGATCACACCTAATATCTGTCTATTTTGTGTTGAAATACAATATCTCTTTTGACTACAAGAAAGCTATTCAGACTTCTCAAATAGTTGGAAAAATACTTATGTATTGTGTATGTATTATTATGAAAAATAAATAAGTTTTATAATGTTTAAGTTTGCATCTCATTTCGACATGGTCTGAATTGTTTTGTTGCATTTGATATTGTTGTTTCATGTATAAATATAAGACGTTATAATGAGCATTTTTCAATATGATCAACTGAATATATATTTCTCTGTACAATGCATTGTAATATTTGAAATATGATCAATAAAAAAAAGCTGCATTAAAAGAGATTAGCAGACATTCAGCTGGAGTCACTTCTTTACTGACTTTATGTCCAGAATAAAACGTTTTAATGTTAGCACAAGTTTAACCTCATGAGCTAACAGAGGAAAGTGACGACTGCAACAGTGAATGCTAATACCCACCTGCTGTGGGGGGAAAAGTATTCAGACCCTTTACTTAAGTTCAAGTACTAATACCGTCCTGCATTTCTTTTACTGTTTTTGTTGTTTGAACTCATGTTGAACTATTAACTAATAATTATCTTCATTATGGATAAATCTGCTGATTATTTTCTCCATTAATCGTGGTTTGTAGTGAAAATAGTGAGAAATTGTGTCACAATATCCCAGAGCCCAAAGTGACACCATCACAATGTTTGTTTTGTCTAACCAACAGTCCAAACCTCAACATTATTACTAATACATTACACTTATTAACATTATAGGAAGGAAAAGCAGCAAATCCCTACATCTGTAAAGCTGGAACCATGAACAATTACATAAAAGATGATCACATATACTTACTCTAAATCGACTAATTGATTTATGGACTAATCGTTTCAGCTGTTCTTGTAAACACTGTTGGGTAACGTTAGTTTACCGTTCATTTACAACAAAACACATTTTAAAAGCGCTTAATATGTTGCAAAAAAATCTTAATTTGTAGAGTAACTAAAGCTGTCAGATAAATGTAGTGGCATAGAAGCATACAACAGCATAACAACACAACACTCAAGTAAAGTACAAGTAGCTCAAATGTGTACTTAAATACAGTAACTTGAGTAGTTGGTTACATTGCACACCACTGCCATTCTGACAGCGCTGTGAAGCTAACGGCTAACTAGCCTCAGCTAACGGCTAACTAGCCTCAGCTAACGGTAACCGCAGCGCATTCCACTATTCGTGCTCTGCCTTGTTAGCTTAGCCACTTAGCCGGCTAGGTTACAAACATTTGGTGAGCCGTGAACGTTAACGACAATTAGACGTACGGTGATTGCACAATAATAATATGTCAATATAATTAGATAATGTGGGTAATTATAGGTAAACATCTTTATTCAAACCGGTAAACCGGACAGCGTCTGCAGTTGTTGTTGTTCTTAGCTTGGGTTAGCCTAAATCAGTGCTAAGCTAAATTTGCTAACCTGGAGCTCGGCCCTCTCCACTTCCCAGTGCGCCCTCTCCATCTCGAACCGGGCCCACTCGTGCTGGATGTAGTGCAGGATGCCGGGAATGGAGTACTGCTGCTGTGGCCGGGGCAGCTCGTCCGGCTGGTGCGGTACCATGACTCCGCCACCTCCACCTCCACCTCCAATCGGCGGATTAACATTAGCGCTGCTGTTGCTCCCTTGCTGCTGTTGCGGCGGCGGAGGCTGTCTCTGGGCTCCGACCCCTCCTCCTCCGCCGGGGTGCTCATCCATGTTTTTTTTTTTTTTTTTTTTTTTTTTTAGAAAAGTAGAAGGAAAGTCCCAGGCAGCAACGGTCCACTGAAGGATTCCCGTCCCCCCCTAAAGTCCGTATATCCGCTCCGTATCTGTCGCGCTGGCTCCGCCGCGGTGTGTGAGGCTAGCTGCCCCCGGAGGGCTGCGGTGAGTGCGGCTGATTGCGGACGGTGTTTGTGTGTGGCTCTAACCGGCCGCCATTACTGCTCTCTCTCGCTGGATCTGATCATTACGGAGGGAGAACCCAGCCGCGCTGCATGATGGGAAAGATCAATCCTGATTTTTTTCTGTCATCCACATTGTAACGTTGAGGAAATAGGGAGAGGGTAGGAAATCCAAAATCCTATCTGGTTTTAGATCCCATGAATTCTGGCAGAGGTTAATAGGTTAGGACCCCTTAAAAAATTGAGAATATTGTGATAAAGGGCCCTCTCTAGTACCCCCCCCCCCCGTATAGCTGGTGCCCTTTTCTTTTTTTTCGCCCCTGCCCCTCAGACAGCCTTTTCACCACTGCTGGCGACCCCCTCATGTAGGTTCCTTGGAATAATTTGATGTAGCTTTTTGCACTTCTATAGTATTATTTATGTGAAAGAACAACGCACAAGAAACATGCATTAGAAAGATATTAGACATGTTTTTAAAATATTAAATACATATAATATATAACACAAAATCAAAACAATGCAATTGACATCAATTCAATTAGCAGGAAGTATCACTGTACCTAAAAAACATATCAAAGGTGGTCAAATGTACTTAGTTACTTTCCACCACTGCATTTAGGACACTGATTCCCAACCAGTGGCACCAGTGTACTTGTAGTCCTGTTCTCAAGGCGTTCTTGTAAAGATTGTCAGAAAATAAATTGAAAAAATTTAATTAAAAATATGTTTTATAATATGTTTGTCTAGTGTGAATATAACCCTGGCTATAGTGTTATTGATATATGTCTATACTATCCTGTGAATTGTTATTTTTTTGTTTAATAAAAAAAAAAAAACTCTGTAATGTTGTCTGAGTCCTAAAGTTCGTATTTACCATTTGTTTCATGAACGCGCGACATGAGGGCTCTACTGAGCATGCGTCAAAAATGCTAACAGCTGCAGTTAGCTTTATAGCTTCTGGTAACCGAAGCCTCTTGTTTGTTTCACAGTTATTTAACTATAATATACTTTTAATCATTTAACTTTACCATACGTTTAATAATTTAACTTTGAGTGTCTGGACGGCTGTGACTGTTTAAAACAACATTTGAAAGAAGCTAACAGCAGTTAGCTTGTTGTTGTTGTTGTAAGCCTGTGTGATGATTTAGCTGCAGTTTAGCTACAAGCTAACAGCTGCCGGTAAGTCAACATTCACGATATTAACCGATACGTGACATATCTTTCGGTTAATTAACAGTTATTAACGGGTTACATATGATACGACGGGATGCTGCTTTCAAGTGCTGCTCGGACATTCCGTTATCTCAGTTCTTCTATTGTAAACAGCTGTTAAAGAGTTCTCTGCACGTTTATTCAAGTTCTGTACTTGTACTTGAGTATTTCAATTCTCTGCTCCTTTATACTTCAACTCCACTAAATCTTTGAGGGAAATATCGTACTTTTTACTGGACTACATGTATTTAATAACTTTACAGATTCTGATTATTTATACAAAATATAAATCAACTAATAATTAATGCTGGATTTTTTAGATAAAACTATCCAGCAGTAAAAGCAATTCAAATGAGCTCCTCCTTTACCAGCTGCAACATTAAAGTAATGATCACATTAATGCATCGATGATTATAATCCAACAATATACTGTATATTATTTTTGAAATGGTCCATTTGGCATAATGAGTACTTTTTACTTTTGGTACTTTAAGTATATTGAGTTGAGTTTCTATTGTCCCTGTGCTTCGTCAGGTGGCTGTTGGATTCCAGGATGATAAAGTTCATGCTGATGGTGAACCGGCAGGGTCAGACCAGACTGTCCAGGTATTACCAACCTGTGGAGCTGAGCAGGAGAGCTGTGCTGGAGGCTGACGTGGTCCGCTGCTGCCTGAGCCGCAAGAAAGACCAGGTACCTGTGTGTCTGTGAAGTATACATATACATGGTGTTTAGGAACTGATCATAACATCAGGGGTTTAACTGTTCTCATCTCTGCTTGTTCCCAGTGTTCCTTTGTAGAGTACAAAGACTTTAAACTGGTTTACCGTCAGTACGCTGCTCTGTACATCGTGGTTGGAGTCACAGACAGTGAGGTGAGAGACCGTTCACACCTGCACTATTTTACATGATTTTTGGAAATTCTTATACATTTGGAGAGTATTGATCCACCACTGAAAAGTCACCACCATAAAATAAAAAAATTAAAAAAAGACAATTTCCTCTTGTTTGTATGAAACTATAGTGACCAGCTGTTTCATAAATTACTGAACAATTTATTTGTTATTTTGGTTTATGTATGTGCACAATGCACAATATATTTACTGCACCAGATATCACTGAAAACTCATTTCCACCATCTTAGATTTAACGAAAGCAGCTGCCGACAGACTGGATGAGGCACTTTTGAACAATCAAAGCGGGAATTTGTGTGAAAGTGTTCATGTGACTGGACTTAGTGTTTGGAGGAAGTACTAATAACACTGTTAAAATACTCACATTTAAGTTAAAGTCCTGCATTCAAAAACCCTACCTAAGTAAAAGTATATAAGTTTAATCAGCAACATTTATTTAAAGTAAAAGTATTGATTGTGCAGTGTTTTTCTATTCTATATTATCTATATTTGGATTAATATTACTGCTGGTTTGATTTTTGGTCGAACAAAACATTATGTGATAGTGATGAATCTGAACGAATATCTTTAGTGTTGAAAAGGCCCGCTGTGTACTAAATAAGGTTTGTGGATGTACGTTACTTCTCAGTGCAACAGCAGCATGCAGAGGAAAAGAAAAGTTCAATATTAGTGTGATTCGTCTCCACAGAACGAGCTGTCCGTCTACGAGCTGGTTCATAACTTTGTGGAGGTTTTGGATAAATACTTCAGCCGCGTGGTGAGTTCAGACTTTAAACTTTAACTGCTGAGTCTATTATTACATATTAAGTTTCCAGTCTGGTAACTTTTCTTTTTGTCTTCCAACAGAGTGAACTGGATGTATCCTTTAATAATCTGACCAATCAGAGTCTCTCTGTGAACGCAACTTCCTGTCCGTTACATAAATATTTGTTCGCTTTAGTTTCTTTGACTCAGCGTTGTCTTCAGATCATGTTCAACTTGGACCGAGTCCACATCATCCTGGACGAGATGATCCAGAACGGACACGTCGTGGAGACCAACAAGAGCCGCGTCCTCACGCCGCTCACCGCCCTCGACAAGATGGCCGACGGCTGAGGCTCTACAAGAAGGTTTTTTTTTTTTTTTTTTATACAGACATCAGGTGGAGATTAAAGCACTCGACCGAGAACTGACAGAAATCGAACCTGCAACCGTGTGACTGTTTCAGCTGCAGACGTTGTTCCAATGCCAAATAATATCCATATAGTAACTATAACTAGCGTCTGTTATGAAATCTGCTGCGTTTGGACCCAAAAATCATGGATTAAAGGGTCAATTCACCCAAAATTACCAAAAAAAAAATTGTCATTTACTTCCACTGGTGTCGAGATTTATTATCAGTGTTCCCTACATGTTGACTTCTCAAATGACCTTTACCATATTTTAATAAATAGTTTTATAAAATAAGTCAAATTTATACAACTTTATTTAACCCTCTGATGGTCAAAAGTGACACAAAAGTTATGTAGTATGTTATGAATTTAATTACTCTTATAAATTCTTCCAAGTCGTCTTTATGATGTTAAATTACACTTTTATTACATTTTTGCATTTTAGTATCACTACATGGGTTAAAAATGACCCATCTGTAGTCTCAATGGAGATGGGTGCCCCTGTGTTCACAAGTGAATGAAAATAAAGTATATATTGTTTTTTGCGTAGTCAGAATTGTTTAGTCTCTTTAGAAAGAAAATGACACTGTTGACTTTAATCCTGTCAACAAGTTTCCGTTGAGGTCCCATCGAGAGTAAGATATCATTTCACGTAACAGAACTGAATCCATAAAAATGTAAAAATAGCAAAACAACTCTAATTTATGAGTAAATGTAGAATGTAAACTCCTTCAGACACTTGAGTCACGACTTCCTCCACAGACCACAGGACTCCGTCTTTACTTCATACTTTGCAAACATTTTAATGATTATTTTTTTTGGAGCATACACATTTGAAAATATCTGTTTACCTCAAACTGCAACTTGAGTTAAATAAATGTTTATAATAATATACAAAGAAAATACAAGAGGGAGAGCAGAGCTTTTTCTCTTTAGATGTGCCTCGCACACAACCAGTGTTTTTGTCTCTATAGCTTCATTAAAGTAATAGAAACACCAAATGCACTCTGACCTTTGACCTCTACAGCCGGTCAGAAACAACCCAAAAAACTGTCGCACACACGGAAACAAAAAGCAATAAAATAAAAAGAGAGGAAGAAGAAGCATGATTGTTTGAAGGAGGAGGAACTGAAAACAGAAGCTACGAGTCAAACCAGGCACTAAACTGAGGAGGAGGAGGAGGAGGGTCAACACACACACACGCGAACACACACACGCAAACACACACACACACAGACACACACTTCAGGTAGGAGAGAAGGAAGATGAAGATACGAGGAGACAAGGGAAGGAGGTGAGGGGTTAAGGATGTGAACTTTTCTTTCATTTTATTCTGCAACATAAATCCTCCTCCTCGTCCTCCAGCAGTCAGTCAGTCAGTCAGTCGGCTGTTTTCCGATTGGCCGGCTGATCTGTCAATCACGCAGCGGGCGGGCGGGGCGGCAGCGGCGAGACGGACTTGAGGAGCATGCTCAGTGTGGTGGAGGTCAGAGGTCAGTTGAGGTGGAAGCCTTTCTCCATGGTGGCGGCTAACAGACGCTCCCTCATGATGTCCTCGGAGGAATATTCCGGAAGCTTCAGGTAGTGAACGCATGTGTTGACTGACGGGTAGCTTGAGTCTGTGGCGTCCACCTGTCAATCACATTCACACAAACAAATCAGTCCTATTGTTAGAAGAAATATATATATTTTTTAAACTTTGTTTCAGCATCTTGTACAATCATATTCACAATTTGGCCTACTGTTTTATTTTTTCCCCCCAGCTGTATCTATATTGTTTAGAGATAATTTAACAAAGAAACATTTTAAATACAAAAAAAAAAAAAAAAACTTCACTTCAGCTTGAAGTATTAATTGTAATAGAATAAAAAATATGTACAAATAAGAAAAAAGGATACAAATACACCTTTTAAAAACACATTTGATGGGATATTTCAGAACTGATAGAGTTGCTGAGTATTTTCTATTTCAGAGTCCAAAGATGACATCTTCCAACATCTTATTTTGTCAAACAAACAATTGTCTAAAAACTACAAATGTTCAGTTTATTATAATATAAAATATATTTTTTGTAATTAGCATTTTATTTAATTCTTTTTTATAAACATTGTCACATTTTGTTCAACAAATCAAATGATCCTATATAAAAACAACTAATTAAATGTGTATTTTAATTATATGCACCATAATCTTATCTAATTTACAAGCAACAATTAATTCTCAGATACATGATACAGAAGTATTATTATGATTTAAAAACAGAAAAAGCTGAAAATCTAAGCGATTAGCAAAACTGAGAAAAGAGAACGATTTGCATTTTTGGGTTATTAATGACTAATTATTATCCAATTATCAAAATTGTTATCTAAAATTGTTATACGTTTAGTTAATTGACCGATTATTCAGGTGATGTTTTTAACTCCAATGGAACAGAAGCAGAGGAAGTAGAAGCAGCAGAGTCGAGACAATAAAACCTCGAGCAAAAAACACAGACAGACGAGTAAAGGAAGACGAGTAAAGGAGGACAAGTGAGGAAGAGGAGACAAAACAGAAACAGCAGAAGCGGTCGGACACGGCAGAGTTTGATTGTTTGCCCTCGGGCTGAGCAGCCAATCAGAGAGTGAGCTGACCTTTCTGACGATGGTGAGGCGGGGGTGCAGGTTGGCGAGGCCTCCGGGGGGCAGCGTGGAGCAGCCGGTGGTGAACTGAAGGAATGCTTTCCTCTCGTCAGACGACATCCCACACAAAACTCTGACGAACCGCAGGAAGCCGGGACTGAAGAGGAGACGGAGTTTACGTCACACAGAGTCTAACTGAAACTCTTATACATGAAACCAGGAAAGTAAACAAGACGCCATTAGGGCATCTCCTGACTATACGCGTTTGAATGCAAGCTATCCTCAGAACTGAACAATTTTTTGTCTTTACTTTCTATGTAACGTTACTTCTGACAACAATATCCAGGAGTTTAGGAAGAACCTGTACAGTAGTGGCAAACTTCAACGTGCTAGCTTAGTTAGCTGATGGTCGTAGGCTAAGACACTGTCTAGGAGCTGTAGTGTTCCCAAAGAATAAAGCCTTCAATTTGACTTTAATTGATTTTAAATACGTACTCATCTGTGTTTATTATCTCCATCAAACATGTACGCAAGTCATTAAACCAAAACATCACCAGCTGTATGTTAAGTAGGAGTAGTAGTATTTTTTGATTTATTTTAAAACCATGGAAAGCGTAACTGTTATTTGGCAGACAGTCAACAATGTCTCCATTTCATGCCAACGTTTGTCATCGATGAGCTGAGCTAGTTTAGAAAAGCAACAACCTTTGCACAAGCGGAACATTATTTCAGCAGCAGGCACTGAGTCAGTACTGCTCGACACCGGCCCCACCATTAGTCTTTGTGTAAACTGGACCCACCTGTCTCTGGTGTAACCCAGCTTTGGTTCTGTGTAGTTGATGATATCATCAGCAGTCCAGGACGGTGATTGGTTGCCGCAGAGGATCATCTGAACCTCCTTATGGCTGAAAGAGCTCAACTTCTCCATCGGAAACACACGGTTGAATCCCTCTGAGGAGGAGAAGAGATTAAAACATTTTTATATTTTAGTGTCATATTTTCCTCCTAACACCAACATAAAGGATGCTTTATGAGCCAATATGACGTCAGAAAAAAATGAAGCCATCAGGTTGTTATGGGTGTGTGTGTGTAAGTGTGTTTACCTCTGAAGGCCTCCATCTGTTTCTGAATGCCGGTGTGCATACAGAAGTCAAACATCAACTCCACGTACTCCTCTGCATTCTCCATCGTAACCATCTACACACACACATTTAGTATAAACGTTACTACTGAATAAAATCGAGGACACATTTTGAAAGTACTTTCTGTAGAAACTGCAGGAAAACTCATATTCAGATGGAACATGTGGGTTTTTACCTCGTCGTCTCCATTTGTTTTGAGATCCACAGCTGAAAAACCGTGAACCTTCGAGGACGGACAGAACTGGAAGTTCAACCTGAACAAAGCAAAACAAGGAGCAAGAGATCAGATCAGACAGCACTGTGGAAAACTCTAAATTGCAACAACATTTTTTTTTTAACAATGCGTGTAGATATTTTGTATGACCATTATAAATTAAGGAGTGTGTTCATTTACACATTGAATGAATTTTATTCCCTAAAAAAATAATAATTTGAAATGCACCTATTACACATATATATATATATATATTTTTTTTTTAAAGTATATTAAATCATGCACTGTTTACTAGCTTCTTCTTCTCTGCCTTTATTGGCTCATTACTGCCACCTGTAGATCAGTGAAATAGACACTGATGGTTATAAACACCAGTTTGCTTTTCATGGAGCTTTTTGTCAGAATTTAACTTCCTCTAGTATGAAAAACTGTCCGTTCTGTTTCATGATCCATTTACATATTTTAATTTGTCTCATAAACACTCCTTTGTTTTCAGACTGTCTATACTCTTCTAGTGACGTAAAGGGTGTGTGTTTTACCCGAGGTCCTCGATGCTGAGGGGGGGTCCGGAGCCCAGCGGGTTCCTCAGCATCAGGTCCTGCAGTCTGGTGTTCTTCTCATCTTCAGATAAACTCTTACTGCCCAGAATCTGCCTCCTCTTCACCGCCAGCTCCTTCACCTCCTTCAGGAAACTCGCCCTGCAGGAGGAAGAGGGAGGAGCAGGGTTGGGATGGATTTAGAAAAGTAGAGTAGCAGAGAAAAGGGCAAGATGGAGGAGAGCAATGAAACAACATTACATACTGATTATAAATGATTATTCAGGGCGTTAAAGTAAGGGGCAGATTATGAGGCAATGGGCCCCACCACCTCTCCTCAGTAGGAGCAAGACAAACAGACTTTATATTTGTTTATTCTCTTTCTGTTGTTTTGTTTTGTTTGTAGTCATTTTTGTCTGCGGTTGTTTTGCCACTTCTCATAGTCGTTGCGAGTCTCTTTGCAGCCGTTTTTAATCTATTTGTAGTTGTTTTGGTCTCTTTGTAGTCTTTTGAGTCTCTTCCTTGTTAGTATGCGTCTCTTTGAGTGACATTTTGTCAGTGAAGTGCTGATACTTAGGGCCCCTGACACTTAGGGCCCCTGGGTCTGTGCCCAGGAAGCTCGTTTAGTTATCCATCCCTGCCATTGTTTGCAAAAACAGTTGGCAGTAATGTTCAGTATTCATAATTCGAAATAAAACAAGCAAATTCACTGGCGTGGTCATGTAAAAAACATAATCTGAGCAACTTGAATGAATAAATCAAAGTGATGAGTTAACACTCAGAAGAGGTGGTGCGGCTCCAACAAGTTGAATACTGTGGTACACCCGTTGTCTGCTCTCTGTGTCTCACCTGTGAGGGTTTACCAGCTGGAAGTCGTCACAGGTGAGGATGCCGTGGTACCAGGCGGGCGGTTTGGGCTTCGGGGGGTCCATGATGAACTCAGACTTGGAGTCCTCATCGAAGCTGCCCACAGAGTAGGTCTCCTGGCTCTCCTCGGTGGACGCCTCCGACTGCAGCTCGGACAGCAGCAGGAAGGGCTGCAGGTGGGGTCTGTCGGGGTCGTGGCCCTGCGGCGAGCTGCGGCTCTGGTACAGCAGCTTGCTCATGTTGGACTTGATGTCTCCCATGCAGAGCAGCTTGAAAAAGGGCTGAGAGACGGGCAGGTCCACCAGCCGGTTGTCTTGGATGCACTTGGCCAGGAAGACGCCCAGGAAGTGGAAGAGCTTGGTGATCCGCTCCAGCTCCTCGCTGTCCTGAGGGAACGGGGCCGGGAACAGACCGCAGGAGCGTTGCACGTAGAAACCGGGAGGCTTCAGACCGCCGCCCAGGTCCACCTGAAACACAGAAACACAGGACGAGGCTCAGCTTACTGTGGAGCTCAAGACCCAAAGAACGGCATTTTAGTGTTTATACAGTTTATATAAAAGGAAATGAAGACTGGGTTGTTTACGTTTTGTAGGGAAAGAGTACTCCCGATTGATTAAATTCAAAAGATTTAAAATGTCAAACACACTCCTGTACTCACTAAAACTAAAATCAAATTGAAAAATCCAAATTTAAATAAAACAAAAAATAATTATTTAAATTTCAAAACTAACATAAACTTGCTACAGACGGTAATGAACCTGCTGGCAATAAAACTTAAAGAAAAAGCGAGAAGTTATGTCTTTGTCTCCCACCTGTCGGGACTCGTCGTCGGGGAAGTCGTCGTCACAGAGCCAGATCCCCAGGGAGGTTCTCTGAAACTCTGCCGCCACCAGAGCGTAAAACTCCAGAGTCGGACCAAGACCTGTTCCCTCCTCCCCCTGAAACTCCACCTGGACACACGCAATACAGAGGGTTAATATAATAAATACACTCCTTCAGTTTGTTTGGGATTGTTTGGGATGATTTGTGTCTCTTTATAGTCAAGTAGCTTTTTTAGTTTTTCCCTCATGTTTTGTGAAGCAAAAAGTTGCTGCTGACGATCTTACGAGACCCAACCAGCAGCAACAATGTGAGAAAAACATTCTGATAATCAAAGATACAAACTATATCTCAATTTATTTATATAAGTAAATAATCTCACATTTAAAACTAACAGCTGAACTTAATCTGCTGATGAAGATTGTTTTATACTATCAAAAGCTTTTGAAAAAGCGAGTTGGAGGACCTTGGGTTGACAGCATTTTTCCGACACATTTAAAAGAAAAAAAAAGACTCTTACTGAATGTTTATGTTCAATATAAATATCTCATGTTAATATTGAACCTCTTCTCACATCGTTTAGAAATTCGAAATGACAGATATTGAGTGTTTATCCACCTGTTAATGTGGAAAACGTTTAAAAGTTTCAAATGTTTTTATTGTAAAGCGTCATTTTCAAAGATATCAAAACATTGTATTGCAAGAACAATAAATAAAATAAATAATAAACAATGGAAAAGATTTTAATGTATAAATAAATCTGTAGAGGTTAAAATAGTTCTTTAAACCCGACTCTCCGTGTTTCAGCGATTTGTGTCGACGTCTCACCTCCAGCACAGACTTCCTGTCGGCGTGCAGCTGCATGACGGACTCGGCCCACTCCATCATGGCCTCTCCTCGGGGGACTTTGACTCGCTCGTGTTTGAGCCGACCCACCCTGAACTCTCCGGGGTCGTCCCGCCGCACCGTGGTGGACGGCCGGGAGCGCTCCATGGTCGCCTCCCGCCGGTTCTGGAGCCACACGATCGCCCTGCAGACACGCACGCCAGGGGTCAGAGGTCAGTTTAAGAACGACACGTAAGAAGTCACAGAATTACTCACCAACAGAATCCCTTACTGGTGCTGGAATATATAAACGCAGACTTAATGGCCTACACCTAATAATGTTTTCTTTTTCCATTATCACATCACATCACTTCATATTTCCTCTTTATGTTGCTATTTTATCTTTTTTTTACTTATTTAAATTGTGCTTGCTTAAGTTTCTAATTTTTGTATTTTTACATGCACATATATTTTGCACTTTTATCTCTTCCCAATTCAAGAGTTTGTTCTTTTATTGGCATTCTATATGCTCGATGTTTCCCTTCGTCAGACTGACCTGGATGCTCCAAACGCTGTGCAGGTGAAGTAGAGCTGTCGTGTCTCGAAGGGGATGAGGAAAGGACACTTGGAGGTGAGCTGTTCACACCAGTCGGGCAGAGCTCCGCTGGCCAGAGCGAGAGGCTCCTGGGGAACAAACAAACAAACACTCAGTTGAACATCCTGCAGCCTTCACACCAGCCTGTTACATTAAATATCAACGTTAACACAGCAACACTGAAACAAGTCATCACTGATAGAAAATCTACTTTCTCTATACAGGAAGTGTTTTAAGAACAAACCTCGATCTGCTGCAGGATTTTGGTTGTGATCTTCTTACTGGTGAACTCCTCTGGAGAGGCGTTGAACTGTACCTCGTCAAAGTCTGCACACAAATAAACATTAAAATGAATTCTTAAAACTGATCAATTACAAATATACAGCGACATTGGAAAGTTTTCAGACTTGTGTCAGTACAATATTGGTTGTTTTGTGTAGAATCATGGCTGAAAAAGTACATTTAATTGATCTATAACACAATATAGTGTGCAACAGATTTATGATCCCACGGCCATTACAGCATAAATTCATGCATTTTATTATATCTGGATTTCAATCTAGAGTTTTAACTATTTTCCACCAGAGTGAGCCATTTTCTCATGTTTGCACTATGGGGCAAATGCATGCCTCCTTGACATATCCCAAACTGTGAAAAAATAAAAAGAATAATTCCCCTAGCATTTAGTATACAGCAAATAATTACAGTGGCATATGTAAATAAACATAACAAAGTTAAAAAGCTGAAGATGAATGAATATTTTGTAGTTATGATCAGAACTGTAAAAAATGTAACTCATTTTCAACAGAAGGAAAATAATATTAATATAACATTTTATGGCAGTTTTTTAAGGCAGACATTTTTTGTCCTCGAAGTACATCAAAGTGAGGAACAAGGGTAAGGAAATGTCCTTAATTTCATACATTGATAAATAAATTAAAAAGCCATGAAGAAACTTGGATGAAGAAAAAGAAAATGTAAATGGAGCAGTAAACCGTGCGTGTGTTCGTACCCTCCTGCAGTGTGCGTGCGTTGGAGGCGCCATCTCCTCCGATGATGTAGAGGATGCGCAGCAGCTGCAGGACGTCCTCCACCCCACAGGCGTTCTGGCTGCAGCCCGCCTTCGCCTGAGCCATCTCCCGGGCCACGCACAGGATCTCACTGCTTTGATTGGCCGAGACAGAGCTTGGGCTCAGACCCCCAGAACGACCCCCTGATATACTGATACTGTGTTCACATAAGTCCTGGAGGAGGGAGAGAAATCAAAAAGGTCAGAGGTCAGCCTGTGGGTTTTATTGTTGTAATGCAGAAATTTAACTTCAAACTTATTCTTAACTGTTTATCACAAAAAAAACATTTAATATATGTGACAGAAAGTTTGCAGTCAATGATTGCTCTAATTACATCAATTTTATCAGAGATGTGTTTATGTCCTAAAATATTAAAGTTACATCTTCCATAAAACAAGTTCAGTCTCAAGTTTGAACTTAAGTACACGGTTGAAATTTTCAAATCAGGAGGTTTATTCTATTTTTAAATCTTTTTATCTAAATCTATTTTTTATTCCTTTTAAATTTACACCCAGTTTATCTCACTAATATTCCAATCTAATATTTCTTTTTTGGTTGGAGAGTTCCATGACTTAAAAAAAAAAAAGGTTTTATAAAAATACTTTTGGTTTATTTTTAGCTTTTCAGATTTTTTACTTTTACATTCTTAAGTTTTGGTCTTTTGAGAGAAGCAGCTGATGTTTAGGCAACACTACAGATGTTGAGTCTCCACTGCTGAAATTAGAACAAGAATGAAGAAGTTCTGGACCTAGAATGACGTCATTGATTGCAAAAATCTTATCATGTTTTTGTTTGTAAACTTTTTCCTCCTCAGTCAAGATTTATGACCATTTATGGAGGCATTTTTAAAGAGAAAAATGTGACTCACCATCTTTCCACTCTCCTTCTCTTTGTCAGAGTCCTTCAGCTCTCTGTACATTATCCTGCGGGACGAAAACAAATGGAAACAAAACGTTAAACTTCTGTGAAACGATCAAACAGCTCACATCCTATTCGGCCTCGGTCCCGACACTTACGTGTATGTGGGCTCCCAGATGCGTCGCAGTTTGTCTGTCTTCACGGCGCCGTTGCAGGAGAGCTGCAGCAGCCGCTGGACGTAGTAGAAGATGGTGGACTTGTAGTTGGACAGAGGAAGCTCCACCTCCCGGGTCGTACCCAGCCCCGCCACCTGAACGCACACACAAGCAACTCTTTAGCATTCATTTATACCTTAAATAACTCTTAAATGTGTTTTTAAACTTAAACCTCATATTTTCCCATTCAAAACTAGGACTGAGCTCCATGTCTGTATTTTTCGACCGACTAACATTTCCTGAATTTCAATAATGTGTGAATGTGATAAAATCAGCTGTTTAATTGTTGTGATGTTGATTGTTGTTGTCTTACCTTCAGAGTGAGAGAGAGGTGAGGAGACGGAGCGCACTCCACCTCCTCTTGAACCTCCGAACGAGGAGTTCCTGACAGAAGAAAAAGTCAAATTAACTTTTTTTTCCATTTAAAAGATTACAAAAAGGTATTTAGGATTCTGGTGTGTGTGTGTGTGTGTGTGTGTGTGTGTGTGTGTGTGTGTGTGTGAGAGAGAGTATGAGAATAAGAGTGCGCGTGTGTGTGGTACCTGGTTGGGGGATATCCAGGTCGGTGGTCTGCTGGACGTTGGTTCTTCCTGGTCGGGGGTCGAAGGCGGGGACCAGAGCAGAGAATTGTCTCTTCAGGACAAAGTCGTCGTCCCACGTCCTCCTGCGACCTCCTTTGGTCTCATACTCCTCCTCCTCCTGCAGGACAACCGCAACACACCTCATCACACCCTCTGACATCACTTCCTGTTACTCACGACTCATGCTGCCAGGTGAGTGATCATCTACAGATATGTTAAGATCCATATTTAAAAAAATTAATTAAAAAAAGATCTATTACCAGGACTTCCTCGTACTCCTGGTCCTCCTGATTGTCGTCTTCGTTCTCGTCATCGTCGTCGTCGGGCTCTGGGAGGTCCTCCTCGTCGTCCAGCTCAGCCAAAAGTGTGTTGGCACGACAGCTGTCAAGGAAGTCTGCAGGAGGTTGACAAAGAGAGACATGAGCAAAATAATATATTTGGTTCGGTCGACCAACAGCTAGGAATGAAATGTTCCCAACGGTTAATAAACTTGTGACAACGGCAGTATTACCTACTACACTGCACAATGTACAGGAAAATATATTTGTCGATGACACTCAATATCTGTAGAGCCGTACTTTGATCTCTAACTTTGGAGCTGTGTATCTCGTCTCTCTGGGTCAAGCTTTGGCTGCCTGCACATTTTAGCAGACTCAAGATTTTCAAGTGGGTTTAAATTCCCAAAAATTGCCAAATAGGCGGTTTGCTTTTCTCTTTGACAACAAATCTTCCCCCATCGTCTCGTCGGTCAACTCTCCGTAATAAGTGAAATCTGGCAATGAACTAAATCAAAAATGACACTGGGCAAGTCATGTCATCAGTGCATTGTCCGAACACTGTAACACAGACTACCAAAGCAAGCCTATTAGACAGCAGATTAGTCGAAGCAGGCTGCGTGTGGGCATGTGTGTGTGTGTGTGTGTGTGGTCACCAACCATAGAGCGAGAACTCAGCCTCCTGGCCGGTGTCGCTCTCGCTGGATGTGGACGTCAGGCTGGTCGTCAGTGTGTTGCTTAGCAACTGGCCCACCGACAGACCCGTGGTGGCCGTGGCTACGTTATTGCTGCTGGTTACTATGGAGGTTGACATGGTAACGGTGGAGGTGGTGCCAGTGGTGGTGAGGTTAGGAAAGCTCTGAGCGCCCATGAGAGGAGAAGCTGCAAACAAACAAACAAACAAACAAACAAACAAACAAAGGGCGGTTAGTTTGTCAGAAACCAAAGAGACAAAGCAGCAGTGGTTAAGTTCCTGTCAGCAGACTGGAAACAGCTGCTGATTGGCTGGAGGATGCTCATGCTGTTCGCCTTGCAGGATTCAGACCGGAGCTCCTGGTCTGAGGTTCAAGTCAACCTCAGATGTTAGTAATAATCTGACTAACGGCTAAGAATCTCACTTTTGTGCAAAAAATGTAACTTTAAGTTTAATTTAGCCTAAGATATCTCCGTTACGTTAGAGAGTTCCTGTCACTTCAGACCGTTCCTGAACTGAATTTCATGGCAAAGTTTTTCTGAGACACTGCCTTGCTACAACAATTTAAAATTTTTATTACAACTAGAGTTTTGATCTTTTATGTTATTGACCTTCAAACGCTGTGTAATTAGCCAAAAAAGAGAGAGATAATGAAAAGAAGTGATTGAGAGATACAAAAATGAAATTTAATTTTCAGTCTCAAATAAAAGATTTTAATCTGTTATCAGTCCAAATCTTTTGCAGTTTTTTTCAGCTGGTTTCAGAAGACTGATAAAACAGGTGAAGAGAGTTCAAACTAACTGCAGGCAGATAATCACAAAGCAAAAATTGTAAACCTATTTCTGAACCTGGGTCCCTCTTCGGTGAGGATCTCTACAGTCTGCAAAGGGAGCAGTAACTTGTTTAATGTTGTTAAAGTTAGTAAGTGCTGAAAAGTTAGTCCAGGCTTTATTATCTAACAATTCAACTCTGAACACCAAGTCAGCTGCTAAAGACAAGCATGTGTACTTTTTGTCCTTACAAGCTGATTACTAATGATTGAAAGACTATTACTGGTGTAGTACTCTTACTCCATGGCAATTACAGGGCAGTAATATTGCAGTACTCCACGGCAGTTACAGTGTAGTATTAATAAGAAATATTACAGTACTGTCTGTAGTTACAGTGTAATTCTAGTGTTGTAATATTGCTGTACATACTGCAGTTACAATGTAGTATTAGTGTAGTAATATTGCAGTACTCACTAGCAGTACTCATGACGTTCCTGCCCAGCGTGTTGGTGTTGTTGTCGCTGCTGCTGCGGCTCAGGTTCATGTTGTTGGTGGCGTTGGTGCGTGACATGTTGGGTGCGCGGCGGACAAAGGACTCCATGAGGCTGGCCTCCCGTGACGACAGGTTGGGCACGCTGGCACTGGAGCTCATTGGAGCACCGGCGGCCAGCAGAGAGCTGACAGACAGTCTGGCGTTAGCCGCAGAGCACAGAGGCCTCTGGGAAGGCGCGTCCTTGCTGGATGACTCCGACACCGAGCTGACGTCGGGGGAGCTCACGCTTACCAGTCCCATGGAGATAGCCGTCGCCGGGTCGGTGGATGAGTCCTTGTTTCTGGCTTCGTCGCCAGGGGCAGGTGTGTCGGTGGTGAGCGTACCGGTGCTGGACGCCGAGCCGGACCCTCCCTCCGCCGTGGAGGAGAGCACGACGATCGGCTCATGCTGGTGTCCGTCAGAGCCGATCCCAATTCCCATTAGTCCTCCCAACCCGGAGCCCTGGTCGAGCAGCAGCCCCTCGGCCCTCCTCTCCATCCGCAGACCCCCCATGCCCTGCAGCCCCGCAGAAGAGCTCAGGCTGATGTCGGAGGAAGACGCGACGCTGCAGACGGAGCTGCTGCTGCCCTTCCTGCTGGAGGAGCTGGCCCCGCCGAGCGACGTGGCCCCGCCCTTGTCGGGACAGTTATTTTTCACCAGGCTGCTCCACGACTGCTGCTGCGAGGAAGACGAGGTGGAGGAGGACGAGGAGGAGGTGGTGGTGGTGCCGCCGATGGCTGCCGGCGTCGCGGAAGGTCCCACCATGGAGGAGGCGGGGCCTGAAACAGTGGATGAGACAGGTTTGGGTGACGGCGCTGTGGCAGCCGACTCAGGGTCGTACCCTGGAGCAAGCTTGAGGTCAAACTTCCCTTCAGCGCCCATACGGTAAGAGTTAGAGCCGCCAGCATCCCAGGTTACATCAATCCAGCCTGGATGGACAGAGAGATAGGAGGGAGACGGACGGATGGATGTCAGAGACCCGGCAGAGAGAGGGAGAGAGAGACAGAGAGAGAGAGAGACAGACAGAGGGAGAAACAGAAAGAGAGAAGCAGAAAGAGATAGACAGAGTGGTAGAGGGAGGTAGACAGACAGCAGAGAAGCAGCTTACAGTCAGAGCAGCTCCACACAGCTCCACACTGGACCAGATCACTGCAGAATATTGTGCGAAATGTTTCTTTAAAGTCACAATGAAACTGTGACCCTGCTTTCCAATTTGTTTCTCTTTCAATAAATAAATATAAGTCCGAGTCTTTAGTGGCACCATTTAAAAATTGTATTAGCTGTCCGTTTTATGTGAAACACAGTTGGATCATATGACTGTAAGCGTCACAAAACAAGTACTAAAAACTTTTAGGTTGGCAGCAAAGATTCATATTTGTAACATTTATTTTAATTGGTGCCAAAAACAGACACCAAGCCCCATTAAAAGAAGTGCATGAGTTGTATTACATACATGTGGATGAAATATTCAACCTTAAGATTTTCACGCTATTGTAGTAATTAACTTACAAAAGCTTTGTTTGAATGTACATATCGCCAAGTATTTTAGAAAGATGCAACTAAGTTTGAAAAAGAAAGGAAGTGTAAAAATGATGTTTCACTGTAACTTTAAAAAGCAGTGGTTCCCATAGTGGTGCCTTGAAAACAGGCAAAGGATGCAGCAATATTTATCACATATAACAGTGCGAGCCTCCCCATGTGTACGGTAAAAGTACACCATATATATTTAACATATTGGAGTATTTAATTGCCCCAATTGTTTATTTTAAGTTAAATATTCATCTCATATTCATATTAATCTCTAGAAAACCTGTTGCCTTTTATTTGGAGTGATTGAGAAGGGACCTATATTAACTTAATATTGATATAAAGTTTATAATGTGCATATATTAATGTTGCATTGCGGGTTGGGTCTCTGCGTTTGGGAACCACTGCTTTGAAGAACAATCTGTCGACATGTTTTAAAACTCCGCTCGAGGAGGTTTTGGGTCCAGGTGGAGCGATGAGAGAGAAAAATATGAACACAGTCACAGAAAATGACAATCAAAGCAAAAGTAGAAAAATATTTCTGGCAAATGCAAAAAGCGTCAAAGCCACAAAGAAAGAAATTTAACTGAGAAACAACAATAAACCTGGTGTATGATTTTTAAAATGATAATCAACAGAGCTGCTGGTGGTGTCTCTCAGCTCACTGACAGAACATCAGATCCGAGTAAAAACACAGAAACACCAAAGAGAGGAGCAAGAGGCAAAGAGGAAGAGGAGGAGAGGAGGGAGGAAGTGTTTGTTATTTCCTGCACGAGCACAAATCAGAACTTTCCGATTTATCTCTGACTGTCCAGGTGACGAACGCTTGGGTCACTTTGTCAGAAATACTTGCTGTGACTCGACTATGAGACATGAAAGATTACCGACAGTTAAAATGGACAACAAGACGCAGAAGTTGTCAAACTCGGCAAGAGAAGAAGAATTAAGACGCACTTGTTGGATGGTAGAAGCATCAAAGTATCTGCTTCTGTTTTCTTTTTCTTACATTGCACCAGTTTATTTGAGCCATTTTTTAAAAACAAATAGATTACATGAGGATCTCTTTTTGCTGTATAGTTTGGGGTTGTGCTGATATTTTACTGTCTGATGGTGTTTAATCCAACAGCGTCTTTTTACACTTTGTGCCGATTTTCTTCAGTTTTATGCTCTTTACTGCAGTGACTGTGTATCGTGCTCCGAGTGCTGCCAAAACGCAGGTGACTTACGCACACTACTGTGCCTGAATGCATCTTTCACTACGTGGCATGTGTTGACACACCGACTACGTTTACATGCACAAAATATTCCAAGAGGCTGCGCTTTGCAAACTGCAGTAAAAACAACCAATTGAGACACATATTACAAATGCGCTGGATACATGTCGAAAGAATAACATTGGCATATCCCACATGTCTTAATCGGAAAATGCTATCCAAATGGAATAGGCCGTTTACCTGACCCATATTAAATTCCGAATATTGTCATATTCAGAATAACAGTGGAATATTAGTGTTCATGTAAACATAGTCACTGTCAGTCTGAGATTTCCCTGTAAGGACTGGCCGTACTTTCCGGTCACCGTTCTTGTACTTTAGGTGCAAACAACAACTTCACCTGGAAAAACAGCCACCTGGTGTAAATGTGCCTGGTGAGTTGTCTGTGTGTGGCTACAGCTGGATGATGGACGTAACAACGTGTGCAGTCATCAACAGATACAACACATACATATCTGATGTTTCCATCAGACACTGAACTGCACATATACACCACAGAGGTCACGTTAAAAAGGTCATATGTGGGAAAGTTCAGGGAGAAAAAGGTTAATGCAGAAATGTTCTTCTTTCTTACAGGAACCTGCTGATGACACAGATTAGAGCAAAACATGAATGTTGACTGTGGGCAGATATTTATACCAGCAGGTCGTAAACCTCAAGTCCTGCAGTGGGACTTAATTCATTTTTATCCATATTCTTGAATTTGTGTGCAATATTGTTTTTTAATGAGTCTGAAAATCATGTCTTTATAATTAACTGTAACATCTCCTAAGTCTCTGGATGTAGTGTTTTAGAGAGCTTAACCTACATTTAAACGACTGAGGTGTTCTTGCACCAAAATGTGAACTTGTGAATTTCAAATTGTGAAAATACAATTACAAGTTTTCAAATTCAGAACTTGCTTGCACAAATATCTTCCCACAGTTGAGCCTCTGAGTACATAAACAGGGAGTCGGACTCCTAGCAACAAAACCTTAAGACAAGATAAGGTATTAAACATTAAATAAAACAAGTTAATCTGGTTGATTTGCGAGTCCACGGCATTCTGATGCTGCAGCATGAATGATAAGTTTGCATGTTTCAGTTCCAGTGTCTTACCGTTGTGAGCCTCTCCGGTGACGGTGCCCTCTCCGGTCGGGTTTCCGTCCTGGTCGCGCCACTTCCAGTCGATGCCGCGGACGACCCGCGCCCCCGGTACGATGTACTTCATCACCTGGGAGCGAAACAGTCGCCGCTGGCGACGAAGGTTCGCCTCCGCCTCCTTCACAGCTTTACCTGAGGGACGAGGACGGAGAAACAAAGGTTTGTATCGAACATTCACCTGATGAGTAGACGTACAACAGGGATGATCCGATGGTGACAGAGAGAAAAAGAGAAACTAAGGAAAGAGTCAGAGAAAATGTAGAGGAGTGGAGCGTATGGGCTCAAATGAGGATCAGTAAAAATATTAAGTTATAAGACGTTCAGAAATAGTTTTTATCTATAATTTCTGCAATCAAACTCAATGCATCGAAAAATTTGTAGTTCTAGGAATACTTTAACGTCTAAATAGATTTTGTGCACAAATGATATCTACTGCCATTACACTTAGCACTGACGTCATTAAAGACGGACTGTGACTTTATCCATATACAATATTGTTGATGAAAGGCAAGACTAAAATGTTTAAAAAATAAAATGATTCATTAATGAAAATGATTAATGCTGTGATGTAGCCATGTCCTGTACTGAAAAAATTACCACAGGTGGCAGCCTTACCGAGCTGGTCCTCACAGACGGCGGTGACGGTGCCGTACAGCTCGAGTCCGGACAGAGACAGGTAGTGAGTCTGACCGCTGGCGTTCTTCCCCATCTGTTTGATCCGGATGTGTCTCCAGCCCTGCTTCTCCTCTTTGGACGGGTCCAGAGGCCACGTGGCCGTCGACCTGAGACCAACAGACAGTAAATATGAACTCTTGGTTCACATCAACCTCTTGGTGTTCATTTATTCAGGAAACTGAGTTTCTCCCAAATTGTGCAGAATCAATTGATCATTACATGTGGTTTATTGATCAATATAATAAATGTTGTACCCAGGTTCATTGAGGCTGCAGTCGTCTACGTGGGTGTAGAGAGTCGTCCAGTTCTGACCGTCCTTCGACACCTGAAAGACCCAGTTCCTCAACGCAGAGCGTCCATAACCCCTGCAGGAGGAGGAGGAAAGGAAAAAAATGTGGCTTTGTTTGTTACCTGCATTTTTAGGGATGCGTTTGTTTGTTATTACCTGGTATGTCTCAGGGTATAGGTATGTTTCTTTTATTACCTGGCGTGTCTCAGGGTGTACGCTGAGGGAATGACCCAGAGGCCGAGGTCGACGGCGAACCAGGCGTTTTTGTCATCGTTGGTGTGGCAGTTGAGGGCGGAGCTATCCCGACTCAGGATGTCCTCCAATCGCCCGTAGGGGAGGTTCCGCCCCTCTGATGATGTCACCACCACCAGGCCATAGGCAGCGGGATTCACCCACTCATAGGCCGTCCTGAATAGAAAAGAAATGAATAGAATGAATAGAGGAAATGTAAAATTCTAAAACATGGACATATGCCAGCAGTCATTTGCCTGGATTAGCACAAAACAATGTCGGACCAAACTCCATCCATAAATCTGCCAAATTAATTCTGCCCTGCTCATTACGAAAAGGTACATGCTGCATAAAATGTGACATTTGGAGCCACTCTTTAGTTCAAATACATACAGTACATTTTAAGTGAAATGGTGCTATACAAGATGCTCAGTTTGCCTTAAATAAATATCTATAGTTTGAATGTCGTCAGCGTTCTTACTTTGCGTTGGTTCCGACCCAGTAAATGATTCCATTCTCGTCAAAGTCGTGTTGATGTCTGAACGTGAAGGTCTGTCCTTCCCTCAGCTTCCTCACAAAGACGAAGGACGAACGCTCAAAGTCGTACCACTGCTTCGCCACCTGGAGGATGCAAAGAAAAGGGGGGGTTTAAAACCGAACTATATTTCACATCAGAGTAAAATGATGTGATGCCTTTCATTCAGTTAGACGGTCTCTCTGTAACAGTGTTTTAACAGGGAGCTCACTAAAGTGTAAACATCAGTTATGTTCAGTGTGTCCTCACCATCTTCAGCAGGTACTGCTCTAGAGACTCAACAGTAGCGAGCGGTTCCATCTTCAACATGCGACCCGTCCGGTCGATCAGAGCCGTCTCGCCTGGTGCTCGCTCCAGACGGAACCGCAACCTTCTCGTCAAGATCTAACAAAAACACACTCCATTAAGTTTCAATACATCTGTCTTTAAGAAGACAGAAGTCTAGAGTTTCCCCAAAAAATTTATCTGGATCCAGAGCAAACGGTGACTCACCTGCAGGTTGTATGTGGATCCTGGAGTGTCGTACAGGTGCAGAGGTAGACGTTCTATTGACTCCAGGACAGCTATCAATTTACGGATTAAGGCAACAGCTGGTCGGCTGCAGACACACAAACATGGTTCAGGTTTAATCTGACAGTTTGAGACAAGAACAGACAGCAGGTGGACCACACGGAGCATCCTTTAATAAAATCCCTTCACACCCACAGTCCACCCGGACAGCTGTTCTCACTTATATTGCCTGATTAGACTTCTTCTTCCAGTCTGATTCAGTCTCGATTGACAGCTCTCTTAATACCTTTATTCAGCGTGAGCCGTTTTTTTCATGCAATTAATTTGCATGCCAATATATTTGCCATATATGCTCAGTGAGCTCCACAAGCAGTAGTTTGTTCGACATGTTGAGTCAATATAGAAAGGAAAAGGTGTTCATAGCGAACAACCACGATTGAAGGTGGTGAGAAAAGTTGGCTGCGATAGGGGAGTGATATGCGATAATCATTGTGGTATAGAGAAAATAAGGAAATACTCCTTAGTGTAACACTCGTATGCACGTAAAGTGGCATAAATATTTGTGTAAAGCATAAAAAGAGCTTGAGAGAGAATTTCCAATCCTGCTCATGTTTTCACCTCCACACAGCTGACCAATCGCTATATAAAGTGGGTGTAATTGTCAGTCTAATTAGTCAGCGTAATTAAATCTGTGTGGGTGTGCAGGGCCTTTAAAGTCCGGATGTGAACATGTCAGCTGATTTATGTGGTGTTACCTTTCATCGTCTTCATTCTCGCTGAAAGCCGCCTTAAAGACATTGATCCTCTCCATTAAAGGCTTACAATCATGTTTCAGGTCCAGGTCCATACTCTGCACAAAGAGACAAAATAACTCACTTTACACCCTCACATCTACTTCTTTAAAAAGACACTGCCATGTGTTGAAGTGAAGACTTCATAAACTGTAGGTTTGATCAAAAAGAAAACTCACATTATTGAGGACAGTGAACAGAGCCTGGACCAGGCCACTGCTACACATCTCATACGGAGAAATCGTATTTTCATCCTTCAAAACTACGATCAGGTTCTCCAGAGCCGTTTTCATCAAGTCCCTCCACGTGTTCTCCCCTTCAATACACTGAGAACACAAAAACAAAATGATGCAACATACCAAAATAATTACCTACAAATAAACTAGAATTAATCCTGGTACGAACAGGGCTGTGTGCATGTTTTAGAAGTGTGTGCCCGTGTGTTTATGTACCTGTCTGTTGGTGTGCAGCTCCCAGGCAGACTCCAGCTGTGTGGAGATGTTCCTCAGGGTGACCACCACTCCTCTGGGCATGCTCTCTACAGCTTTGAAATGGTCGTCGTACAGCTCCCTCGCCATGCTCTTCACCTTCTGCTTCGTCTTTTCCAGCTTTGACTTCAACTTCCTGCCGCGCTTCCCGGTCCAGCCCGTCACAAACTCGGAGCCTGAACACACATAACACCAACATAAATCTAGATACCAGTTCTGGTGCAACTTGCTTTTGATACAGTTGATCAGAGATTTACTTTAAATAAGAACACAGGATCACACTGATTCTGTTTTTAACTGGTTTCTTTGTCTCAATAAATGATAGTCTCAAAACTAAAATAACTTGTGTGGTTCCTCAAGAATTCATCTTAGTCACTCACCCAGTGAAGTCTCAGCTGTGAACGAGTGTTTGGTTCCTCTGTTGGACTCAAAGACGAAGCCCGGCAGGTCTTCCTTCAGGATGGTGGCCTGTTGTCCGTCTGAGTTGTGGATGGCGATCTCTCCGTCCTTCAGGCAGGTCAGAGACCAGTTCCCCACAGTCAACTTCGTGGGACCCACACTGGACAGGATGGGCTGACTGGCTGTTACTGGTTTCACCTGACTCCTCGCACGTTGCAGCTTCTCCAGGAACTCACTGCGAGACTCTGCACGAGAAGAGAGGAAGAGAGGAGATGCGTTAGAGGAACTTTGGCTACGTTCACACTGCAAGCCTTAGTGCTCAATTAGGATTTATTGTTGTTTATAGTTGTTCGTACCGGAGCTGTCCGACCCCCCCTCTGGACTCCCGCTGGAGTACATGGTGGCCAGCTTCCCGTCCAGGATGAACCTGAACCAGCCGTTGGAGCCGTTGGAGAGTTCGAGCGCAGCAGCGTCCGACCAGATGTAGAGACAGTCCCTCCCTCTGATGATGGACCAGTCCTTCCAGTGATACGGCTTCCCCTGCTGGATCTCTCTCGCATCTTCCTGCATCTCCTCCTCCTGCAGGAGGAGAAGCAGCGATACATGATACAGGTATTCAGTTATGATTTATTTTTAACATGTTCTAAAACTAAGAGCATAAAATATCATATGTTATTCCTCATTTGGCAATAAAATTGCGAAAAATATTTTCTTAAAATGCTACATTTTGGTGCAAAGTTTTTACACATAAATAATTACACATAATTGACTTTCTCAACTCTCAACACCTGGAACTTGACCACAAACCAAAATTTAAACAACTTAACCAAAATGTATTTTTAGAATTCTGGTATCAAGTTTATTTTCTGAAAAAAAATCTAATTTAAAAAGGAAATTTTAGATGACTGTTGGCATTTTCTTTTTAATTATTAAAAAATAAAATGTCTTTTTTATTTCAGACATAACTGTCTTTAAAATTTGACTTTTTTGAAATATTGTAAAATATGCCAGAATCAGAAATCCGTTATTAGTCCCACAGCGAGGAAATTTACATGGGCACAGCAGAAAGGTAAAAAGAATGCAATAAAATAAGTGGAGACTAAAAGTAAGAACCCAACTGCATGCAAAACATTTTATACCAAGTGATTATAATTGTTTTTAACATATTAAGAAATGTTTATTTTATTATACTTTAACATAGGTCTTCATCAAGTTTTAAAAAGGTGGATGCTTTAATACACACACACACCTTCTCAGGTTTGGCTTCGTCCTCGTTCTCGTCGTCGGACGCCGGTCCAGCCAGAGTGGACACCTTGTTGATGACTCCCAGTCGAGCCAGCTGGTCGAGGAAAACGTCCCCACCTTTATCCACCAGATCTCTGATGATCTGCAGAGCCAGTAGGTGACCGTCGTCATCGTCCTGAGACACAGAGAGACAAAGATAAGTTGTACGTCTTTTGTAGCCGTAAGGACAATTTTATTACTCCCTGACTGAAAAAATAAAAAACTACATGACAGATTTAGACTCAAACTTGACCTCCTCTATAAGATACACTACTGAGTTAACCCCTAACTGCTGAGGAAAACTGAAAGCTGTGGTTTAAGGATTCAGAAAAAGCCAGTAAGTAGGCTGCGAGTTGAGGTTTTGGTCCAACTGCAGGACAGTTTATCACTTCACTCAGGTCATCAGAAAACAAGTGTTATAAAGAATAACCTCAAGGTTTTAATGTCAATTATTATTATTTATTTATTTATTTTTTAAATCAGTTTGTGGTGCGCGTACCTCCTGGTCGAGGACAGTAGCAGTGATCTCCACCAGCACAGTGGGAAGGTTGTGTCCCACCTCGCTGTCACACACCTCCTTCAGCAGGACTTCACTGCTGTAGTGAATCATCTTCCTGATCAGAGCCAGACTGGCTTTCCTAAAAATACACCAAAAACACACACACAGTAAATACATATTCAACATATATAAAAAAAAAATTAAAAAAAATCAATAATACATTTTCTTTTATTTCCCTGTGAACAAGTCCTTTATCGATTCCATTTTTACAAAAGAAAAAGACTTCTGGAATCAGCCAATGACAGAAAGTGTGGCTTAAAAGTGCAGCTCACTTTACATCTGCTCTAATCAAATTAAGATTAGGAGTGTTGTGGAACATGTAGTGCTTCAGTTTGTGTTCAGTATGTCTTTAATCAAATAAATGAGCTTTTAAGTCCTCTGTGTTTAATAACATAAAAAAAAGGGCATAGTTTAGTTTTTCTGTGCCAGGTTACCTAATAGAAGGCAGCATGGTTTGCTGAAAAGTTTGTGCAAAAACAGGCAGAAGTCTTCTCAGGTAGATCGGAGCCATTTCTGGGTCTCCTTTGGGCTCGTTGCCCTCCTCCTCCTCCTTGTTCACATCTTTCTTCTTTTTGTCATCGCCCTTGTTCACCGGACACATCCAGTCTCCTGCAACACACACACAGGTTTGTGTTACCTCCCTGCTGCTGAGCAAGCAGCCCCAAATACTTTTAGCTGACCTACATAATACATCTGAAATCACTGCAGATTATATTTTCAGATGTTTTCAAAGTCAATCAAGCAATTTGTGGCAGTCTGGAGGGAAGAAGTCTAGAACACACACAATGCATGTGGAGCATTTATTTTAATAAATAATCAATAACCTGCTTATTGTAAATTGTAGTGGCAGTATTGCAAAGTTAACAGTAGTATTATGAGTGTACTGACCAGGGGACTGCAGTATAGCCACCACCTCACTGTGTCCTCTCTCCCTGGCCTTGTCCAGAGGAGTTTTCCCATCCTCATCTCTCAGGTCAGGGTTAGCTCCGTGACGCAGCAGAGTCTACACAAACGCACATCACAAAACCAGTTGAAAGCTAATAACCTGAGAGAAGAACTCGCTAAACTCTGACAGACGTCTGTGGATCTGTGAATGTGTGTTACCTTGGCTACTTGTGGGCGTCCGAAACAGGCAGCGTAGTGTAGTGAAGATGACCTCTGACCTCTGTTGACGTCCGCCCCCCTCTCACATAGAAACTCCACCTGGAGCAACAACAAACATGTGGTTGGTCAAACTGAAATTACAGCCAGGAAATACAAACAACATTTCACTCAAATATCAAATGTACCGCTAATAATCTTGGTATCACTTTTAACCATCATGTTATGAAGCTCATCCAGTCCTGCTTTACTTGAAAAATTCCACTTTGGATCAAAGTGGTGGACGGACCGGCCAGCATGCTAATAAACTAAATTGTGATATAAATAAAAACCTCAGTGTCTCTGTGTTCATTTTTTACCATTTCCTGTGTGCCAAAAGCTGAAGCCCAGTTGAGCAGCGTCTGTCCAACATCGTCCATGAAGTTCACCTCAAAAGCTGAAATAGAGAAAGCAGAGAGTCAGTTCCTGTCGCTGAAAACAACAACAACAAGATGGCAGCTGCAATTTCTAGCATTTGTAACAATGTTTAATTTTCTTATATTTAATATGAAGTAGGTGTAGTCAAACATTGGTTAGTTAATCTAACCACAAGACTCCCATGTTTCTGTGTTGAGGAATATTGAGGAAAACATTCTTCATGGACCGACTTCTTGTGCTGTTCTCTACAGAGTCACAGGTGTGTCCAGTGTCAGTGTTCTTACCTCCGGTGTCGATGGCGTCGATCAGAGCGTCTGTGTCTTTGCTGCGGATACAGTCGATGAGCTGTCGGTGGGATCTCTCCCCTGAACTGTCCAGGCGTCGCAGGCCGGGTATCCGACCCGTCGACCCCGCTGTGGATTTGGGCAGCGCCTTCCGACCCTCAAACAGGAGCACCAGCAGGAGGTCCACCAGCCGCATGGTGTCCAGCACACAGCGCTCGTCTCCTCCAAGAGCGGACTCCATTGAGTCGGGCAGCGCCGAACGCAGCAGGTCCTGAAGATGGGAAAGAAAGGAAGGAGAGCATATCAGACAATGTTTGATATCTGTAAAGCCAGGGTTCAAATTGTTTTTTAAGATTAAGATTCAAGCACTTTAAACCCCAAATCTCCTGCCTCTTCAAGGTAGTATCATCTAAATTGTTACTATAAATGCAATTGCAAAAGAAAAAGCTTACAGAATTCCTTTATACGCACAGCAATCGATGTATATCGTCACTTTCTTAATTTTACAAGCTGTTCATTCTAAATTTGATTGTATGTTTTGATCATGATTATTTAATGCTTAGCTAGCTCCGGTCCGCTCTGAGACAGCGAGTAAATATGATATAATATTTTTACATGACTGATTGTTCAGATAAAACATCAGATTATGTTCGAAAGTATATTTGAAATCAAGCATATCCCTAACCTTGAAAACATAATGAAATTAAGCATTTTCTATCTTTCTAAACTTTGTAAAAACGTGAAAAATGTTGCTTCTATATATATATAAAAAAAAAAGTGCATTATTCTTCCGGTTTCCTGTGTTTTGGTGATTCAGGCAAGTCGACCTACATGTGTGACGAGTGGCGACCCTCTGCACAGCGTGGACAGCAGGCTGACGATGGTTGACACCTGGTTGCTCAGTTTGGAGTCTGGGGCCGAGGGGGCGCTGCCGGTTGAGGTACGGCCGGGCTTACAGGAAGAGGCAGGGCCCGACACTGTGCCGCCGGCAGCCGCCATGCGAGACAGCAGCTCCACAGTCAGCCCGTGTTTGGCTAAAGGGGCTGGGTCCACGCCGCGGCGAGTGAACCTGTCGGCCAATGAGGCGAAGCAGCGCAGAGCACCATCTGATACCTGGAGGACAGAGAGCGGTTAGTTCTGTTGACGAAGCTGCTGCTGAAAAGCAAACCGTTGTCTCCTTGGTTACCTGGTGGTCTTCGTGTTTGAGGAGGCTGGACAGAGACTCGACGCAGGTCTCCAGGGACGAGTCCTGAGGCTCCATCTTGCTGCAGAGCCGGGACACCACAGCCATGGCCGAGTGCAGAGTGTCTTTATGAACCAGATGACCGCTGTCTCTGATGAAACTCAGCACACAGTTCAGACCGCCGGCCTCGAACACAGCGCCAGACTCCCTGGTACAGATCAGCTCCAGCACCTACACAACAAACACAAAACTTAGTATGAAACGCTCTGTAACAGGAGGACTCAGCTCCACCTGTTGGTGTCTCTGAGCCAGATGTCAAACCTCGCTGAACTAAAAGTAAAAGTTAGATTAAAGACGGATTCATATTGGGTCAGAATTTCCTGAATTAAGAGGAGCATTTTAAATTATAACCGCAATGACTAGAAAATCAACAGAAAAATAATCTGTGACTATTTGAAAAATGCAAAAATGTCAGAAAATGAATTTATTCAGCCTCTCAAATATGAAGATTTCCTGCTTTTCTCTGTTTTATGTCATATTAAACTGAATAACTGACAAAACAAGACATTTAAAAGACATCACCTTGGACTTTGAGAAACCGGGATGGACATTTTTGACTAGAAAATAAATCGGCAGATTAATCAATAATGAAAATACAATTTTTTTTGTTTTAATGGACGATTACTGAAAAGCTTGCTCTCCTTAGAGGTTTATGAAATTTAGAAGTAACAGTATTGGTAAGTACTAAGTTTTGGCGCATTAACCCACATTATCATCACTAATCATCCGATCAGTTTTCGCCGGATTTCCTTTCTTCTATGTGGTCTTCAGTTTATTTCACTATGAACTTTTTTTATAGACAGAATAAATCGATTAATCATAAGAAATCGATTAATCATAAGAAATCGAATCTAAACTCTCGTACAAACAACATTTAGTTTACACTCCTCAAAAACACAACGAAGGGGAAATATTCACTATCTATCATTTAGTGGAAACATTTTAGCATCTTTCAGCTTCTATTAGCAGAACAGAGCCAAGAAAAACTGAGGCCTGAATAAAGAAAACAACTGTCCTGTGATGTGTATTAATAAATGTAACACATGCTTGCGAGTCTCCTGCTTGTGGTTTGACTCAGCTCCAATACACACACACAAACAGGAGCAGGCCGATCTCTGCTCAGTTGTTATTATCTCGTCTTAGCCTCAGTTAACCTTCTGTTATCTGCCTACCCGACACACTGGCTCTGTTCAGGATTATGACAAAGAAACACTGCAGAAAAATAAGACAAACAGATGCTCTTTGATGAGATTTCACTGGAACAAAAAATGCACTGCTGCTTACCAAACTGATGACATCATCCCGGCCTTGAACGACAGGTTAACGAGATAAAAACACTGAAGCAGCAGAAACGCTGTCTGGCTCTTCTTTACCGTTTGATTCTGAGCCTTCTCATCAGGGAGAGAAAAGTGCTGCAGGAAATAAATCTCTCACCTGTGACCTAAATCATGTCGGCGAATATTGGACGAATATATTGGCGCTCAGTGATTGGCGGAGTACATTGGCAGTTGTTTTGTCTTTTGGCTGTTTTTGTCATTTAATTTAGCCAATGTCTGCCTCCAAAGAACGAGTGAGTTGCTGCTCAGCGGGCAGAGAGACATTCAACTCTGAATTAAGGTTTTATTTTGACTAAACTGGAGTTGGCGATTGTTGGAACAGTGGAAAGACTAACCAAGACGCTTTTGGTGCATTGTATTTTGTACCTGACGAGTTCCAATGAAGTGTGTTTTATGGTGAGTTAACAACGTAATTGAGAAATTGGTGAAAGAGAAAAACATGAATTCAGAAAGAGTACAGTTGTGTTTTTCTTTTTAATAAGGAAAATTGGTGTTCGAATTTTTTTTCCTTGACATTTTGTTAATTAGTTTTCGTTTTTTTTTTTTTTTTTAACTAAAAAAGCAGAATATACATCAGCAATCGTCAGTTGTTAGGGTGACCAGTTGGACATTTTTAACATAATCGCTCCACCCTGGCATGTACGCAGGTTAACAGACAACCTAGCCCCTCAGTTAAATCATAACTCTATAATCTACCGTAAACAATGCACCCTGTAAAAACTCCTCACATATTAAGAACAAAGAGCTCCTCCCGTCCTCCTACCTTGACACACTGCTCGGCCAGGTCTCTGCTGGTCCTGTTGTTGAGCTCCACCACCACCAGCCGGTTGCACAGAGCCTTGATGGCCCCGTCCACTCCCACGATCCTCCGGGTGCACTCTGCCGACACGTCCAGGTAGTAGGTGATGGCTCTGGCTGTGACCTCCAGCACGTTATCTGGAGCGCTCTCGTCCAGGAAGATCTTACAGAGCGCCGGAAGGAACGTCCGAGGAGGACAGCTGGAACAAGGGAGGCGAAGAGCAGAGAGACAGTCAGTCAGATGACCTCTGACCTCCTGACTGCATTATTGTTTGGGATCACAAACTGAATACTCACGTCTCGAAGCAGCGGTCCACGTTGTCCGACATGAGCAGCAGCATGCAGAGCTGCTCCAGAGCGATGAGCTGCATGTCCCGCTCATCGCCCTGACCCATCTGCAGCCACTCCAACAGGGTGTCTGGGTCCACGTCCGCCATGATGGCTAGCCTACAGGGAAAATAAATACATAATGTACCATTGATTACACCCACTAATTCTGTTTAGGGGAACAGGTGCTGGATGCCATCCCAGCATGTGAATGTTTATTAAATACATTCTTAGAAGATTTTAATAAACAATTAAATGGTTTACTAACCATGACATGTGTCATTTTTTTTGCCAAATATATATTTGGTATGCTAAATTACTGGCTGCACCTTATTCTGACAGTCATTTGCTGTGATCAAGAGGAAATCGATTGTGTTAAGAAAAAAAGGCAGGAGATAAATCTTCTATTGTGCCCTCTCTCAGGTTATTTGAACTCTCACATGCCCTCCGTCATCACTAGACCTCTCACCTGGCTCCCCGTTGGCTACCCGGTCCGGCTCAGCGCCCAATCACTGCTCACAGTTCTGTCGCTGTTTGGGACTCATCCAACCAACCTGACGGAGGGAGGGAGGAAAAACACGGACAAAAGAAGTCGCTCGCTCTCACAGCAGGGGTTTCTGGGACATGTAGTCTCTTCACCTGCAAAACAAAACATTGGAGACATTTAGAAAACCAACACCAGAGGACAAGCATGACTTAATTACCCAATTCACCTAGGAATTAAAATGATTAGTTAATCATGGTTTATACAGGGCAGTGGATCATTCCTGGGCAACTGCAGCTAATGCTCATTTATGCAGGGAAGGGAATATTTCTAGGATGATTCCTAGCATAAGCTTGTTTATACAGCAGTGGATAATTCCTGGATGACTTAAGTCTGTTTGTACAAGTCCATTTTGGTAATATTTACAGGAGGGTAGTCATGGCAAAAGGAGGGAGGGTGACAGCATCCTTGCTTTAACGTTGATCTACTGTCCATCTAACACTGATTTAATAAGTTGATAAGGACTCTGCCTCAGTTTTTCACCATATGCCACACCATATCCTGTGTGTGCATTCAGGAAATCTGCCATTTATTGAGTTGATATCTGATGAATGATAAAGTAGAATTAATATTATAATAATAATAATAATAATAATAATACTACATTCTCACAATAGACATGCAAAAGAATTAAATAAGAAAAGCTGTGCAGCAATCGAATGTTGATTTAGAATTCGAATGTCAACGTTATGAATCTTCGACGCTTTAAAAACTACTCAGTACAGCCCTAGTAATTCCTGGAAGACAGACCAGCTGCCACGGCTTTTCATGTAGGATTTATGTTCATGTACGTGCCAAGACGTACGCCTAATTAGACCGTGTCAGGGTAATTCAACCATTACTGAACAGAACCGAATGAAGGGTCTGCGATGAACACACCCCGAATAAAAACAACAAACTTTACAGCAGTAAAAGAATCTAAACCACAGCATGTGTCCGAGAGGAAGTTCAGGATCTGTCGAGCTAATTTAACTGCATGTTGTCGTCACAGGAAGGGTCTAAACACTGATGTGGGATGCAGCTCAATTGAACCTCAGAGACAGGCGTGGGAGACATTCAGAGAACTTCCACTATTGACTGAAACAAGCCAATATGCACATTTTAAAAACACTTTGATATGAAAAGCCGGTGCTCGGCTGACTGTCAGACGGAGGAGGACACATTAAGTATAAAGAGCTTTTAGTAAAGGTAATAGCAGACTGGTGCTCCGTAGAACAATAACACGGAACCGAACCAGCAGTCAATGCAGACCAGACCCCAGCAGAACATAAAATCTTCTAGATCTGATCCAAGTATTAAACACAAAAGCTTGATCTTTAACGGCTAAATGTTTTCATCTACTTTTAAATTCAGCAACAGTCATTTAAACATTAACTGGTACAGTAATAATGTAGTCAATACAAAAATGTTGAAAACTCTTTGTTAGTTAATAGCAATTAGGTCAGAAAAAAGCAAAGAGACTTTCTAAATTCAGAAAGAAGTTGTGGGTCAGGAGGATTTTGGGGGCTAAAAACAAGTTCCGAGTCCAGACGAGGCTGATGATCCTCCAAGTCTGTACATCGTGTGTTTAATACATGCAAAAACATCATACGGCTTCACAACTTCGAAGGTATTACATGGGACAATGCTCTGCTTTTTCAGATTAAATTAAAGTTATGTTAAAAAAACGGACAGATAATTTGTAATTAGAGATAAGAAAAAAATCTTATTTATGTAGGCCAATAAGTTACAAAATGTGTAGCAGAGAAATGCCAGATCCGTTTGAGGCAATTCAACAAAAATTATTTTAACTCATGGTCAACTTACTTACTTTTTCCAAAGCTTTTAACTGCATTACTGAGTCTTCAGGGGATGTTGAAAGCTCCAGAACAGGCTAGTGAGCTTGGTGTCAGCTATTTTTCACCCTCGTGTCAGGAGTAGTTTATCTTTATTTATTTTTCAAGTTTATTTTCTGATATAGCAATGCTACTGAAAAGTAAGCTCCAGGAGTCAACCTATGTCACATGAGATTGTCACACCTATACCGTCTATCAAGAGTTTCCTTTGACCTGAGGCAAGTAAACCAGCTCCCCCTTTGCAATTTACAAATTTAAATCCAATCACATGCCAGAAGAATGTAGACAACAAGAACAACTATTAATACCAGGCAGTTGAAAATCCATATTCATATCAAATGTCTACCAACTATTTTCTTGATCATCAAGATGACAGCATTAACTGTCGTCTTGTTTTGTGATGATTCTGGGAGCGCAGACCTCTGCCAAGGCTGTTTCCATAAGTGATAAATGTGTGTGTGTCATCCTCGTGATTCAGAGCCGCTGGGTTCTTCTTTGACCCATGCTACACTCTTTGACCAAGTTTCATGAAAATCGGGCCAGCAGATTTTCTGTAATCCTGCTGTTCATCACACAAACAAAACAAGTTTTCCGTAATATTTAAAACACAGCAGCAGGCTAGCAGCTCTGTTGGGCAGTATAGCACTGCAGCGCGGCATGCTGGGAGTTCGATGGGTCCAGGCTAAGTTGATTAGGGCCTAATTTGAAGCCAAATGGCCTGTCTGACTGCCTGCCTGTCCGTCCATCCGTCTGGATAGAAACAGGCTGTGCTGGACAGATCCTCTTATCAACAGATTAATCATCACAACTTGCCAGAGAGTGCCCTGACCTCCTCCCCCTCCCTCCCCCCTCAGGCCCCGGGGGCGACCACAGCAGGACTGACCCAGTCAGTCAAAGGGTTTGGCTTTTACCCCTTAAACCCTTCACAGTGTCCTGTGTCCACTTTCTAAGTCCAGGTTGAGGTCAGTCAGCAGAATACACACTTTAAAAAATAATAATGGGAAATGTTTTATTAAATTCATGAGACCATGCAAAACTCATATAGCTATACTTCAAATACTTTTGTTAGTTAAAAAATTCTTTAAGTGGTTATATATATATATATATATAAACATTTTTTTTTATATCTGCCATTAACACTTTCCCATAAACATTTTAAGGAAATTGGATTTATCCTTCTGGGGAAAATATACAGTCAGAATAGCTTAAAAACCAGAAGCTATGTTTAGCATGTGTTTTTTTTTAGGTTTTTTTTTATGCAGGACCAAATAACTTCTAGATATGATACAACTATAATAATACTACACAATCAAAATGTGGTTGCAAGAAAGGGAAAACTAGAATATCAATTTTTGAAAATGAAAGATTATTCATTTTTTAATTAGTTGATTAATGTAAAACATTCAGCAACAACTGAAAACATTGTCCTTAGTTTTTTTTTTTTTTTTGGATGTTCAGTACAAATTGCAACACAATCCTTCAAAAATGCATAACTTTACAAGTATTTTGAGTAGAGCTACAGGACTTTGCAAGGTCCCCTAAATTTAAAAGAATTTGTGACATAATTTTTTCAAGAAACTCCATGGCATGAACTAAGAGGTCCTTTTCTTACTCCTCCATCCTTTACAGTCTGTTCAGCCTCTGGCAGTTTGTATTGTCACAAACAGAACAATGGCTTCACATTTCACAACACTGAGGTGTCTCTCTCAGACAGACCGATTCAATCACAATCAACATCAGCAGAATCAATCCACACAGAGGAAAACAAGGTCACCTGAGTTCAAACATACAATGGAGATTGATTCAAAAAAAAATAATGCTTCACAGAATTCCTGCTCCGATTTTTGTTTTGTTTTCTGTAGGGCTGTACTGAATGGTGTGAAGCTTCATTCATAACATTGGATTTCTAAATCAATATTTGAATACTTCCCAGCTCTCCTTTTTATGCACGTCTATATAATAATTCTGCTTCAATCCATATTTGTTGGTGTTTAGTCTTTTAAAAACAACATTTTCACTGCGGTCAAAGAATTGTTTTATCTCCTGCTTGCCGTACACAAGGCAGCGACGCACTGACGAGTTATATTCATTAAAAGAAAATTGTTTAATAAGTTTAATAAAATAAAAAATACTAACTCATTAAACCTGATGAATCACTTTATACAAATTGAGGATTTTTTTTTTTTTTTTAGGGTGATGACATCATGACATATGACAACAGACAGTGGAAGCTTCATTTGAAAACCTCAGTAGAATTTGTCAAAGCTAACAGCGCCTGAGACCCTCTGGGTGGCACTGAATGAAATGAAAGCAGAAATTGACGAAGACAATTTAACATGGATCCGCACATCGTGGCCGATAACCGGAGAATTAAGTCAGTATTTGGCACCGTTACATTATAGATCAGCCAAATAATTAATATTTCTGACTATGTTCTGACATTGGGTCACGTTTTAAGCTCTATAATCAAGAATTTGATGTTGGGAGTGAAATATGTTGCTGATTCGGTCATTGACAGAAAACAAACTGATTACTAGATCAAGAATAAGAATAGCTGCATGTACTTGAAACCTACTGAAGTTTGGTAACAAACTCATGACAAGTGTAAAAACTAAAATCGCTTAAACATTTACAGACATTTAAACGCTTAATTTGTCGGGTAAAAATTTTCTACTTCCAACTCCTAAAATATGATCATTTACTCCTTTACTGTGTCATATCATTGTAAATTATATTTCTCCTTGGGTTATGGTCTATTGGTCAGACTAATTCAACATTTACCAACATAACTTTGGACTTAAAATAGACATTTAATATTACTGTTCACTATTTAAAGACTAAATAATAACCTCATTTAGTTATTTAGAAACTTAGATATAATGTTATATTATAAGTTGTACTTTAAAGCCAACATTGACAAGAAGTCTTAAAAATGGAAATGTTAACATTTACAGTTTTCCTAACTCCATCTGGCGAGGAAGATGGTGTGATGAGATAGAAAGCTTCTGAACAGCAGAAGGGTGGATCTTATATGCTTAACGACAAACTCTGTGACCTTATTACGATTTACTTTCCCTTAAGACTCAGTAAAAGCATTTTATAAAAGGCTAAAAGTAAACTTAAAAGTATGAGCTTTGGAGTGGGTTGCAGAGGTGTACAGGTATGGAATGAGATTGATACCAGTATAAATATATTTTATCTGTATCCGTTTAAAAAAAGAGCTTAAGTCAGCAGTTGCTACAAAACTATGTTAAAGCTTGAATACCCTGAAAGACTGGGGACTTCTAAACTAGTTACTCTACTCTGAAATCCTTTTAAAATTGTACTGGTATGTCTTTATAGATTGTATCTTACCTATTTAACAAATGTGTAGACTGATGAAATAAATGTTTTAGGACCATGTAGTAGTAAGGGTTAGGGTAGTTTTTAGGTGTTTTGTAGGTTGTAAATGTTACTGTACAATACATGACCCTTTTAAAATCTAGACCACATATTAGTAAACACATTTAAAAAAAAAATACTATCTGCTACATCTGCAACGATTAGTGGATTAACAGAAATATAATCACCAACTAATTTGATAATTGATTAATTCTTTGTGCAAAAAAATGCTGTTTTCAACCTCTCAAATATGGAGATTTCCTTCTTTTCTTTGTTTCATATCATAATAAGAGATTATGTTTGAGTTTCTGACTAACAAAACAAGACATTTAAAGACATCATCTTGGACTTTGAAAAACTGGGATGAACATTTCTCACTATTATGTGACATTTTATAGACCAAACGATCAATCAATTTTTCTGGAACATATTCGGAAGATTTATCAAAATGACAATCGTTGTGATTCTACTTGTATTTGAACTGTAATTTTCAATTTTGAGGTATTTTACTTAAGTATTTCCATATTGTGCTACTTTACAATTCTACTCGACTAAATTTTGGAAGCCAATATTGTACTCAGCTACATTTACTGACAACTTCAGTTACTTTGCATATTCAGATTATTAACACACAATACAAATAAACTAATACATGGTTATACATCATTATAGGTTTAACTAGCCAGCAGTATATACATAGTGATTAAAATGAGCTCCACATTTACCAGCTGCGACATTAAAATGATAAACACTTAAATGTGACTAATCTTACTTTGATTAGAATTATAAATCAAATATTATGATGTATATTATTCTAAAATAGGTGATTCAGCATAATGACTTATTTTACTTTTTGTACTTAAAGAATATTTCGATGCCATTACTTTAGTGCTTTTTAAGTAACACTTTGAATTCATAACTTACTTGTAGCAGAGTATTTCTAAATTGTGGTATTCCTACTTTTACTGAGTACTTCTTCCACCACTGTATAAAAACTAAAACACAGTCTTCTGATAGTCGTGACTATATGTTTCCATACTAACTCCCCTGCCCTACTTGAACAAACCTCCTTTGTTTGTGACTTCAAACTTGCACAATGTCAGCAGCTCGGCCACAGGAGTAAACAGGGGAAATTACATGGTCCAGCCATATCTAACAAAGCTAGCTGAGTGACCTTACGTTTCATCATCTATCCAGGACATACGGAGCCTAATTATTTCATCAGACACACAGCATAAGAGGATATAGCAGGGATGTGTTACTGTCAATGTTAAGCCTTGTAGCGAGCTGTACAGTCGGGTACACATTCAGGGTTTTATAGTTGCTGCCAGTGTATAAGCATTAAGCTAGCTGTTAGCTTCACTAGCTAATTAGCAACTGCGATGTTGTCAGGCCGCTAAAACACAATGTAACCCCCAGAAAATATCCTAGACATATAAACATGAACCCCATAGTGTTAGACGAAGTTGTATGTTGGTTTGTTATCCAGTAGAAATAAATTACAAAGAAAGAAACCCGGCAAATGTTAACCGGCTAGCACCACGCTAGCTAATCTAGACGCTATCTGAAGAAACAGCAGAGTTTTCGTTTTTTTTGAGATAAACCCGTATTTATAACCGACAGGGAACCTACCACTACGCTGCTAAAACACACATGTGACCACGGTTTGTGTATTTTAAACGTTAATGACCACTTATTGAGCCAACTGTCTCCGCGGCCTCGGACTCCAATCGCGAGCCGCGGGGCTCGAGTTCCGGGAGAGCCGAGAGGCCGCAGCGCAGCAGTGGACACCCACCACGAGCGACACCGGCCCGAGCTCGCATTCACCTGCGGGATGAGCCACTCACCGTGTTTTTTTTCGGAATTGAGACGCTCAGCAGCGGTAAATGACTTAGGATATCCTAGGTCCAACTGACGAATGCAGAGCCGTATATATCGCCTATACCTGGGGTTAAATCAAGGCGTTCCCATGTCTTCAGAACTGGTGTAAAAAAGGTCAGAGTGACGGCAAGCCGATAAACACACCGCGGACTGAAATGGAGAGCTGAGCCGACTGCTGCTGCCGCCTTCAGGAGCTGCTCCTCAGCTCGGAAATACGACACACGAAAACGTTCAATATTTTACATATCAGAATCAGCTTTATTGGCCAAGTATGTGAACACACTTTTGATTTATTTTCATCCCTCTCAATGTACTGTATTTTTTTCTATTTATGCACCAATGCACCAAAACAAATACCTTGTATGTGAAAACCTACTTGGCAATAAACCTGATTCTGATTCTTCTTCTGATACAAATTGTGCAATGAAATAAATATTGACTGGTTGATTATGTACAGAATGTGCATATATACTGCATATACAGCGTGTAGGATTTATAATGACAGTGACAGATGATATCTACAAATAAAAAAATTGGTGCATTAAAAACTGTAAAATTATAATCTATAATAGGAGCAGTGGATGTGTTGTTGTTGTTATATGGTTATTGACAGTTTATGACTGATGTTAAGTGTTCATCACAGTGAGCCTGCATTAAGAAACTGTTTTTATGTCTGGTTGCGTTGCACAGTGATATGTATCGCCTCCCAGAGGGGAGAAGCAGAAACAGGTTGTGTCCCGGGTGTGATGATCTGCAGTGATGTTTCTTGCTTGTTTCCTGAATCTAAAGGAGAATAAGTCCTGTTTGGAGGGCAGGCTGGCACCAGAATTATTTTTTATTATTATTTATTTATTATTATTTTCTTATATCCTCTTCTTAATTTCCATGTGTATGATAGTCAATTGTACAAATAAATGCCTGTGCTGTTCTGTGTAAAACTAATAATAAAATAAAATAATAAAAATTGCATTTTGAAATGAAAAAAAAAGAATGAAGTATTTCTTATAAACAAAGCACAGCTACTCTAGAGGTATGGGGTTAGTATACATCAGACTACATTTTATGCTGTATTGTTCAACAAAAATGTAATTTAAAGGTTACAAATAAATACATAAATAAGTCAAGTGTATATACTATGGTGTCAGTCGTACAAAACAAATGGTCATTATTAATTTTCGTATGCTAGGATACACATTTGGGCTACATTTTTTTCAGCCTTAGAAATAGCCTTCATTTTATTTGGATTACAAAAAACTACTTAATCACGATTCATCTTGATGGTTCTGGGATTTACCACAGTTCCTGAAGGCAGCATCTTGAAGGGACGTCAGGGGGCGCTGTAACGTGTTTGTTTCTGTAGAAAGATAAAGTGTTTCACAACTGATAATAATGACCACACAGAAAAACAAACTACTGTAAAGATATTAGATGCTATATATCTTCTATATTGCTATATATTTACATATTATGTATATATATATATATATATAT
>CALSCE010009695.1:149457-170906 GCA_943593645.1 Bovichtus variegatus | reverse complement strand
ATATATATATATATAATGTATATATACGTATAGTATATATCATTTACACATATCATTTGTGGCCTATAATTAGAATTAGCACCTTAAACCACCATTACTTGACCCGTTTACATTTCTGGCATTGTGTACATTTGGTTTTTGCCCCTTTGATAATCTTTATTGTTTGCATTTTGTTGTATTTGCACTCTTTCCTACTTTGTACTGCACAACAACAATGCCCCTCGGGATAAATAAAGTTTTATCTTATCATAAGTTTTTAATTATTATATTTTTAATCAAAAGCTGTTGGTTGAATTAAACACATAAACTCTTGATTTTTATCACAAAAATGAATTCACCCGAGTATTTCTATTTCTATTTGGGGAGTGTTTCTACTTTTTCTCTGCTACATATAAAAAGAGAGAATAGTGGACTTTTGCATTTGATGCATTTTTTTACCATTAACCTCCTCGTATCAGCTCAATGTCAGCGCCCAACTGACTGAATCTATAGTCAAATTAAAGTTTGTTGTTGTCGTCGGTGGTATTATATTTATCTGTTTATTTATCCAACTATTGCTGTATGGCACATGATGAATGACAATAATGAATATTTATCTCATAAACCTTCATCTCATCACACATCATCAGTGTTGGTTCAGTTAACAAACAGAAGACAAATAAAGAAAACCGGAATCTGAATTAGAAGATAAACATGTTTTTATTCACTCGCTAACGTTAGAAAACAACATGTTAACCCAATCATTCAGGTCACACCTGTACAGTTCACAGAGCGGTCGGCCAGATGAGCACACACACATTTAAACACACGCCCATACAGCCTTTGTGTGTGTGTGTGTGTGTGTGTGTGTGTGTGTGTGTGTGTGTGTGTCTGTGTGTGTGTGTGAAGCAGAGAGGAAGACAGAAGCTCACCTGGTTAATCAACTTATTGCAGGTAAATCTTTAGTGTTTTATTGTGACTGAGGTTTTAAAGGAAATCATGTTAGAAATGTTTTATTCTTCATCTTCATCTTTTGAACATTCACGTTTAGACAATAAAAGTATTTTAAAACCAAACAAATGTGCATTCTTCAAACTGATAAAACACGACGCGGTTGATATTATGACGTTGTAGTGTTTTTTTAAACTAAAGTGCGGATGACTAAATTGTCCCTTACAGGCCACCATACGATTAATAACAATCAGAGTCTTCAGGTTGTGTTTTTATGTGATTTGTCGACATTAACCCAAATAAATCAACATTTTACTAAAGTAAAAATAAAATAAAAAATCCTCTTCATCTCTCGTTCATTCTCTGAGCTCTTCTCTGTTATTGACATTCATTCCGAGGGTCAAAGAAAGACCTCCATTTATTGTTAGTGATACAGGAAAAGAAGCTTATTCTACCGCCAACTTCAGGTTGCTTTCTTACTAACGTGCACAGAGATGACAATTATTTCAAAAATAAAAGCCTCCCTTTCATTGACGGACCTGATCACAGTGTTCGTTTCATTGTACCTACTTGTGGTGCCAGGCGGGTGGAGTCTAGGTATCAGAGAGAGCCTCAACTGATTTTCAGATGCTCTTCTGTGATTGGTCAAACTCACAGTCACCCACTGCCGACACTGTGCACAAATCCTTTAAAAGGGAAAAGTCAAAACTCTGAGATTTCTCTCTGATATTTTTTTTTTTTTTTTTTTTTTTTTTTAAATCAAACCGGAGAGAATGTGTTGTTTTTGAGAACTAACCTATAATGTCATGCTGCCATCTGGTGGCCTTTCATGACACCATGTTATATATATTTTTTAAGTAATGTTATATATTAAATAAAAAATGAAATAGTGTGCCAGACTTTCTCTTGATGACATTTGAACAAGGTACTGGTTAGCGAAGAGAAAAATTATGTCATTGCACCACTTAAAGTCAGATTTACATACAAGACATAAATACAAAAAAGGATTTTATTTAAAATGTTTTGGGGGTGATCGGGAGCTAAATATGTAGTTTCAATTTCCTCTGAATTATCCCATTTCTCCACATCTCTAATTTATTTATTCTACACTTTATTGGTTTGTATCATGTTTTTTTATACAACTAATAGTTTTTATTTTTTCTGCCTTTGTGAAGCACTTTGTAATGTTGATTTTGAGAAGTGCTCGATAAATAAAGATTATTATTATTATTAATATATATATAAAATATGATCATGTTGTGTAACTTGGTGAATCTATAAATGAGATTAAGTGTTCCAGGTTCCAATGAATGTTTCGATTTAATCTCTTTGAGTATAAAAAGACCAAAAATGTGCAAAAGTGGGTTTTGCATATTTTGTAAAATTGCTGAAACTTTGAAACAATGAAAGAAACATATGGTCCATTAATTTAGAGATGTGGACAGCAATTAATTTAGTGACAGGTTAATAAAAGTCTGAATTTTCAAAAATAAATTCCAACTTTAATCTCAGAATTCTGACTTTTTCCCCAAATAATTTCCTGTGTCCCTTATTCAGTTACATATTAATATTAGTTAATTCTTCAGTTTACATTATAGGGTGTGTGTGTGTGTGTGTAAGCACAAGGAGCGGTTTTCTTAACACCACACAGCCACTTTTTGAAAATTAAATGTTTAAGTTCCTCCTTCAGTCAGTTTAAAAAAATGTGTCTCATTTCTTAAAACCAGATCTTCTGACCAATAAAAAAAACATTTTGTTTGCGCTCAGCTAGTTTTGAAATATGAGATAAGCTTCAATGAGACTCACGTTTTCATCCCAAAATGCCACAAAATCATCTGGAGAGGAAACATGTCACCCCAAAAGGTAGAATTCATGATATTTTATAAACAATCTAATATTTTCACGAGATGTAAATTTACAATAATGTCTCTGGTTTTTCATTCTATTAACCAAAAGATTTATTTTAGAGAAATAAAATATGTTTCCCCAGAATGGGACTCTTCACGGCTTCAGATATGAAATCTACCTTTTCCCTTCATGATTTAAGTGGATTCTCAAAAACACAGACAAACCAGAATGTTACAGATTTTCTGAATAAAGTCTGTACATGTCTCATATTCATCACATCTGATGTGATGAATATGTTCAGTTTAACAGGCTTCTTATTTAGTTTTAATAGACGACATCACATCACCCCAATTCTGGCTGCATGTTAGATTTAGAATTGATTTAAAGATTTTACTAATCACTTTTAAAGCTGTTCTGGGTCTGGTCCCAAGCTACATAGCATAAATGTTGACCCTCAGATGGGACCTTCCGGCTGCTGGAGGCCTAAACTGAAGATGACCGAGCTTTTGCCCTCAGGACCCCTCGGCTTCGGAACGAGCTGCTCTTTAAAATCAATTCTTAAAACCCATTTTTATAGAACGTATTTTATCTGATGTCATCTTTTTTTTTTTTTTTAATCGTCTTTTTATTGCTTTTATTCCTTTTATTTAGAATTAAGTTTGTCTGGCTTTCTGTTATATGTTGTATATATTGTTTTCTGGATATCCTGATTTTGCTTTGTCTGTTAGCAGAGAGATGTAAACTCCTTTTTTAAAAAGACGCTACATAAATAAAGTTATTATTATTATTGATGGCTGACGTGAGTGATTATTGACAGAATAAGTCTGACTGCTTGATAAGAAGACGATCAATCACAGTGATGTGTGATTTAGTGACATGCAGCGTGCATCGAGATGTGTCTAGTGTCTCATGTTGGAGTCAGAATCAAAGATTGTCGAACATTAAACGATCATAATGTCATAATATTGGTCTGCGGTCATTCCTCCAACATGGCAGCGTGTTGAATTACATTCTTCATCTTACCGATTCAGATTCTCAGACAACTAGAGTACCGTTCGTTAGTCTCGAGGGGACAGTGAACGCAGCACTGTGCGTTCGAGATGGGATAATGGAACTTCCATCCTGCGGCGTCGCGGCGAGTCGTCTCACAGGAAGTTGGTTTTGAGCGTGATGCTGGGGGAGGACTTGGCGGCGGGGTTAGCGCTGCTCGCTTTAGCGTTCAGACTCTCCTGGTTTCCCTTGACGGCGGCTTCCAGACGAGACTTCAGGTGAGGAGACGACGCAATGAGAGACCTGAGGGAGCGAAAAATACATTTCATCAATCCTAACCTGTCATTTATTAATTACTCATTCATATGCTTTTACAATTATAGATGGAAACATATCAAAAACAAAGCAAACATCCATATTAGTTGTTTGTTTGGTTGTTGTTGTTGTGTATCAAATGATATGGAACTGAGTAAAGAGTGGAGACGGCAGCACTAAGAATCTACAGAAAACTAAGAAACTTTTGAGCCTCCAAAAGAAGTGAAAGTGTTCATCAACTTCACCGACTTCACTTGAACTCAGCTTCTTCTTAAACAGCATTTATTTTATTGCACACTTCCTCATTATTCTCTTTGACATTTGCAAGTAAAAAAAAAGATGAATATATAATAAAATTGTTTATAACACACTATAATGTAGTTGTATACGCGTCTGTAAGGAAATTTTTAAGTGTTTAGTAATGTTCAGTATTTGTTAACCATTATAACTTCTCTTTTGAAGACATACTTTATATTATTACAGCTGTGATTTACAGTATTTTCATTCATTATCTGCTAATAACATTTATAAACACTAAGATCTGCTTACAGCTACATTATAGTGCTATAAACCATTTATTATATATTAATCTTTTATCTACCCTCTTGTACTGTGCTATGTTTATTGTATTGTTGTATTTTCTTTTCTTTTGTTAAGCACCTTGTATTGCAACTTGGCGCGAAAGCCGCTAAATAAATAAATAAAGTTTATGTTTATTACATCTTTATATGCTTATCATAAAATAAGAATAGGGTTACTTGCTTATAGTGCTTACAATTCTACAGAAACGAACTGTGTAACATCGGTTACCTGAACACGGCTGAGTGCTGCGGGCCGAGGCGCATCAGGTCCTTGAGCGCCCCCTCATGGAGAGAGCGGGATGCGGCGGGGGCCGAGCCCAGAGCGTTTTCATCCAGGAGGAAAGAGATGAGGAGCGGCAACAAGATGGCCACCAGCTGAGGACCTGAAGGCCAGAAAACATTGTGTCTCTTTGTGGTTCTCTGTACGTACTAACAGGAAATGATGCCTGCACTCACTCACGCTCAAAGTGCATGAATATGGTGCATTAAAGTTACTACAAAGAGTTTCTAACTGATTAAAAACAAACAAACAAACGATACGAGGCGGTGGCGCTCATACAAAACACTAACGCTTTTGTCCACAGGGGCCACCAAAATCAACCAAAAAAAGGAAAGTTCCTTTTAGTTACTTTAACTCTTTAAAGATCTTCAATCTGTTGTACTTTGTTCTACTGTATGTCCTGTTGTGGACTCACGCTGTGACTCATCTGCAGCCTGCACCAGAGCCTCCATGGCTCGGACGCCCTCCAGGACTCCCAGCAGCTCCTCTGGACTCTGAGGACGACTCCTCTCCACCTTCTGAGGAGGAAACGCATCATACAATAATAACTATCATCTGATCAATACATTCCTCCATCTGATCAAACAGCAGCTGCACAGACGCACGGGGAGACGCATCTGAAGAGTTTCTTTTCAAAATAAGATCATGAAAATATTCAAATTTTTCTCTGTGTTTCGTCCAATTTTTTGCCTCTTTTTGTCATCATCTATTATGTAATTTTTGACTTTTGTATTGATTATTATTTTCCATTCACAAAAATAAGCCACGTCTTTCCTCGAGACTGAACTGAGGTGAATATTCGTGATGTACTGCACTATTTAAGATAGGACCTGTTAAAGTTAAAACAGAGCCAATTCATGAGTCGTGTCTTCTTTAAACCAGACAAGTGAGCAGCTGGTATTAAAGTCCACGTCACTCAAAATGAAAGGGAATATTTTTTTTGAGGCTATAAACATGTCATTCAATTTGTTTCCTTAACAACATGAATCTAACATTTCACACCGATTTTCTGTTGACAAGTTCGGTTCAGATGTGCAAACAAAAAAAAAAACCACATGTTTATTTTTTGTGACTTACACTGAACCGTGTCAAGAGTTGAATACAAACATGATAAAACATGAACACGCAGATGAGACCAGACTTGAGTTCAGTACCTGGAGGAATCGAACCAGCTGCGGTCCGAGCGCCTGGATGTACGGGACGGCCACGCCGGGCTGAGCCTGAAACACTGACGTTAACAGCTGATAACATCGACTCACAACCTGCAGAAGAGAGTATGTTTTATTATTATTCACACCACTTATCAGAAACTTTCTACAAGGGAGATATTACACCGTCCTCACATCCTGAACTACCTTCTATTTATTTATCTTTATTTTCTATCTTTCTTCATGGTGGTCAAACTGATAATGATTTATTTTACAGGGACCTTAAATTCTTGAAAAAGTTCCCTGGAAAGAACTTTGTAATTTTGTACCAATTATTGGGTAAATAGATTAAAAAATTTTTTTTTAAAAATTGTATGCTCGACGTAAACTTAACATTTTTGCATGTTCTGCTGACCAGCAGCGCTCTGTGTTTAAAACGTAACGTAACTTAAAACAATTAAAAGTGTGGTGAAGGGTTATCAAAAACTCACAATAAATGAACAATGATGTGATAAATCTTGCAGCATCCTTGAAAAAAGTCCTCAAGGCACCCACTTAAGCTCCAAATGAGCTGGTGTTTATTAATAGGCAGTGTACCAATTGAACGTCACTTTATGACGCAAAATCACACCTTTAACTCAGGAAACAGAAAATCATGATTATCTCTCCCTGTACTGACCAGCGGGTCTTTGGCGTCCATGCTGGCCGTGAAGCGCTGCAGACAGAGTGCGTGCAGCGGCTCAACTGTGCAGACGTCAGGACCGGCAGACAGCAGGAAGACGGTCAGAGCTGTGAGCAGGCTGACCTGATCCACGGCAGAGTCTCCTGAAAATACACACGACTAATTAAAAGGCTGAATTCAGGTACATTTTTATTCAACGCTTGGTTGTACAGTATGTTTCCATCTTATTTAAACGGACATTTACTAACTTCTATCGCTCTGTGTGGTGTCTACATTTCTCTCATCTCTTCCCTTTATTCACTATATATATATATATATCAATATATATTATTATGATTAGCTCCCTCATTCCTCTCCTTTTCCAATGCTCTAAATGATTTAAATAACATTGCATTTGTCGGCCTTTCTTTCTGTTATTAAAGTGTGTAGTGTACCAGCGTCCCAGAGTCCCAGCAGTGTGTTCAGAGCTGATCTCAGCAGCAGGTTCCAGGCTCCTCGGCTCTTCTCCTGTCGGCTCATCGGAGACGTCACCACGGACTTCAGAGCCTGAAGAGCCGCCTGGACCACCGCGCCCAGACCGGCCCCGCCCACTGAGCCCGCCGCCGGGGCGCCTGGGGGAAAACAGAACAAAATCATGGTAATTTTTGAAAACCAACATGAGGTGGTTGAGGTTAGCTGTACTGTAAAAAAAGATAGCAGATAAGAAAAGATATCTCTGACAAAGTAGCTTCTCCTGCAGCGTTTGCTGCTGTCAGTGGATGATACCTGTCGGGCTATTATGAAAACGCTGCAGGTGTGACCAAATCAGCCAGGACTGGAATCTTAAGGAGTTTAACTTTGATGTATGTGTGTGTGTTTGTTACCAGTGTGTGTGCTGGGCTGGTGCACCAGCTCTCTGAGGACTCCCAGCAGCAGGTAGAGGACGGTGGGGAGGACGGACACGCTGCCTGCAGGAGGACAGACAACCATCAAGCCAATCAATCCGAGAGTCAGATAACACCAACACACGAGTTTCATCGGTACACTAATGCTAATGCTGACGTTATTGTTAGCATGTTAGCATTAGCAGGTGAAGGTTTTTGTTGCTCTCACCTTCGGGGGAGCAGACCGACGGCAGCTCAGACAGGACAAACAGAGCGGACGCCACCAGCCGACAGTCGCTGTCAGTCAAACTCCACACAGAACCTCCAGGACCTGAACACATGCACGCACGCAATATATATTAAGGAATATCGGAAGTTCCCAAAAGACCAAGCTGACGTCTTCAAGTTGCTTCTTTTGTCCAACAGTAAAAAAAAACACAATTATATTTTCACAACTGAGAAACTGGAACTCAGAAATGTTTGATAATTAAAAAATAAAAATAATAAAAAAAAAAAGATTACACTACAACCACTTGCACTACATTACACATTTCCTAAACAATTTCCTGTTTTCCAGAAGCCTAACCACTAGACCACTGATATTTTTTATTTATTTTAAAAACATGCATTTTTGAATGCACTTTTACTTGCATGTGCATGTCTAATAATCAGTTATATTGTTTTAATATTTCAACATCTTGTGGTATACTTTATTTAAGGTTCTCATTACTTTTATGTTCTTTGAATAATACTTTTATTTAAATGTATTCTTTTTTTATTTCGCTGTTGTGAAGCACTTTGTAATTTTGTTGAAAGGTGCTATACAAATAAAATGTATTATTATTATTATTATTATTATTATTATTACTACTACTATTACTGCTACCTCCATCTTTTTACGGTTTCCTCCTCTTCCTCACACTCTCACCCTCTAACCTTCTCTGTACCACCCCATTTCTCCTCTTCTTCTCCCCCTCTCCCTCGTACCAGTTGGACTGGTTCCCGCCAGTTTGGGGCTGAGCTGTGGAAGTTTCCGGACCAGCACACAGAGGCACAGCTCGAGTGCTCCAAACACCAGGGAGCGCCCGGGAACCAAACCACCGGTGTCCCGTCCCTCGCCGAACTCTGGCAGCGTCTCCTTCTCCGCTGCGCCATCATCCACTGAGGAATAAAGTTTTTTCACAACAACATTTAGGCTCAAAGAGGATGGGCGTCAAGTTTTATTAGTGGTCTATTTTACCAGTCAATGGTTTGAGAAAACTCCATCAACTGAAGAAGAATGTAAAATATGGTTGAACCATCCGGAAAAACTACTACAGTGTGTCTAACAGTGTGTTTTCACCCTCAGCGCTGTGGCGTTTCTCCCTGACGTGTTCCTGAGCGGCCGTCACAATCTGTCGAAGTAAATCCAACACGGCGAGCTGAACGGACACCGACTCTCTGGTCACCATCAGCCTGTGGAGGACGCTGAGCAGCTCCACACTCAGAGCCTGCAGACAGAGAGACAGAGAGACAGAGTGTCAGCCTTAGTCCCGATTCTAGTCTGAAATTTAGCATCTATTCTGGCCTGGATCGACTCAGAATTAAAATCAAATATCTTGTCTTGAATCTGTCCTGGATTCTTGTCAAATTCCTGATCTAGTATTTAGCCTTGATTGTGATCTGGAATCTGGCCTGGAAACAGGTCCGTCTGAGTCATACCTGGTCGTTTCCGATCTTAGCTCGGGGCCAGGAGACGTCCAGCAGCGCCTGCAGAGCTCGGAGACAGGAAGTGATGTTCTCCATCTGGTCCTCGGAGTGCGGAGAACACAGGAACTCGACACTGATCCCTGAATACAGGACCAACACAACCAAACTCAATGCAGAAAAAACACAATTTTTATGAAGTTTTTAGTCTTTAAATTTCTGCTGGGTTTTGTGTTAAAACCAGTTCCCCACCCAGTATGAGATGCAGTCTGTCGGCGTTGATGTCCTCCGGACTCTTGGGTCCGCCCCCTGTTTGTCCCATGGAGGTGGGCGTGGCTGGACGGGACAGGTAGGCAGGTGTGTCGTCTGACATCACAAAACCTGGAACACACAGTTGCATATGGCTGTTCAACACCAGTCTACGTCTTTACTCCTTACATCTAACAGAAGAGCATTCAGGAGGAGTGTGTAGGGCGGAAGAGAGAGGAGGAGGAGCACTGACCGGTGCTATGGAGCCAGAGGGAGGTGGCGTGGAGGATGGGAGCCCAGGAGGAGGAGTAATGAGCTCTGGCTTGGTTCACCGTCTCTGCTGTGTAGAAAGAACCTCCTGGAGGAAAAAGACGAGGACAAACTCAATTTAACTTTAAAAAAGGTACAGAGTGGAATTTTCAGAAAATACTTGTTATTATAACACCGGTGGCCGTTAAGTGAACTGCAGTCAGCATCCTCGTCCCCCCCCCTACCCTACCTGACTCGGGCAGCTGTGATGCGTAGACCTGTGGGAGGGTCAGCAGGGCATAGTCCTGCAGCGCCGCCAACCACAGGCGGCTCAGCGTCGACAGATCTGATTGGACCAACTTCAGGAGGCCAGCACCTCCCGACTCAGAGTCTGAGCTGTCATTGGCCAGAGGGGAGGAGACTGACAAATCAGACGCCTTATCAGGGTTTTCCTTCTGTCTGCTCCTCTGAACAGCTACGATGTAAACCTGAGAGAAGACAGAGAGAGAGTTTAGAGATTAATGTAGGGGCCACTGTCACTGCAGAAAACATAAGAAATGTTTTAGTTCTCCTTTTTTGCTAACGAGTTTGACAAAATAACTACACAAGTTGAAAATAAACACCAAGGATATACAGTATATACTGATTTCTTTGAAATAATTCATTTTAATTGGACTTTAAGACTTGCAGCACAAACAGAGTTATGTTTTATGTTATGTTATGTTTTTCTCTTTTATTTAGTAATATATTCACATTTATTTTTTATCTTTTTTCATTTTGTATTTAATTGAATTATTTATTTATTTTGAGAAAGTTTTTTGTTAAATATAAAATTACTTTTAAGAAGTCACGGCAAAAAATCATTTGAATAATGACATGAAACGATAAATAAACAGTGGAACCAGGGAACACCCACCTCGGCCCAGGCCTTCAGGACAGCTAGTGTTTCCATGGTAGCGGTGGCTTCGTTATACAGCTGGCTGGACGTGTCCCTCCCCGCCTGGACTTTAGCCAATGAGGAGGCCAGGAGCTGATGGACTCGCCGCAGGTCACGCAGGTCACTGACGACACCGCTGGCTATCCAGGCACTGCATACCTGCAGAGGAGAGGACGAGGTTAAAGGTCACAGCAGAATTACATAACATGGAGCTGTAAGCTCTATAATGTCTCTAACAGGAGTCTAGATGAGGTTTTTTATTTTTTATTTACCTGGACTGACTCAGCAGCCTCAGGTAAACATTTACATTTATTAAGATGATTATTGATGATTGATCACCTGGCAGGCCTTGGCGGTGACGTCAGGAGGAGCGTCAGCAGTGAAGGCCGGTCTGAGAGCAGCTCCAACCTGCACACAAACATACAATAAAAAAATCATACACATTATTTAGAGAATCACCGAAGTCATCAAAGAGGTCTGTGCAGTCATTGTGGGGACTAAACTGTGCATTTTGCACAATTATTTAAAAATAATTACATAATAAGTTTTATAGGATAAATAATGAATTAATCAAGAAAAAAAACAATCCAAAAATAATCACCAATTGGAATTTTGTTTTTTGAAAGTCTGATATAATAGAATGCTTTTTATACTGTAATGGCCGTGGGATTAAAAAATTGTGGTTTTAATTGGTTTCAATGGGAACATTTTTTTTCCTTAAGAGTGTCTTTATTTTGCATACATGATTTATTATAGGAGCCGAGGTTGAACTTCTAAAATAAAAACATTTAAAACTCACACCCTTGCCAAAAATGTGTGGCATTAACGCGGCCAAAATGAAGTAAAAAATGTAAACATAAAAAGCCTAAAACGTCCCTCGTGAGGCACAAGGGTTCAAACTGGTCATGAGTTCGATCAGTGGTTCTTACGTTAGCCTGGTACTGCTCCAGGATCACATGACCAGGGAACTCCGGTTCGGGGATGGCTGAGAAGCGTCTGATGATCACCAGCAGGGTCTGGAGGCCCGCCAGCCGCAGCTGGTCGCTGTGGTCTGTCGCCGCCATGAACGCCATGCGTACCAGGTCGCCAAGATGGAGCACCAGGAAGTCTGTGGGAGGACAGGTGACGGTCAGGGAGGTCTGCAGAGCCCTCAAACAGAAACAAAGTGTGAAGAAGGCCACTATTTTTTCCTCTTACCGGTGGACTCGTGCAGCCGTCGCTCCTGAGCCAGAACCATGTCAAAGTGCGCCGAGTCTGCAGTTTCACACTGAGCTATGATGCGACAAACACACTCCATGGCGAAGCGGCGTGTGGCCCACCGCAGGGCCGTGAACGGGCCGCTGGACTCTGACCGAGCCTTGAAAGCAGAGGAGTCGTCGTCTCTGCCGGGGTCCGCCTCCTCGTCCTCCTGCCGCGCCTCAACCGGAGCCCGACAGTCTGAAGGGGAATCGCTCGTGAAAGTTCATTCCTGACCCTGGAACCTCAAGGGCCACTTACTAGCTTTTAATGTTTGTATGTAACGAATTGAACCTACCGGTGGTTGCAGACAGGACGTCCTTGCAGAGTTTGAGCCAGTGTCCCAGTTTCCCGCTGGTTGCGCTGGATGCCATCATGTGGACCAGAGTCTCCTGGATGTCCCTCCTCAGACCTGGATCTGACTCCCGGTCCAACAGAGTGAACAGAGCTCCTTCCAGACCCACCTCCTTTATGGTGACGTCTGCAGAGAGAGGGGGGTGTTAGCATGTCAGTCTGTGGAGAGATGTGTGTCTAACACTTCTGAATGATGAGAAAGAAATGTGTGTAATAAACTGTGATGGCAACAGGAAATACAATTAAATATAAATTAAATAAATCACTGGGTCTCGGACCGAATGTGCTGCAAATATGTAATACATAGAAGAAAAAAAAAAAAGTTATATTACAATCCTACCAATACTGTATTTTTGAAGGTGATACCAATGTTGAGACATTAAAAGCAAAAATAAAGAAAATCTGCTAATATACAGTATAGGATTTGTTTTTTTATGTAAAATTATAACATTAACAAACATTTTTAATGTGTTTTTTAAAGAACAGTAGATATGTAGTGGACAGGACATTTTAGAGTCAAAACAAACTTGGGTCAATGATCTCTGGTGAACAAACAACAGGATGTAATGGCGTTGACATTACAATTATAATGCCTTATAATGTCTAATAGTTCAACTTTTGAAATGAACAATACTGGAATTGTCTCCATTTGGACTTGACTTTTTGTAATATTGTATTTACTCTTATTACTTTATGGGGTTTTATTCTTCCTCAGTCTGTGATTGTATTTATCTCGTGTGGCCTTATTTCTTTTGTGTGGCACTTTGTGATGTTATGCTCTTGAAAGGCGTTTTATAAATAAAGTTACTAACGTGTTTAAGATTTTGTGAACTCTGGAATGTAATAATTTATAAAGAGCTCATTTACCTTTTTGTGGAAAAACCATATTAGACACAAAGTAGTATTCCAAGCACAGTATTATTATATGTCTTCAAACATGTCTGGATCTTTAAAAATGGCATAATAATGATATAATATAATAAATGTAATAAGCCGCAGCTCCTGCAGAGACAAGACTGACCAAGCTGTGTGTTGTCTCGTCTGGGCAGCTCTTTGACGAGAGTCACGGCGTGTTCAGAAACCTCCACAGCCTCCCGCTGGACGAGCTGCCGCAGACACGCCACCACCGCCCGACGCAGACACAGGTAGGAACTGCACAGGTGGGCCTGACACACACACACACACACACACACACACACACACACACACACACACACACACACACACACACACACACACACACACACACACACACACACACACACACACACACACACACACACACACACACACACACACACACACACGAGTTAACACATGAACAACAGTTGTTCTCCGTTAGCAGGTTTAAGGTTCATCCGAGGACGCATGCAGCCACACACAGTGTTTCCTCCAGACTCACAAACTAAACCTCGTTTACGTGAATACTTCAAGTAATAAATATTTAAAATGACTGAAAAATTACTAAATTTCTCAAATAATCTATGAAATTGTGAAAAATTATTACGAATCCTAATGCGACGTCCTCAAGTTGCTTCTTTTGCACCTATACATATTCTCACAACTAAGAAAATATTTGACATTTTTGATTAAAAAAACAAAACAAACAATAAATCGATTCTCAAAATAGTTTGTTAAAAAAAAGTTGTTATGATCACCCGATGGTAAATTGATTGATCATTTAAGATTCATTTATCAAATTCACAGGGTGACTCTTAATAATAATAATCATAATAATAATAATAATAATCAATTTTCAGCTCTTTCTAGAGGAAACACTGAGTAGTTTCACTGTAGGAGATAAAAACAGCCAGCAGGGAGGATGTAAAAGCAATACTGTGGGTAAAGTTGTGTTATTGAGTTAGCCATCACACCAGGCAAATGGTGTGAAAGTAAATTGCAACAGAAAAAGCAACAACAGTGAGTGAATACGGTATTAAAACAAAGGAAGATGTTATAAAGCTGAACAGAAAACTGTGTGACGTGTTTCATATTTAACGGATTATTAAAAGAGTAGTTAAGTGACGGAACTGTTTTTCAAAAGAAAAGTGTTGAGGGAGAAAGAAGCTGAAAAAAGAAAAGTGACACAAACAGCAGCGTCAGGCCTTTCGAGAGAGAACCTACCAACATAGAATAATCCAACAAGATCTCCTGCAAGACACAAGACAGGGGCAAAAAACACAGAAGCTGCTTACTGTATGCCCAGAATAAATGTTCGAACGTAGCACAAGTCTTAGACTCGAAGTTTAATAAAGGCATTTTTGGATAGACATCTATTTTATCATTCTACACCATTAGATGTGTATCCAAAAATGCCTTTATTCTACCATGATTGCACATTAACCTTTAAGTACATCGATAAGAGTGAACATTTTCATATTCATTAATTTAATCATTATATTAAATCTTTTTTTTTTTTTTTTTCTTTTACAAAAAGGCTCGATAGTATAATATAATAATGAGGTGATGGATGGATATAAATTATATATATATATTTCTATAATATAAAATAATATTCACATTTTTTTAAATCTAAGATAGTTCATAGATCAAGTTCTATTCTAACAAATTGTACATCATTTTAAATATCGTAAACAGAATCCGTGTTTTATTTAGACTATTTATTTACAACAAAATTATCCCTTTTCTCTCGATTTGCCTTTTGATATTTTATGTAGGTACAGTGTTAATTTCAGCTAGTTGAATTGATGCTGTTGCAAGGTTTTATGGGTATTCTGTGGTGATATGCTGCAATTAAAAAAAAAAAAAAGATGTATAATTGATTTCTAATACACATTTCTCTTGTGTTGTTCTTTCACACAACTAAGACTATAGAAGTATAAAAACTGGCGATGTTAAATTATTCCATTATTTCCACATTCCGTGAGGGGGTCCACTGTATATGTTCACTCTTGTCAGAAGTCCTTTGCTGAAAAACAATTGAGAACCGAAGAGTATGCCGCCCCCGCATTTCCATGTTGAACAAACGAGTATGTGACATATAAATCTTTGAATCTTGAATCTGTGCGTAGAATACAGGTGTAGTTCAAGTGCAGTCAGGTGTACTCACGCAGAGTGCAGGTACGAGGCTGGCCAGGTTCACGTGTGGCGGTGAGAACATGTGCAGCTGCTGCAGACAGGAGATGGCTCTGGCCTGAACCAGAGAGTCCGGACCGTCCTGCATCACTCCACATCCCACCAGACAGCTGGAGCGCAGGCCGGACACTGCTGCACCGTCACCTGACGGACACAGCACACATCATTCACACCTGCTGCACCATCACCTGACGGACACAGCACACACACACAACTTCTGTCTCGGTTTCTGTCCTTAGGTGTGACGTGTGTATTTCTTACCTTGCAGGTCGGGGCCCAGGCAGGTGATGAGGGCGTGCAGGCAGCGCCCCAGGCTGTGGTGCACCTCTGGGTGGGTGGGCGGCGCCGACAGCAGCAGCCGGAGCACCAGCGTGAAGGATGGCTCGGCGTGGGCGCGGTACAAGCCCCCGGACAGGTCGATTACCAGAGACATGCTGTGGAGAGACCAGGTCTGCACCCAACAAACACACAGGGAGGATTTTTGTTGAATCATCACTTCTTTAAAATGCTGTTTGTGGGTTAAGACTTTGTTTTAGGGTTAAAAGGTAAAGTTTTGGGTGAATTTGAGTTACAATTAACAGATTTGACGTCATATAGACAGATAAGGGACAGTTGTGTGTGTGTGTGTACCTGGACCTCAGGTGAGGTGCTGTCCTGGCTCAAGGTGAACAGCACTCCCAGGCAGGTGGACAGGTGTTGAGGTGAGCTGATTCCTCCGGTGTAGCGGTACAGCGCCCCAAGAGCCAGAGCGTAGCCACTGCGAGACGCTGCGTCCCGAGCTGTCTTCAGCCTGAAAGTGCATGATCCATACGTTAGTGACGACCGCAGCAGCAGCAGCAGCAGGAGAAGCAGTAGTTTTAATAATAGCAGGGCGAGGTCGGTCTATTTATATAATACTTTTTAAACACAGACACAAGTTTAAGTGCTCCACATGAGCCAAAGAAATGCATTAAGGCCTGTTAACTGCACCTGGCTTAAATATTACACAGGGTGCTCAGAAAACAACCCGCAAAGAAACATAAAAAAACAACATTTTCAAAAGCAATGAAGACACACTGCGCCACATCACAGCACCATGACTCTCGTGTTCAGACACATCGATATATTTGGATCTAAGGGTTATTTTTAAGCTTTTTTTGGACTATTTCTGGTTTGCGATGTTGCCGTCGCTCTGTGTGATGAATATTTTTGGATCATGACCTGATTTGTGTCAGCGGTTGCTACTTTAAGATCGTAGAGACTGGAAATAGCATACAATGAATTTGAAGACTTCTTGCTTCAGCATCAACAGCAGGAATTCGGTTTCATGATACATAACAAACCATGTAAAAATACAAATAAATAGAAAAAAAAAACAAAAAAAAACATATTTCTCCAACCACAGAAAAAAAACAACTGTCTGTAGCTTCTGTAAATGATCATATTAGTAAATGAGCATTACCCAAAGATCCTCTCCTGCAGTGAGAGTCCACTCCAACACTGACTGCAGCATCTTCAAAATACACATAAACCGTATGTAGGAAGGTGTGTGGTAACGTCCACCTACCTGTCAAAGCAGAGCAGGGAGACGGACACGGTGAAGCCGGGGTCTCCGACCACCTGAACCAGCCGGGCCAGACCTTCAGCAGCCAGACATCGCAGCAGAGGACTGACGCTCTCCAGCGCCCCCGACAGGAGGGACAGCGCCGGGGAACGCACCTCCTCCGGCCCCAGAGAGCCCCGAATACCACCCTGGTGCTGAAGAGGATGACACGAGTTATTTTTTTAAGTCATGATTTGTCATGAGGTTGAAGTTTTTCAGCGTGTAGTGGAGTTCTTCTGCCCCCAAGTGGACAGAAAATGGATTAATGCAGCTTTAAACAGACATGATGACGCGAAAGCGTACAGCTGCAATTAAAACCAAAGTAGTTGTCCTTATGCTGTGTTCGCACCAAATGCAACGTACATTTTTTTCCCCCTTGTGTTACTCCTGCAAGTTTGGATGTCGACGGATCAAAAGGGTGCAGAAATAACTACATCATGATGCCAATTTGTAAAAAGTCGGAATTCATGCTTCGACCGGTCCGCAACACGACAAGCAAACAGCTTCGGAAAAGCTTGCTTTCGGAATGGAGTTCGGATCGATGCCAACATTGTAGCTGCTCCTCAAACTCTCAAAATAACATCATAACGTCATCAAAATTAGACACGAATACGACAGCAACTTTATCTCGCAACAGACATATGCTGCGAAATTCAAGCCGCAAATTGACGTCTATTCGCTTCTTCGCATTGACTTTTTATGTTATCGTGCCGTGAAATGTTTGCTCCGCATTTGGTCTCAACACACCAGAAGTCCTGAGGCTGACAGGTGTGGTACCTTGAGCAGACTGCAGAGGGCAGCGCACACGTGTGTCTGCACCGTCTGCTGCCGTTGACCCTTCAGCTGGTTCACTGTTTCCACAAACTGCTCCAATATCTTCACTCTGAGAAAGACAGACGAAGAATAAATAAGACACGGATGAGATAAGAGATAACAAATAAGTACGGAATATAAGTACTTTGAAGTATAACACAATCACGATAAAATACAGGTAAAATACGAGTGTGCAAACATCAGCAGCAGCAGCAAAATACATAATACAATATGTTCACTGTTTTGAGTTTGCGGAGGTTTAATAGCGGCGCTTTCTTTCAATATAAACTGCCGAACACAACAAGGTATGAACATATTCTGCGATAATAGGCCAGCGGATCAATTTAAAAAAAGATTTGTACGAGCAGAACTGTGAGGGGGGGGATTTATCTCCAGGCCAAACCATAACGGCATTAATGCCAGTACCAGTGTTAACGCTAAAAAGGGAAACGTTGCTTTGATTTGCAATGTTGAAATACAGTAATCTCCTCCTGTTAAATATCAGCATAGTATGGAACCAGCTGCTTCCCCCAGCACTACTGTACTGTCCCTGTGTGAGTTACCTCTGAGCGGAGATGACGTGGGGGTAGAGCGCTCCAAAGAGGCGGACGGCTGCGGCAGTTAGGGCGACAGGAGGAGGAAGAGGAGCGGGAGCTTCATCGCTCTTCTCACACAGACTGAAGGCATCGTTGTCCAGCGAGCCGCCTCCCACACTGCTGCCATGGAGCTGAACACAAACACACACACTCATTCTTCACAATGTTCTTCAGCCCTGCGGTGTACAGTTAGCGTCCTGCGCCACTCGTCACCTGTTCATCGATGTATCTGGGGTCGGTGCTGTGGAGGGCGGGGCCGACCAGAGGCAGGTCGTCACGGTGACAGAGGGGAGGCAGCAGGGTGAGCTCCGAACACGGCTGGTTCAGGTTGTCCTGACCGGACAGATCCGACACCAGCTGGTTCATCACTAAACCGAAACTCTCTGCAGGAGGACGAGAGAAGTGACAAACGCTTTATTTCAACTCTTCCTACGAGACAAAAAAAGATACTGGAGAACTCAAAAGTTTATGGGGCAAAACCCTTGAAACATGAAAATAGAAACGAAATAACAACACAATGAGGAGATACGGTTAATATCGCGAGGGGCTACGATAAGGAGGGAGAGGAAAAAAGATCAAAAGAAGGAAGAAACCAAGAAAGAAGTAACGTTTCCATGCAAATGTGTTGTCACACTTTTATCAAAATACCAACTTTTCCACCTCAGCCAGGCATAACATTTTTTTTTGCTATATCTTCAGATTTTTTTCCCAGATTTTAGGCGTTTCCACTCTTTATGTGCACATTTAAAATGCGCATTAAAACGAATGGATGCACCAAATGGCTCGAGACAAGCCGAAATAAAAAGATCGATTTAAGGCAGTACGGCGAAAAGCAAAGGATGGAGAGCAAAGAAAGAGAGAAGATAAGGTTGAAGAGAGCGAGAGAGGGGTGCAACAAAGACGGAAAAGAGGCAGGGAGGAGTGAAGGAGGCATGTTGTTACCTTGGTAGGTGTGTGGAGGCAGCAGAGCGAGCAGCTCGTACACTCTCAGTCTGTAGACGAGCGACCACCTGCGAACTGAACTGCTGTAAGACCGGAGGAGAGCAGGCAACCTGGACAAACACACATACGCAGGTCACACAGATAAGAAGGTTTCAGGGGAACAACAGATCTATAACGGGTGGAAAAGTTTTGTGCGACTGACTTGGTGAGCAGGGCCACGGCGCAGGCCAATGGCGTGAGCAGGCGGCTCATGATGTCATCGTTGACGAGCTCCCTGCAGTGCAGCAGCAGGTTCTTCATCGCTGTTCGGACACAAGAACAACGTCGTTTCATTTTCCCTTGTGCAGACAAGGTCCTCAAAAGAAAGATCACACACACACACACACACACACACACACACACACACACACACACACACACACACACACACACACACACACACACACACACACACACACACACACACACACACACACACAGTGGGACTGACCGAAGAGTGCCCCAGCGCGTCCCTCTAGCGTAACCTGCCACGTAAAGTAGTCCCCTCGTCGCAGCTCCATCTCCTGCTCCCTGAGTGAAGCAGGGAACACACACCGCCACAGGAGGAGGAGACGGGGCAGGTGGTGCTCTACTAGTGCCGGGCCTGGACAGACACAGACACACACACACACACACACACACACACAAATTAACCAAATGGCTACTGCTGAAAGAAACAGTTTGTTATTCCCTGTTTCTTTCATTAGAGACAGCAATGTTCGCAGTGTTCAGGAGATTTACCTAAGGTGATGAGCGAGGAGGCGAGCAGCCAGCCGGCCTGAGTCCTCTGCAGGGAGATCCGACTGTTCTGAGAGGCTGAACGCATCAGGTCTTCAGCCAGACCCAGCACCACCTGCACACACGTGCGCACGTAAATACACTAACCTCTGCTGTACAATTGTGCCGTCACCACACTGGATTTTCTAACTTCAATACAATATCGTGAAAAATATTGATATTCGATACCATTTCCAATACCAGGGGGACAGAACTACATTGAGGGCATAACATTTAAGATTTTTATAAAGAGACAAACATAACAAGGCTGTGACACGACATCGACTTTTCTTCTCTTGGCTAGTCGCAGAGAACAGCAGAATCTTGTATATTTTCAAGGAACAAATGAGTAAAAACTAAATCTTATCTTAATGCTAACATTAGCATGGTATGTGGTATACCAAGTTATGTAGTTAGTGTATTTTACCCACCATGCCTTTAGTGTGTGGTATTCCCAGGGGGCAGTGCTGCACCGCAGCCACCAGGGCAGCGACAGCGGCTCCGTACCCGGCCACGGCTTCAGGGGAAGACTTTAGCGCCACCAGCCGCTCGGAGCAGCGATCCAGCAGCAAGGAACACTGGGACGGCATCGCCGTGGCAACGCAGCGCAGACACCAGGCAGCAGCCAGGGAGGCGGAGGAGGCGGGGTGGAGGAGGACGGAGATCACCGTGTCCAGGAGGGCTGAAGCACGGGCAAACAAATCAGACAACTTCAACTTCCTGAAGCCATGAGTTAGAGGGATATTTTGGATGTTTTGAGGCGGGGTTGTGTGAGGTACGTATCTAGAGTCAGTGCATTAATACAGACAGTAGACGGCGGTCGGCACACCCTCAGTTTGAAGAAACTGACAGGAGTACCAGCAAGGAAGCTAAGCAACGCACTGCTGTGGATGGAGGCAGCGGCAAAACGTATTTTGGGATTTTTTTCTACCCCTTTAAACTTGCTGTCAGACAGCCCTCAACTGAAACTGTTGTCTAGGCTTTCTTCAAAGCCACCAGACTGTGTTCTGAGAGGTCTCTTTGTGTGTGTGTGTGTGTATGTGTCCGACCTGTGCTGCTGTCAGTGAGGAGGGGGGCGGCAGTGGATCCCAGTCCCTGTATGAGTCCTCCCAGTTCCAGCAGGCAGCAGACCAACACGTGCTGACTGGCTGAGACGTCTGCAGACGAGACTCTGGTCTCCACGTTCCCATCAGTCAGAGCTGCATCTGAACACACACACACACACACACACACACACACACACACACACACACACA
>CALSCE010009695.1:120538-130846 GCA_943593645.1 Bovichtus variegatus | reverse complement strand
TCTGTTATACATGTGTGTGTGTGTACATTCTGTTATACATGTGTGTGTACATTCTGTTTTAGTTGTGTAACTTATACTTTGGCATGGCGCCTCGGAGGTCATGAGAAAGTAACTTACACATCTGTAAGGGATTTGTATTGTTGTACAACAAAATAATAATTAATCAGCCATATATCTGTGTTTGTGTTTTATTGATATCTCTCTGATTCATTCATACATTAATTAAAATCCACGACACTGATATTAATATATATATAAAATTATTAATTGATGAAACAGTAGTTTACTTGAATGACAAGAATAGTTAGTTACAGTCCTAATTAGGACATTTAATTCTTTATTTGCTTCTTTTTATCCAGATTTCTTTACTCTATAAGTTGCTCTCTGAGCTATATAAATTAATTATAATTAAGTGATAAAAAAGTATAAACCTTATACTTCACACATTATAGTTAACCTACCTGTGAAAATGTAAAATGATAAATAAATGAAACACCTATGATAAATGATGTTCTCTTGTCAGGTATCTTAAATCACTTTACTATTTCCAAGTAACTTTAAGTCAACTTTGAGCAGTGAACACAAAATACAGCTGAGGCTGATGGGAATGTAATTAGTTCTGCACGTATTGGATCATAAACCAAAGTGTTGGACACATTAAAATGTTGAGCCGATTATGGCGTCAGAGGATCCAAAGTTATTACAACTCATCCTGAGGGCAAAATTAATGATGAACCACATTTCATCACAATCCATCCAATAGTTGATGAGATTTTTCACGGAAAACCACAAAAGTCAACCTACTGGTGGCGCCAGAGGAAAAGTCAGAGGGTCACCAAAGTCAGTAGGATTCATTCTCCGGGGATAATGATTGGTTGTACCAAATTTGGTGATAATTCATCTAGTAGATGTTGAGATTTTTCAGTGAATAAGTGAAAACATTGATTTTCTGGTGGCGCTACAGGGGCAGTGAGGAAGTCACTGAAGTCGGTAGGATTCGTCTTCTGGGGGAATAAAATGTTTGAACCACATTTCATCACAATCCATCCAATAGTTGATTTAGATTTTTCACTGAAAATCACAAAAGTCAACCTACTGGTGGCGCTAGAGGAAAAGTCAGAGGGTCACCAAAGTCAGTAGGATTCATTCTCCGGGGATAATGATTGGTTGTACCAAATTTGGTGATAATCTATCACGGTTGTTGAGATATTTCAGTCTGGATCAAAGTGGAGGACAGACGGACCAACGGACATCTATAGAGCTGAACAGTTTCTGCAATTATTCATCATTGTTGCTGAGAGTTTGTGTTTTTTTGCTGAAGGAGGAAACACTGGCATCGGTAAAGCCACAGCTCTGCACCTGGCCAGGAAGGGAGCCAGAGTGATCCTGGCCTGCCGAAACCAGGACAAGGCCAAGGGCGCCATCGCAGATATACAACAGGTAGGAACAAAGAAGAAGAAGAATTGGAAACAGATCAGGGCAGATTATGGCTGAAATCGCAGGCTAACGTACTGAATACTCCATACTCAATCAGTATGTACTGCACACTGCCTACTTAATGAATGATGAAGTATGCTGTATGTTCACACTGAAGTAAACTCAAGCAATACGTCTTCTCTGCATCACATGACTGTATCGATGGTGTTACTGGTCCGACCTGCCGTTGAATGGAAATTGTTCATCACAAATGCAAATGTTCAAATGTAATCATGTAAAATGTAGCTTTTGGCAAGAAACTTATTCAACTTTGCAGTTGTTTTGAAGGAGATGTTTTCACAACAGTATAAAAAAAGTTATTAGAGAAGGAATTATGACCTGTTAAACTTCCTAACAAAAAACAATATTCGAAGACAACAAAGGAGTGTATGTTGAAGTACGTGGGACTTATAGTTTTGCTATATAATTTCTGGTATTGTGACATTCCTAGTCTGTGGTCTAATTAAAGTGAATATCCAATATTGTTTTAACCTGACGATGTTCTTGTTCCAGGAAACAGGAAGTACCGATGTGTTCTACATGCAGTTGGACCTGGCCAGTATGAAGTCCGTCCGCTGCTTCACAGAAACGTTCCTGAAGACTGAGTCCAGGTTGGATCTGCTCATCAACAACGCTGGTACACACACACACACACACACACAGTTACAGAAAGACAAATTAATTTTACAAATGTTTAAAAAGTAAGACAAGAATGTGATCGAAACCTGAACAATTTCAAAACTCTGACGGCTGCAAATACTTTCAACTGTACGAAAGTAAAATCCTAATTAGTTAATCAAAAGATAATATAACCAGTGGTGGATTGTAACTAAGTACATTACTCAAGTACTGTACTTGTACTTTACTTGATTATTTATTTTCTATGCTACTTTATACTTCTACTCAACTGAATCTCAGAGGTAAATATTGTACTTTTTACTGAACGAAATTTGTCTGACGGCTTGATATCAGGTACTTTACAGATTTACCGTACAACACGCACGATGAACTGATAAAACATGATAAAACATGATAAAACATGATAAAACATGATAAAACATGATAACAATCCATCAGTCAAATAAAAATGTTTTTGACAAAGGAACTGTGTCAAAAAACCAACTGAAAACCAAAAGCAAGGATGTTGTCAGTTTATCAGACCTTAACAATAAGGCCTGCAGATAATCAGGTGCATACTATCTCTAAAATACGAGTTATTTATCTTTAGAGATAACAGGAGATACTCATTTATTTCAGCTTGTGGAAATGAAACGCAACATTTTCTGTGAACACGTTGGTGAGAAAGAGTTGCAGGAGCTGCAGAATAGGAGAAACGGTGGACTTTGAGACATGTTTACTGCAGATATATTGACCTGTGGCCGCAGTACAAGCCCAGGTGTTCCTGTGTGTATTATTCAGGTGTGACAGCGAGCCAGCAGGTACAATACATAAAGTGACAGACCTGCTGTGGAATCCAGCCATCAACAATAATCACTGGTTTTACTCAAGTTTAGCAAAACAAAAAGAGAGAATGGAGACCTTTTGATGCTGCTGCTGTGTTTATTAATCTATGTGTGCATGCTGCAAATATGGGTGCTTGGGATTATTTAATATTTTTAATGTTATTTTAGTTATTATTATTATCAAGTGTGTTTGATTTTCATTTTTATCTTACAATAACTATGGCATTCCAGCCCTGTTTTTATGTGTTTTTTTATTGTGCTGTATTTCTTGTATGAAAGGAGCTATACATTTATTATTAATAATATTATTATATTTTCATTATTATGCTTATTATTCTTTTTTGAACAAACACTTCAGTCTATATAAAATGTCTCAATCTTAATTTTTTTTGTTTTAAAAATAATTTATTTAAATAAGATTTTTATAAATAAACCATTTTTACATGTAAATATACCATTAATTTCACATTTTGTTTGTTTTAATTATTCCATTTTTTTAACGAACATTTTAACATGTGTGTTGATTTTTTTAACATGTAATTACAGCTCCTGTCTTGTGTTGATGTGTATTCCCCCAAATGGCATTTCACGTGTGGTTGCCCTTTTGCGGTTGGAGTTATGTTTCAAGTTTGGTTATGTTAGGCATTACAGAGTTCATGTAAATGGAAACAAACTGATGGAGAAACAGATTTTTATCGCCGACATAATACCTGAAGCAACTTTCATATTTGTCTGTCCTGTAGGTCTGGTGGGTGACGGCCGGACAGAAGATGGTTTTGGTATCCAGTTCGGGGTGAACCACCTGGGTCACTTCCTGTTGTCGAACCTGCTGCTGGAGCGTCTGAAGGAGGCGGGGGGAGGACGAGTGGTCACTCTGTCCTCCATGGCTCACTGCTGGGGACACATCTACCCGGAGGTAAATCACTGAATCATCTTACAAATACACTGAAGTGATGCGTTAAACACTTCAGTTGCTTTTACTGCTTGGACTTTGAAGTATATTTCAGATAAAAGTAATACAACATACTGATTTAAAATGAGAGCATTGTAATCAAAGTGTGAACAAGAGGAATTTTATTTGTTGTCATTTGAGATTATAAAATCTCAGTTTTCCACTTTTCACTTTATTTCCCCCTATATTTTATTTCTTTTTTCGATATTTACCTCTCAAAATACTTAATTTTCTTCAAAAAAGCTTGGATGTGAAAAAAACGTCATTTTCATGGAAACTTTTTTTTTAACTTAATTTTCATGAAAAAAGCTTTGATGTGAAAAAAACGTAATTTTCTTGAAAAACGTTTTCCAAAAAAGTGAAAAAAAAGTTATTTTTTTCTTTTTAAAATTGAGAGGAATCCTCGCTCACACTTGTTCCTTTGTACGCTGCTCGTTTTCTGTTGGAAAACTTAAGAGTGCAAATTGTTTCGCATTTCTGACTGGCTGCTGTGTTTAACACCAATTAAAGTTTGAATCTCAAACTTCTTACCGTTGAATTTGTTTAACACTCCTGAATAAAATGTCTATTCACATGGCTTTTTTTGCTCCCTGGGTACATGGCGTATTAGGGCAATTGAAGGTAAAAACAGCAAACAATTCTTTTAATATTTTTTATTATTATTTAGAAATGTTATTATGTAACTTCAATCCCAGATAATTTGAGTTTTTATACTAACATAATACAGAGAGAAATAATATAAGAATTTAAATACAAATTTAATATAATCAATATGTAATATAAATAATAAATACTAAGAATAATAATCATAATAATAATACAAACTGAATAATAATCAACATTAAAATTCAGGAGAGACAATTAGCCTACATTTTATTTGATGGGGGCGGTAAGGGACCTGGATAATGGAGAGGGGGGCGCTGGCCCAAAAAAGGTTGAGAACCACTGCTTTAGAGCAAAACAAATCATAACGTGCAGCATCTTCAGAGCGTTTCTCTGCAGCAGTCTTCTGATTCTGGCTCCGGCTCAAATGTCCTTGATAACAGATGTAGAAACATTATGTTATTTAGCATCAGAACCATTTCTTGTGTTTCAGGAATGCTTTGTGTTCAGGTGTGACCTGATGTCATATTAATCTGTCACACAAAGACATTCCTTCACACACGCCTGCTCTCTGCAGATAACATTCCTCCTCTGCAGCTTGAGGCTTCGCAGTCGACACCTGGACAGATGTCAAACATCACGTCACTCAGGCGATCCTGTGTTCATGAACTGGTTGTTGTGTGTTGTGTTCAGGCTCTGGCGGTGAACAAACACCTGGGCACCGGCAGATACAGCTGGCAGTTCTTCCAGGCGTACTGCAACAGTAAACTGTGTAACGTGCTCTTCACCCACGAGCTCGCCAAGAGGCTGCAAGGATCCAACGTCACCTGCTACAGCGTCCACCCAGGTAACAGAAACTCCGACATAAAATCCTGCAGATCCAAATATGTTTCTGAGGGAAATGTAATAACTGCCTGAAAAAAGTTTTCAAGTCCTGCAAGATGTCGAAGGCTCAAACAGTCTCCATACTAGAGGGAAAAACTTGTTTTTAGGTCCTCCCATCATATGTATTCATACTGAGTCCTGAGGTTTCACATGATGACCTGTTCTCAAAGAAAATGTCGACTATAGCCAAGTTTCCATCCAAAATATAGTGATGTTTACAAGAGATACAGTATATATTATCTAGCTGACCGCAAACTAGCTACATTAAATTCAAATAAAAGGAATTTAGGATTCGCATACGTGGCACCAAACCATAATATAGTGAGATAACATTTACCAAAAAAGTCACAAAATGTCAAAGAGTTTGGTTGATAGGTAGTCAAACATTTCTCACCAGGGTGGGGTTTTGCTTGGTAAATTCGTATGTACATTATTACCTCAGTATTTCTAAAATAGCTGTGGGCGTGGTGACAGGTACAACAGGCCACACTTGTTATCTCGGGTGTGTTAGGGTGAAGTTCAACTTTAACGCCGATGTCATGATAACAAAGCCTGAAAGCTCTCAGTATTGCAACTCGTGCATGCATTAAACCACACGCCTGGTTCACACACCTCTCCTCCTGCAGGTGTGGTTCGGACCGAGCTCTCCCGTCACGTCAGTCTGTGGCAGAAGGTCTTCATCGAGCCCGTGGCCCGTCTGTTGTTCCTGGACCCGAAGGCTGGAGCTCAGACCACGCTGCACTGCTCCCTGCAGGAGGGAATCGAGCCTCTGAGCGGACGTTACTTCTCCTGCTGTGCCGTGCAGGAAGTGTGCGCCAAGGCCCGGGACGACGACATGGCCCGGAAGCTGTGGGAGATCAGCGAGAGGCTCTGTGGACTCTCTTAAGGTGGATCCACAAAGGACTTTTTCTCTACCATAAATGGATTATATTGAAGTCCAGGAGTGATGAACTCTCTCTCTCTCTCTCTTTTATGTTTACTCTGGTGTTAAAGTGTGATAAGTTGCCTTTATTTCTGTACCAATGTCATATTATAAGTTGATGTAAAGTTTTGCTTTTAATTACGGTATACCTCTCACATCATCACTTCTCTACAGAGCCCCTCTGGGGTCAATTGGTAGAAAGAAAAACAACTTTGTGTGTAAATCTGTGCACATGCGGACAATAAGAACAGTTTTCCTCCCATGTGTTTCTGGTGGTTCTGCATTTTTTTCATAGCGCATTATCTGTATTGTTGAGTCTTTTCAGCGCTCTCAGAGTTAATATAAAGACTTGAACAGTTTGAACAGTTGATCCTCACACAGTCGCACCTTCACTGCCTTTATAAAGCGTCTGGTTCAATCAGGTTAACTGACAGATCAGAGAGCAGCTCTGTGTTCAGATGACAGCTGAACTGTGCTGCCGTAAAAGCTTTTCTGATCTGAACAAGACGACGCCCCCCCACCCCCCCTCCCCCCTCCTCCCCCGCCTCCACAACGATGCAGATTCCACCGGGAATTCGCCGAGATCTGTCGACGCCACGAGGAGACGTGCTGCTGTTTGAACTCGCTATTCAAAGAAAATAAAAGATGTGGAAACTGATTGTTCCCACGTCTGCAGACACCTTCACCACAGAGTCAAGAGATGGTTTCTACTGTCAGCAGGAGCCTGCATGAAAGCGTCAGCAGCTCAACACGTTTACAGCATCCTCTAGTCGGCTACTAGCCCTGATGATGTGGCGCGAATCCATCCAGTAAATGTTCAGATATTTCAGTCTGGACCAAATTGGTGGACAACATCCGTGGAGCCAGTGGAGATTCCAGAGTCCGTAGGGGCCATTAGCATTAGTTAGGACGAGACAACGGCATTCATTCGTTATTTACTGTTAAACTTAATCTTCATCATCTGCTCCACTTACAACTGTCTTGCTTTCTTTTCTTTTTTTTCTTCTTCAACCTCTTTTATTCTCTTTCTTTTTTCACTTCCAGACGGATGGCGCCTCTTTTCGTTTCCCTTCATTGACTCAACAGTTCCAACTTCAAGAATGTTAATGTTACGAGAATCATGCAAGTTCGACGGAAATGACACGGGGGCCCTTTTATGGAGGCTTCCTACTGAAATATCATTGCAAATTGCCCGTTGGATGTTTAAGGGGCAGGAGGGCGTTGCAGTCACTTCTGTTGCCACATTTTGAGACATTGCTGTGAAAGTAAAGCTTGGCAGCCTTCGGGGGCCGTTGCCTCGCCTGCTCACAAGCTGCCCTTCAGTCCAGAGATGGTACTCTGATGGCCCAGGAACCGGGCTGGCTTTAGTCTTCAGATCCAGTTGCTGCCAGTTGTTCTCGCTACTTGTGAGTCGTCCGAGGGAAGAGAAGAAGAAGAAGAGGAAGAAGAAGAAGAAGAAGAATGGCGAGCAAAAAGGTTTGTGGGGTGAGAGTGCGCTGGAAAACTGCAATGGAGGAAATAATGAACAAACGGCGGTGAAAGAATAAAGGTCTCATTACAAACGGTAAACAAGCTGCTGGTCTGTCTGTTTATTTTTGGCACAGGAACACAACTGCGGTCGAATAGTCATAAAGAATTACATCCTATGTTTTTTACCTCCTTACTTTTCCTTTCTGCTCGTCTGTCAGTTCTTTGAAATCTGGATGTTTTGACCAAAGACCTTCATTCACCTCAAGAAAGACAACCAAAGATCGGACCTCTGCTTAACTGCCAAGACGTTGAACTCATTTTGTGATATTTTTCCGCAGATGAGTGATTTACATGTTTTGTTAAAACCACAACAGCATGATGTGCCCAAACTAGGCCAGTCCAGGAGGATTCAGTAGAAGAAGAAATCTAATAACGCATTAAAGTCAGAGTCTCCACCCACCATATAACTGCAGTCTCCTCGGGGCTTTAACAGACCCACTTATATCCACTCCAGAAACTACACCGGCCCGACTCTGATCTGCTTAACACACTGCAGCACTGCAATTGAAAATCAATTGAGGGATGATGAATGGCGGCCATTAGGCTGCTGTGGCGCCGGGCTGGATTCAGTAAATAATGGGCAGTGATAAACAAGGCGACCGCTGCGGTCTGAGAGCACCGAAGACGTTCGGCTGGCGGAGACGTTTGTTAGCCGGCAGCCTTGTGTCAGAGCTGATGAATAGTCTTGCGCTGAGAAGACTATCAATTATACTTTCAATGTTAACTTAATGGAGAAACACAAATCATCCACAGCCGCACGCCAAGGGCAGAAACCCAAGAGTTAATCTCCAAAAACTCTTCATTTATTCTTCTCCGCAAGAAAGATTTTACTTTAAACTTCAACATCGTGGAAACAAATGAGGTCCAATCTTAACTACATGAAGTTTGTGTTTAATTAGAAAGAAATGCAATGTATTGAGGAATGTACATTTCCATAAGTACTTTGTACTATTTGTACTATTAAGTACAAAGGCAGTACTTTTTGAGTGTTTCCTGTCTGGCCTTTTTTATATTTGGACCATTGATTGGGAAATATTGTAATTTTACTTCACTACATTTATTTGGCAGCTGGAGTTTCTTTACATATTAATATTCAGCATAGCTTACAAAATGTTTGATATAAAATATGATGCACTGTTGTAGATTAAACTACCCAATACAAAAGTCAAAACTAGCTCCACTTCAAGCAGCAAACATTAAAACGTTGCTTACACATTGACGCATCAGTAATAATATTCAAATAATATAATAGTATCACTTTTTTAGGCAACTAAATCCCCCTGCAGAGGAGAGTATACGCGTTATATATACGCACCTCTACTTTGAGCCGGACACTTTTGTCTCCATCTTTATAAACTCAAACCCACAGAACTTTCTCTTAAAACCAAAAGGTATTCAAAGACAGCAAACATGTCAGGCTGAATTTGTGGAAAATGTCTAAAATTAGGTTTAGTTTTGCGCTGTCATGTTATCATGCAGGGCTTCACTTTCTTCAATAAGAACACAGCAGGTCTATTTGAAGTCGGCTCTTTATAATCAGTCATTTCCATCCAGATGATGAAAGTTTCTCATTCATTTCTCCCTTCGTCCTCCGAAGACTCTCATTAGTTGGTTTCATTTTGAGATGTCATTCTATTTAAATGAGGGAAATTACGTTCTGCTTTTTCTTTCCATATTTTGCACTGACTTCAAGCTGGAGCAGACCTCTTCTCTGGACTCCAACATTTAAGTTTTTTTTGTTTTATTGCATTAGATTGTGAATAATAAAGAGCTACCAAACGCCCAGTTTTAGCTTGAACCCTTTCACATCTTGGAAAATCCTTTCAAACCCACCTCCCCATACACTGTATGCAACCCAGGGCTCGAACTATTATTTTCATTTTTTTTACTTAATAAATGGTTTAGTCTTTGAAATGTTAAATAATGAAAAAAATGACAACTTGTTTTGCTTGTTTCTTTCTGACCAATAGTTTAGAAACTGAAGATATTCAATTACCTATAAGTTTGTAGCCTCAAATTTTATGTTTCCAGTTGAGGATTCCTGATGGGAGTAGAGTCCCCACAATGTCAGTGTGTAGACAGGTTTCCAACAAAAACCTGCACGCACAGGTTTTTGTCACTTGTGAGGACAATGCATTGATTTATGTTCATTCATTGGAGGCTGGCAAAATGAAGTCTGTACCTGAATGTAAATGTTTTAACCTTGTGAGGACCATCTAAGAGAAGAGTCCCCACAAGAACCATGTACGAGGAGAGTCTCCACGAAGACCATCTACGAGGGAAGTCCCTACGAGGATCATCTACGAGGGTAGTCTCCACGAAGACCATCTACGAGGGGAGTCTCCACGAAGACCATCTACGAGGAGAGTCTCCACGAAGACCATCTACAAGGAGAGTCTCCATGAAGACAATCTACGAGGGGACTCCCTGCGAGGATCATCTACGAGGGGAGTCCCTACGAGGATCATCTACGAGGG
>CALSCE010009695.1:104254-120528 GCA_943593645.1 Bovichtus variegatus | reverse complement strand
CCCTACGAGGCGAGTCCCTACGAGAATCATCTACGAGGCGAGTCCCTGCGAGAATCATCTACGAGGCGAGTCCACATGAGGACCATCTACGAGGCGAGTCCCCACAAGGTGATGTATATAAACACTCAGATTGACACACATAATACAGCATGACAACGACATGACAGAAAACCATTAAAAGTTACATTTGGAGTGTATTTATTAATATAATAATAATAATAATAATAATAATAATAATAACCAGAATGCAGTGTAACCTTCAGTCAGTCCAACTGATCTGAGAATCTATTGCAGAGAATAATCACAGTTATAAAAATATCTTTCTTCACACGTCCACAGTCGTGTTGGTGGCTTTTTTAAAACTTTTATTTTACTGCCCCCCTCCCAAAGAAATCCAAATAGAAACAACACAGAGATTGGACTCCCCCAGAGGAATAAATAAGGACGTGTTTTCCCACTGCAGAGAGTTGACAACAGAAGCTTTGACCTGCCGACACGAATTTCACCACATCAAAGGAACATTTTAATTTATTGTAACACGGGCGTTAAAGTTTTATTCACCTATGCGAGTGACTCAACTTAAAACGACTTTAAAATATCAACATGGTACCAATTTGTAAATCTGGAGAGATAGTAAATGTCCCTGCCCATCTGCTATAATAGACTTTACTTTTCTGACGTTATTTTTAAGTGTCTAAATTCTTAATGGCAAATTTATTTTAATTTAAGTTCAGTCTCTGTTCCACTAGCTCCTGTAATGATCTGTAATTGTTTTTTTAATCAGTTGTTCTGAAAAAAGTATTCATATTCCTGATGTTTACTGTCCATATTCTAGCAAATGACTATTTCACACAATTTTATTAAAAGTAGAAACCTTTTTTTGTGTTTTTAACAAAGTTAAACAATGATTATTTTGTTGGCTGCCATCTTTGTTTGTACACCAAAACTAAGATTTGAAAAAATTGATAAAATATTAGGAATTAGAAAAAATAAAAATACTATAAATGAGCACACTGGTGTTCATCAGAGGGGACCAATCATCTCCAGGGACGCCACATGAACAGAGTTAATGTGATAATGATGCAGTGGAGAATAAACTGATACCAAGAGGAGCTTTAATACAAATCTGATTATGAGCTGCAGTGGAAAAACACGCTAAGAGAAAAAGTGTCGCCACAGGGAGAAAAAAAAATCAACAAAACATTAAAAAGAAATGATATTTATCTAAGCGTGTGAGTTATCTAATTATCCTCTGCTGAACTCATCAAAGTTTAATGTGAGTTCAACAGTGGCTGAGATGGAAATCAGGCTTTTAAGTAATGATTTATCATCATTCTGTAGTAAAAAAAAAACCCAATAGAAAATCCTGTTCTCAAGAAAGACATGTTTAAAGACACAGTGAGTCGTATAAAACCACTCTTGACTTTGTCATCTCATCTCTTCTCCAGACTCCCTGCTCACGAAGTGAAGTCCACTTTCAATGCATTTAAATCGAATCCTGAAAACGATACTCGACCAACTGTTTTGCATTAATGAACCTAAAGATGTTGAACCTGCTGTTTCACTGTGTCTATAAATGTATTTTTAAGTAAAAAATATTATTTTCTCACAGACGTTGTGAAACCAGGTGAATCGAAATGGCAGTTGTGTGGTTTTTCAGTAGTACAGAAGCCCATTTCTGCCACAAAGAAATGAAGAATGTTAGGAACGATATTGAAACTGTCAAAAAATATGAGCTGGTAAGACAAAATAATGACTTTTTAAATCAAGTTACGAGATGTTGTCATGCAAAAAGGAGGACTTTTTTTTCTATGTAAATCAACATTAAGACTTTCCTAGTCAGTAGAAATAATTAGAAAATAATCCAAAATTATTAAAAGAAGTAAAAATTATGCAAAATTATTACATTTTGGGACTTTTTCATTTAAATCCTGCAAACTTTTTAACCATTTTTGTCTTTTTCTTAGCAGAAATGGGATTCCATATAATACACGTGATGCAGAGCTGATGAATTTCCGTACAGGTGTTCAGATGTGTCGACTCAGCTTAACTAAAAACATTTATGTCTTTTTGTGCTTTTTTTTTAATGAATTCTTACCATGAATTTTTGTTTGTAACAGAAATGTTTTATCAGCTGGGCGTCTATCAAATCTTAGACCATCAATTCCCTAAAATAAAAAACAAAACAAAAACATTACACCTGGGTTTTCAATCAAATAAAGAAACATAACAAAAGCCCACCCTCGTGTTTTAACGAGCCCACCCTCGTTAAAACAAAACAAATGAGGAGATGAAACGTGGAAAGATTCCCCCTGTCTTTATAATATAGGAACAATATACGATTTGATTTTACAATACATTTTTCTTCATCCTTTTCCCAAAAGCTCCAGCTCCAGTAGTTTAATATAACTGATGATTTCAGGTAGAGTCAAAATCTCCGCCTCCTTCTGAAAACTCTTATTTTGAAATACTAAAATAGTTCTGAGAGAAATCCCATTGGCTTAGGGCTGAAAATCGTCCGAACAGGTAGTCTTTTATTTTGAAATATCCAGTCACAGATCCTCGGATTATGATTGCATGTTGTTCTTTAAAATTGTGAAATAAATCGAAGGAGCTTCTTGTCTGTATCAGAGTCTATTTCCTGTCCATGGCGTCTTCGCTGCTGCCTCTTCTTAATGCCATTCCAAAATGGCTTCCTTTTTCCCAGAATCCTCTTGTCATCATAAACATTTTCATCTCAATAAAAGAAGAAATAAATCTGTAAGAAACTAACCCTCTGCATAATCAGACCAGGAAATATTTATCGGTTATTTTTTCTCCTCGGCCGTTAAGACATAACAATGTCAGACGCTTTGTTTTGTTATTTTCAGTGATGATGGCGGTCCTCGGCCCGGCGATCTTTTCCTCTGTGAGTCTGAAGGCACTTGATGTTGTGGCAGAGGGTGAACTCTCCTCCTCAGACAGACAGACAGACAGACAGACGTCAAAATAACATCTAAAAGTATTTTTAAAAAATACTGTCGGTCCGCCCGCTGCAAAAAGTTACCTTCCCTCTCCCCCCCAAAAAAAGAGAGATTGCCGTTTGTCCGTCCAGCTTGCGGTACAGTACTGTTGATCTGTGGAGGGGGGAGTACAGGGGGGGGGGGGGGGGGGGGTGGGGGGGGGGGGGGGGGGGGTATGGGTTGGGGTGGGGGGGATGGGGGTCAGGAGAGTTGACATTCAATCTGTTATTTCCCCTTTTTTCTGACTGAAGCGCCTGTTTTTCTGTGCTTTGTGGCGCTGAGCTAAAACCAAAGGTCAACAAGATTCACTGGAGAAAACTGATGGTGAACCACCAAAGAACTGATTTGAAAAAGATGCTTTGAAAACATTTTTCTTAAAAAAACGCTGATGGGTGATTGGCAGCAGCCTACCTTTCATAAAACTACTTCCCACTGTCTCCATTTCAACCCTCACTGCTGTCGAGGCCACTAAACTCGCACAAATAAGACACAAATAAACTGTGTAATTCGCAAAGCACCCGTAAAGGGTGAAAAGCACCCCTGCAAATAGTGTCTTGGTGTTCCTGTGCTATTTGCACATATTTAAATTAGGTAATATGCATACATTTGGTACGAAATTGGCCTCTTTCTATGCAAATGAGCCTCATTGCAAAAACAGTCTAATTCACATAGATCAGCACTAATAGCCACACGCAGTTACAGTGAAATGATTAGCGTCTTCAGAGAGTTGGTGGTAACTGGAGCGCACTGACACACTGGCATATTAAATCCCAAATAGGGTTTCTGTCTGTCACGTTTAAATTCCTTGCCTGACGTTTTGAGGAATGCATCTGCACCTCGTCGGTCAGGATCTGTAATATACATTTTATTTTTGTTTTTCTCTCCGGCATTGTTCTGCCTACTGTGTTCGGAGCAAAGGCAACATTTATACTTTGTCACATGGATAATTGCAAATGAGTTGCAAAAAAAAAAAAGGAAAAATTGCTCTCAGCTGCAAAACTTTATAGGCGTGTTTGCGAATTATCTTTTGTAAATCTGACTTCGAGACGGGGCAGATAGCAGGTGCAAATTATGCACAATTCATGGTGCTATCAGCGGGCGTGATCCATTCTACGTGATGTTTTAAGTAACCAGACTACTGTCAGTTTTCTGAAATCACCATGTTGAACAGAAACGTGGGTTTCTGGATTAGAAAAACTGGATTCCCCCAGTCAGAAAGATGATTTCTCAGCCACGTGTACATGTAATCTGAAGACTGCCCTCAGTAGTGTTGAGCTCATTGACGGCTATAAATCCATTTGATCAGAACTTTGTAGGAGTATTAAGACCGGGGAAGAAGTCTTCCAGCATGGATGAGACATTTGCTGTAAATCCACTTGAACATGACAAAAATAAAACTAAAACTACATAAAAAGTAACCTTCGTAAACCAAAAATATGATGAAATATTTGACATTTTCCATCAACAAATACAAACTAAACAATATTGTGAAATATGGACAAATTAACTAATTACTGTTTTAAGTCAAAGTTTTATTCAGCGACAAGCCAGTTTCCTCCACCATCCAATAATATTAAAGCTATAATATATCTCACATTCAGGAACGTTCTGTCTCTGTCAGTAATGTTTTCTGATGATTTATGGACAAAATTGGACAAGAAGCAGCAACAAAACAGCTGAGACAAACTACAAGAACATGCACGCCGACATTTATAAAAAGGTAAGCTAACGTAACTTTATCACATGCTGTGGATGAAACGTTAAAGTTACTTTCAGTCGGCCGTCTTTCATTTTCTACCAGAAGGTTCGGATGGATTTGTTTAGTGTCTGGAGTCAGGATGTTGTTAGCTTAGCATAAAACTAGGACTTTCCAAGTTAAAATTAAGAAGAAATTAAGACAAAATTATGAGATAGTAAACAATAATTATGACTTTTTAAATCAACATTATGAAAGGAATTAAAAATATGACTCACTATGTGATACTTTGTCAGAATTATAACTTTTCAAATAATGACAAATTAAGCCAAAAAATATTCAATCCAAAGTTCAAAGTTTATAGTTTAACATTTTGGTAAATTACCTTATTCTCTGTCTGTCTGACAGCGTGATGTGCAGATGGATGTGTTACGTGGCTGGAGTCAGGATGTTGTTAGCTTAGCATAAAGACTGGAAGCGGTTGGAAACAGCTAGCCTGACGCTTTCTCCATGTGATCTCTTGACCTTTTGTGTCAGCCATCTCTGTAGCTCTGACCACATCTTTGGTAGTTGGGGGGGGGGGGGGGAATGGGGGGGGAGGATGGGAGGGGATGGGGGGGGCACAAGAGCCCAAGGTTGTGGCGTCCCGTAGAGAGGAAGGAGGGGGGGTCACCTCTGCCGGCCAATCAGAGCCAGACTTAGAGTGACGCACAGCTGCCATATATGGGGTGATGAGGGCGGGGCGAGCGACCTTAGATCTGTGTGGGAAACAAGAGTGAGAGAGAGAGTTTTAAAAACAATAAGAGCGATGATAAACAATAATAAGCTGTGGTTCCCAACCTGAGGTTTGAGGCCCTACGAGGAGGAGGATATCAGTCAAGCCGCATCTTTGTTCTCTTTTAAAAAATTTTTTAATGTGCTTTCACTTGATCATTCCTTGTTACATATGTCTACTAGTCAATTCTATTGTTTCATTATTTTGATATCTTATTATATACTTTATTTTAGTTTATTCTTACTTTTCTGTTCTTTTTATAATGCTTTTATGTTATTGTCATTTTATTGGATTCTGTTTTTATTTTGCTTTTATTTTGTAATTATCTTTTGAAAGGTGCTATACAAATAAAATCTATTATTATTATTATTATTATCATTGTTATTATTATTATTATCATTGTTATTATTAGGGGTCATGAGATGATTAGAGCTTGTTGAGATCGTATACAAACAATCCCTGAAAGTTTTTGAGATTAAAAGCCGAGACGTCTTCATCACTGTGGGGTTTCACTTTAGCACTGTATGATGTTAAAATTAGGAAAATGTGCAATATGTGAAATATACAGAAGCCATGTTTATTTTAAAAATAGTCCAAACCTTTATAACACCATAAATGAATGTTACAAATGAGTTAAGTAAATCAAAGGTGGAAGTCAAGTAGCCCTTAAATCTGAATTTAAAGTCTTTTAATTGGTTTAGTTATAAGTGAAAGTCTGGTGTGTTTCAGAGCTACATTTAGGATTAATCAATGGTTTTTAATTGTATAAACGTAATACTTAAAATTAAACTTCTGTTACGAAGAAGCAGAGGGAAATACTACTCACTGTTGGGGGGAGGGTCTTTACATTCGCCCTCCTCGATGGTGACATCATCGATGGCGATATCTCCCTCGATACCAGCGCCTCGGACTCCCTCCATCACCATCTACCGAAGAGGAAGACAGGAAGCTGAGCAGCGGTGGAGGAAGTATTCAGGAAGTACTAATACTACACTGTAAAAACAGTCGGGTACAGTAAAAGATCTGCACTGAAAGTGTTGCTTCAGTAAAAGTACGTAAGTATAATCAGGAAAATGTAGATAAATATTAAAAGTATAAAAATGTCCCCACAGTTATACTAGTATATATTATATCATTTGATTATTATTACTCGTGCATTTATGTAAAAGCAGGGTTTTACTGTTGGTTGAGCTCATTTTGAACTATAATGAGTGATTGTTTTCATTGTAGATTAATCTGCTGATTATTTCCTCCATTAATCAATGAAGTGGGTGTGGTTTGTACCTGGAAGGCTGCGGTTGGGTGGATGTTGACCTTGGCTTGCCGCCAGCGGTCTCCTTGGTTACCGATCAGGCTCCAGACTGATGTGTCCGTCACCGTCTGACTTTTCTGACGCAGGAAGACGTTCAGAGCTCCTGCAGACACAAACCAACAGGGTCTTTATTATTATTATTATTATTATTATTATTATTCGGTGCGAGAGCCCTTTTGTTTATGTTCTCCTTTTTGTTTTTTAGTGCTGCAAAAACTGAACTGCGTTGCTAAATTCCTCCTAAATAGTCTGGCACATACATTGACCCTCATCGACCACAAGGTGGCACTGTAACAATCAAGTTTACTTTTCCTCAAAAATCTTGAAAACAGCTTTGCTTAAGAGTCAAAATTCTTTCATTGTTTTAATCTCTAAATTTATCTGCATCTTTGCTCCAATCCTCCTCTTCTCTAATCACGAAACATTGCGATTAATTAATTAAATACATTTTCGACAACTCCTCAGAAATGTAGTCAAAGTACTTCACCGATCCTAAATTGTTGGTGTCTGTTTTTTTGTCTGTGTTTTCCTGCTGAGGTTTGAGTTTCCTATATACGTACCTATGATTGAGTTTGTGTTTTGTGGCGTCTCTTGTGTATTTGTTGTTGAGTTTTATATACTTTGAAGGCCCATGTAGGGACGGGCATCGCAAATGAGCTCAGGCTATAAACACTGTTGTGTGTGGCTTTGGTTCATGCTACATACCTGTCCCTATACAAAATACACATAAATAAACAATAAAGAAATCAATCAATTTATATTAAAATAACACGTCTTCACTGAAGGAAAAGAAACAAACATTGAACGTTTCTAAAAGTAGATTAATATTCCTCAACGTAGCGTCAGCATACAGTAATGACCAGAGTTTTGAAACAAGCATCCAAACGCTCACAATCTGCTTGGGCCCCGGTCTTTGCCGCCTGCAGCTATTATTATCATTATTATTATTATGTATTATAGACTACAGACTTACCGATGTGTTTCCCGTACATGTGGTAGTAGAAGGCGAAGCAGTAGGTGGGGTTGTTGGTGACGGCGGAGGAGATCTTGGAGTTCATGTTGAAGGTGGGGGACAGCAGCCGCGCCTTGTCTCCCTCCAGCCTCGGCCTCGACGTCTCGATGTACATGTAGAAACCTGTGAGACCGCCACAACACAGGCCCAGGTCAAAGGTCAGATCATTAATACACTAATTATCAACTAATTACAACATGAGGTCATTTTATTTTGTCATATTCATTTGAATTTGAAGATTTATTTACGATGCTTGGCGTTTAATGGGCCATTAAAGTGACGACTTGACATTTGACCCTGCGCTACCTTGGATCCTCAGGAATACAAGAGCCAAACGTTAAGATGATCGAAACGACGGTTTCCGAGAAACTCAAAAGTTTCCTTCCATTTTTAGTAAGATGAACAAATTCAACTGGATTTTCCTCTCCATTTCATTTGAGTTCCTGAGCCGTGCAGGGAGTTGAACCTGTAAACCTGCCTTGCTCTGCTCCCATTGACCGGCACAGATTAACCCACGAGGTAATCGACGGTAAAAACTAAGGCAACAGTCCTGAAGAGAGCAGCGGCAACAGCAGCGCCAACAAATCCACCTCTGGCTCATCCAGCACAAAAACAATCCTCACAAATTAAATTGTACACGAGTGTAGCAAACACTCCGGCACGCATGTTTCCTGTTTGACAGCGGATTTAAAGCGGTTTAACCCGAGGCTCACTTTAATGAGATTCTGCTGCAGAGTGAAGCGAGCTGCAGAAGAAGAAGAAGAAGAAGAAGAAGAAAAAGAAGAAGAAGAAGAAGAAATGAAGAGGAGGAGACAAACAACAAACAGCCACCGTCACACATCAGCTGCATGTATGTGGAGTTATTTTAACCTTTGTTTGCTTGGGGATTAAACTCTAAGCACGCATATTTTACATTTCTCCCTGTTGTACAGCTAATCCTGATCATACTGCGAACTGCTGCACTATTTTTAACACGTAGAAGCAGTTTACTTGCTTAAAACACACTAAAATGTAGCCGTACGCAGATATAAAGACGCCTTTTATCTCAGTTACACACATGAACAAATCCTTTAACGACTAAAATGTAAGAAACATTTATTAACGGTTTAAAACTGTTCATAAACTCATGAAAGTATGTTGATCTTGGAAATAGGAGTGGATTCTTAACTGAAGTTGCACTTACTAGATTTCTCCAGGCCTTTTAGCCACATCTCATGGCCTTCATTAGCTGGTGGAGTTAGCTCAAAGAAGTATTCATGAATGAATAACTATAATTGTAATAAGAACTCCATGAATAAATCAAATTAATATAACAGCATTTGATATAATTTATACACGTAATAAAGAAATGAATACTTCTTATTCATATAAAAAAGAATGAAAATAAATTGTTTTGCTGTCAAAATGTGTGAAATCCCGTCAGTACAAATGCACCGCCTTGTTTATTTAGAGGGTGGTGTTCTCTTCATATCACAAACGGAAAGGAAACTGCTGTGATGAGTTTATTTTTGTTTTCACTTCATCTTTCAAAAGTCAAAACAGCAGTTGGCAGTTTAAAGAAGATGCTGGATGACATAATATGTCTTTATGTTCAGACAGAACCAACACTGAATGCGTCTACGAACAGGTATTGTGAGTATCAGAGCCCGATGCATCTTCTTCCTCTGCGCCATAGACCTCCACCGTTGTCCACATAAGACTGAAAAACCCATCAATGAGCCAGATTGACTACGTTTCCATGCAAAAAATATTCAGTTTTGCCCTCATTCCGAAGAAAATATTCCTAATAAGCTGTTTTACATGGCTATGAAAATGAATAATCCATTAATATTCACATTTAAAAGCATCCGTGCATACTCCAATGTAAAAATACTATAACTAACTTAAATGTCCCTCCCTTTCCAGCTGCAGGAGCGTCCCCTCGTTGTCCCCATTCTGCATGTTTTGCAAAACTGTGTTCTTCAAGCTTTTCCTTTTAGGGCTTCGCACGAGAACAGGCACTGCAGACTGGTGGTTAGATGGTTTGTGTATTTAGTCTTTGCGTTCCTCTCGTCTTTTGACAGCTCGTCAGCCTTCTTTTCCCCTCGTGTTAGTTTGTGCTCTGTCTTCCAATTTCCTCTTACTTGCCTTGTGGATGTTCTGCCAAATGGAATATGCTGTTTATATGAACCGTATCACATTCTGAATATGGAATATTAGTGTGCATGTAAACATAGTCACTGTTGCACTACGGTGACATGTTCCTTTATTACCATGAACACACAAATTGTAGTTTATTTTTTGACTTAATCCCACCATCCTGCTGCCCCAAATACTCTAGAACAGCACATGTGAATTTAATCCGCTGCTGAAAATAGTTCCCAACAAATGCACTATTGTCTCCTGCTTGTTTAATAAAAACTACACTCACTCGCCTTTTAAGGAAAAAAAAAAAAAAAAAAAAACTAGACATATTTGTGTTTTTAAAATATTTTACGTATTCAGTAGGAACCAATTGGGTTTCCCTGTTTCAGTGTGACCGGCTCTTTCACTACCTCAGGGCGGGTTCTGATGGGCAGGTGTTGACAGCCAATCACATTTGATTATTTAGCCTCTTCCTGCCTGGAGGAGCTGCAGCAGGCGGCCTCTGAGACGACAGGTTGTGACTCACACTGCATTTTGCTGTGTGGCTGTTTTACACACTGCTGCAGCCGCCGCCGCCACCACACCATGCAGCCAAAACCACAGCTCGACGACGACGACACCCAACTCCCTACAGGACGTCACGCTATACATCTGGGCCTAAGTGCGTAAACTACTTTAAGTTTCAAACTTTTTTCCCCTATGTAACATATTTCCCTTAGTTTAAGGGTTAATTTAGCCTCCTAGTCTCTTGCCAAAGTGTTTAGACTCAGGCTTTCACAGTAGTTACTGTCATAATACAGCACTTGTGCACTTCAGTTACCGTGGTTACGCTTCACTCACATCATCACCTCACTGGACAGCCTTACTGTCAGACTTGGTAGCTTCTACAAAATGGACCACGAAGACAATAACAAAAAATAAAAAGAAGTTGACAATGTTGTTCTCCTGGAAGAATATGGAAAGCACAAGCACATTTTCAAAGTGAATGTAACAAATACGCGCAAGCAGAAGATGTGGCAGGAAGTAACGGACAAAATCAGTGCTGTGAAGTAAAACATAAATAAAATATTACTGTGACAGGAAGACAGGAGATATTCAAACGACGAGAGGTCAAACCTATCTAACTTTCTAACAAGTTTGTGCATCGCTCAGAGTCCGGTGGGTTTTCCCTGTCCTGAAAAATGTGTCTCGGTATCTCCTCCTTTTTAAATCACCACAAATTCAGCCTTTGTCTTATGTTCCTCAAATTAATTCACTTTTAAAGGGACTTTGGTCTCCTAAAGGTTTGAGGAAAATGGTTACTAAGGACGTTCTAGCAACGCAGGGAATACTTAAGTAGCTCAGGGCAAACACTTAGAGATCAAAGGGTTTTCCCTCACAACATTCTAAGAAAATCCTTATGATGATTTTATGCAAATAAAACATTTTTCCAAGGCATCCTGAGATGAATATTTAAGGGCAACGTGAGTGGCTTTAAGCAACCGGCACTAGATTCCCAGGCTATAAACTGTAAGTATGGCAGGACTGTATCTGTTTGTTTGGATCCCAAACTGCCCAGAATCTTTTGTGACGTTAAACCTGCATAGTTAATGAAGAAAGAACTAACTGTATTCAGAGGTTGTCTGAAATTAGAGAGAGCCGGTATGACTTTAGGTGAATAGGCATGTTTAAAATAACAATCCGCGGATGTAGAATCTTTATGTTTCTTTTCCGCTGACGAATTTCCCCCTCTCATTGTTGAACATCGGTTTTAAAAAATGGCGGGTCCAGAAAGAAGCCCTCATTCTTTGTTTCCGCCACCAAAAGCCTAAAGTTTAGTTTGAACGTTTTCTGTAGCTGAAATAATTCAAACAGTTCTGTCCCGAGTGTTTAAAAGTAAGTTAATTAAGTAAATTAACAAACAAAAACAAAAACACTGTCACTCTTGCAAACTATTTTTCGCTCTGGGACAAATGCTAAAGTTATCTTTATCTAACTCAAGACGTACCGGACAGTTTGACAGGTCGGCTTATTACGCCTACTTACAGATCCAGTGTCAGTGTTGACACTACAAAGATAATTCAGTCAGACATTTTCCTCGCTGTAATGAGGCTGTGAAAGTCAGTCTGACAGTCAGTTTGTATATGTGACATGCTGCTTCTTCCTGATAACGTCCCTCTGTCTGTATCGGAAGGAGAAATGCCAAACTTCATTGGAAAATGTGTCAATTCAGCAGAGCGTGTTCCAGTGATGAAATTTGCCTCTGATAGCCATATTGGAGGTATTTATCCCTCTTGTCTTAAGTTTGGTTTCTGATAGCCACTGCATTCATGTTTTTTTGCCTTTATTTCACAATTATAAATGTAAACATTACGACTGCAGACATTACATTTAAAGGATCAAGGATGAAAACAGCTTATTTCCACTGTAGTCCTTGTTAGCATTGGTATCTTCTGTCTATAACTTTTTATTATTTTTCTTAAGTCGCATATTAGCTCTACAGCTGCAGAAAAGCACATTTAAATCAGTAACTATATAAATGCATATGTTCCCCAGCCTTCGTTGTGTGCCAGATAGCAAGCTAATGTAACTTGTTAGCTCCCTTTAGCTAACATTAGTTTACTAATTAATAGATGCTAGTGTGGTGAGATTCATTTATTAAAAACACTGGTGTGAGGTGTGAATCAAAGCACTTTTAAAAACACCTGAATACAAACAAAATGTCACATAATGTTGGAAAATGTCAGCCTGAAATAACTATTTTAAATCGGGTCACATTTTTGTAGCACTTAGTCAACAAGTGAAACCAGATACAACGTTGACTGCTTTGGATTCAGTTAGATATAAAACATTAGTTAGCTTGCTATTAAATGTTAACATACGTTCCCCCCATAGTGGATAATGATTAATTCTCTCTTTTTAATGATATCTTCCTGAGAGCTTGGAACAAATGTGTCCTGCAGACGCGTTTCTTCTCTGAACCTTTTACAATAGAAACAAACTATTTAATCCAAAACAGAAACAAATCTCTGCAGTGTGTCCGTCAAACTGCTCTCATTCAGTCAGCTGAGGACTCCTCCGGGGGCTTCGCTGCTGCTTTTCATTTTCAGCCTCTTATTGTGTTCAGTGGGCGTCGCCCGTCCTGAACGCCACACATCAGAAACAGTTCGATGTCCGTCTAATGAGTCCGGCACGATGATGAACATTTAGTGTCAGATTTTATCCTCAGCCCTCCACCTACTGTCAGAGCTGCTGGCGACAGAACGAGACGAAATAACACCCACGAAAGAAACGGAGTGTGATTCTGCATCTCACGCTGCATTACGTTTGGTATTAGAAACCCAACTCAGCCAGGTCTGGAGTGTGGAACGACACAGGAGCATGCGTAGTCGGCGTGCTTACTAAGTGCACAGTCAGCGCGGCCCCACATGGACGTCATTTGCGTCACGAGGACCAAGGCGGACCCTCGAGGACACGCGGACTTGGAAAGTATGAATTTGCCTCAACGCAACCACTGGTTTAAATATGTTGACTTATTATTGGGAAAATGTTTTTCCAAAATAACCCAATATTTGATATATATATATATATATATTTATTTTTTTAAATTTTTTTTTAATATACATTGTTTTCAAAGTAAGAGAGTTGTTGTTAATTAATTTGTCCATCTCGATTGTGTGTGTGTGTTCCTTGAGTTATGAGCAGTGAGTATGAATAGGTTGACCCGCTGGCAGTGTTTTGAGGGAGCAAACAAAATCATTGTATAGTGCCACAAAAATCCTGGGGCCGGCCCTGTTTGCACATGTAAACATCATATACCTGCCTTATTGTGTCAGTTTTGTGTCTGTGTGTGTGTGTGTGTGTACCCTTCTTGGAGCCGGCGTGGTCGGCGCTTGGTCCGGTGTTCGGGGTGTATTTGGTGTCTCTTGTGGCGGCGCTGTGACGTGTCCAGTCAAACTCGTCCGTTTTGTCCTGAGAGAACAAACATACCGCCTCATCTTCAAAGCCACACTGGAACTCCCCTGAACACACACACACACACACACACACACGCACACACACACAAAAAAAAGAATACATAAATTACAGCTGATAACACTTCAAATTTGCACTGTGTGAGCTATGTGTTGAATTGTGGGTCAAGATACTTACTGAGATGTGGGTTAACAGGAGCTGTGAAGGGACAAAAGACAAGAACTCTGTTAGATCAAGTTAGAGAACAGTTCTCCACAGAAAAAAAACAACAACTTTCTTCTGCTTAGCAGAACCTGAATGATGCTGTAAGAAGAGTGAAGTGTGACAAAAATAAAAACGTTGGGATGCAGAACATATTTGTGGGATGAATAAGAAAATGTTATTATCGTTATTGTTCTAATATTGGAATATCAGCCCATAATTACGTCCGATAATGATTTTTTTCCTCTGATTGTACTGAGAGTATGATCTGAGAGTATCAGAGCAGAAAACATGTTTTTAGCAGAGATTTTAGTGAGTACAGTCCAAGGGCTTTACAGTAACATGAAGTATTCCAGTATGTAAAGTTATTCAGTCTTTTTACATGCTTGTCAATAAGGAGATCATTAGTGCACATATCAATAATATAAACAAAGACTACCATAAAAAAGTTTGTAATAAATAAATGTATTCTTTATTTCTATTGGTGGTGAATCTAAATCTAAAAATATAACCTTTATTGTCCTTTATTTTTTGTGTTTATTAACAATTTATTCAATGTTAAATATTGTTATGGATTGTTCTTGATTATTGTATCGGCCTTAACAAACATAATTATAGATTATTGGCATCGACCCTGAAATCGATGCATCTCCATACAAAAGTCAAGAAAATTAAATGGATGAAAGTTTTCTTTCAGAATAAAACAGGAAGCTTAGAAGTGAAACCAAACCAGCAGCAGGTTTGACAAAGTCAGCTGTCTTTAAATCTGATTTTCAGGGCGAAAAGTAATTACCACACACACACACACGCACACGCACACGCACACGCAGTGCAACTGTTGGAAACTGACTGCGTGAACATCTGCTGCATCATTTGGCAACAAGCTTGTGTTTCGTTATCAACCAGCACTAATAGATGAGCTCTAGGTGCTGTGTGTGTGTGTGTGTGTGATTATATCATTGTGAGGACCAATTTTTAGACCTTGAAAGTGAGGACACCCTTATTTAATCATTCCTTGCTCCCTAATCCTGGACCAGGAACTCGACCTCAGTCGCGTTTCCCAAAAAGCATCTTAAAAGGTTTAAAATGGATTTTTTATTTTTTTTGAATGAAATAACAAAATAGCTCCTCTTGGATTTACGGAGCTTTATAGTGACTTTCAGCTCATTGTTCATCTGACCGGATCCCAACTTTACTGTTCTGGTTCACTTTCACCGTTCTCGTAGCACAATTTTCTGAGAAAAAGCCAAACAAATCCACTGAACCCAACAGCAGACAGACACAGTTAGAGACCATCTGGTGAACATAGTGGAGCATTTAGCAGCTAAAGAGACAGATATTTTCCGCAGGAGTTGGTGAAGGCCAAAAAGAGAGCTAGAATATAGGACATCAGGTGGACACAAACACAAAGACTTCTAATGAATCATCATGTTGCTCTGTGACTGCTGAATGTGGGGAAAAAAACAGCTGTTTCCTAACAAGTTCAACTTATCAACTTAAAAATGTTGTGTTCCCTTTTTGTTTATGCTGAAAACAAGTGGACAAAAAAAATCAGTTTGTGCAGCTTTAAGTCAAAAAATGGTTGTTAATTCTATCTTATGAAGGTAGATAAACAGCTTCCTCCTACCTACTGCAGAAGGATCCAGAAAACTACTAACTTTTAAGTCTTTTATCACAAACACTGATTTTCTCTTTTCGATTGATGTAACATAAGTGATGATGTTTAAATTGTAAAAATAAAACACACGTCATCATCCTCTTCTCCTCATCTGGTGTGATAATAAAAGAAATGTCACTTTACAGATGTTCTTTTTTCAGTTCACATATCTTTTCTAACACCAGTTTACTAAAAGTCTGGAAGCTGCAGTAACATCAACAAACACTTCTGCTTCCTCTTTACTACAAAATAAGATCCAAGTTGCAATGAACTTGTCCTATAACACAACACAGTGAGAATCTCTTGTGTGACTTAAATCTGACGGATCAAGAGCACAACATCCGTGCTATTACATGACATTAACCGTGTGTTTCATTTACTGTTTTGGAGAAAAAAAATAAATAAATAAAAGAGTTCACAGCCTCAGAATATGTTAATTTACTGACTAAATGACCTTTCACAGCTGTGTGTGAAGACAACAGCCTGCAGTAATAACACACACACACACACACACACACACACACACACACACACACACACA
>CALSCE010009695.1:78463-104244 GCA_943593645.1 Bovichtus variegatus | reverse complement strand
CACACACACACACACACACACACACACACACACACACACACACACACTACGACATATCTTTTAACTGAAACATAAAGTTGACTGAACTCTGTCTGTGGTTGGAAATCAATTTAAAAACTGATGCGGGATTTGGAAAATGTTCTTTAAATGTGTGTGTATGAAAGTGTCTCTGTGTGTGTGTGTGTGTGTGTGTGTGTGTGTCCTGCAGGCTCGGCCTCCTCAAGAGCAGAGGAGGTGCGGTGTGGGATGTCACAGCGTGTTAGCAGCGCTAGTTTTGAGTTAGTGCTACAGATCTGGGACAGTGTGAAGACAGGAAGCTAAACACACACACACACACACACACACACACACACACACACACACACACACACACACACACACACACACAGCTCCAGTTATCAGACGACAACACTGCAGCAGGACTCAGAACACAAAAATATCAGATTTATATAAATATATAAATTCACAGGTAAACATTTTTGAATGATATTTGGAGTAAAAAGCCTTGTAATATTCTTTGGATGCCTGTTCGGGGTTTTGATGGTGAGTTCATTCAGTTAAGGCGACACAAAAAACGTTGTTGGTATTTCGATGGAAAATGCGTCTTTATTGCCGAGGTTAGACGTCTGTTTCTGCCACAAAGTCACACCACTGCTAATTTTGTCGATTATGTCACAACATGAACGTAAATAAACAAAGAAAGTTGTCTCATGTCCCTCAAACGCTACAAATAAAATCAGCCACACAAAAGGTCCTGATGCAGCAATTTCTCTTTCTCCAAGACAATTTTCCCCACAGGAAACAATAAAATAACCTTAAAGGGTTCCTTTCTATATTAAAACTCGAGTTTCACACATCATTCATCCAAATAAACTTTTTTTTTTTGGCCCTTTTAGGTGGCTAAAATATGTTTTGCTGCTGCCCCCCTCCACAGCAGTACATTGCTTAGCGTCCGTGCTGGTTCTCCAAACTGATTATAGGTCAGATACCTCATACAACCCCACTTCAAAAAAATCCAAACTATCCCTTTTAAAGCAGGAACCTTTCTAAATCACAATGCAAATATTCTATAAAAAGAACTATGAGTGATTCTTACAGTTTCTGCATGAAAACCTTCTTCTGTTCACTAAATCCAGGCAGACACCTGAAGGCAGCGTGAGACATACAGTATGTTGATAAATGTGTTTACTTCATTTGCTTTGCTTAAGCTCAGAACAAGCAGCTGGTGTCTGACAGATCGGGTCAGGTGATGACCTGCAGAGGGTCGTGTGACCAAGCTGAGCGCTGGAGGAGCTGACGAGACGTCTGAACGTCCCGATTGAAACCTCGCCGTGTTTTGCTGAGAGGAGTTAATGTGACGATCAGGAGGAGGGGAGGGTGGCGAGGCGTTCACTGACAGTCTGTCAAAACTCAACATCACAGAGCAGATGAGTTCATGTTCGGATTGTCTCTTCTTCTTCTCTTCCTGGTTTTTGTTGTCTGCTTGTGTGTCGTCGCCTCCCGCTGACAGTTTGTCATCTTTCGCGTCAGTTCTCTTGGTCTATATTTTTATTACTTTAAAAGTTTCTCCGCAGTTAGATTTCTTTTTTAGATTCCCGTCAGGATTTCTGCGCGACAGCTCAACATTTCTTTTGTTCTCTTGTTTTTTCCAGCGTTTAGTTTTATTGTTTATTCATATAAATAAAGAAAAGCAGTGTGGCAGCAGACAGAAACATGCAACACTGCATAAAATAAACAAAGTGTTTAGGATAATAAAACATCTCTAAAATCTCATATTTAGGTCTCAATCACTCTGGGATGAGCACAGGTATAAATTATTAGTTTAACATACTGTAAATATTTACCTCTCCTGCCTAGCCAACTAGAACATTATTTAAAACCTTTTTTTTAATTCAACAGAGACAGATATTTTTTTTTCTAATTTCTTAATTTTCAATATTTCATCAGAGTCCTCCCTGTTTTCTGATCTGCTGTTTTGATGAGCTGTTGATGCAAACTCAACACTTTGTCCATGTTTACTTGTTGTCTTGATAAAGTCATAAGTCAAGTTTATGTCAGACAAACTCATAAGTCTGTGAAAAACGTTTGTCCTCATCGTTCACAAAACGCTGTTCTAATTCTCTGATTATTTCCAGTAACTTCTACATCGCAGCATTCAAAAAATGTTGGAGGACGCGTTGAGTTGCACTGGCAGTAGCTTTAAAGTATCCTTTAAAATCTTTGACCGCAGCAGCACTAAAGAGTGACGTGTTGTTGCAGGCAAACTACAGGCGGCGCTACTGTGCAAAGAAACGCAGCAGTGTGCCGACGAAGGCGCGGAGGAAGAAGACTGTTCACAAGTACACATGGACGTAAACAATGCAGGTTTCAAGCTTCAAAAATTCAACTTTTCAAATGTTTCCCGAGGAAATATATAACTGTTAACTACCGCAGATGTGAAAAATGTGTGTTAGCATGTTCCGCCTTAGCGTGCCAGCTACAGCTACCAATGTATTTATTGAGGACGTGGTGGATGCATTTCACCGTGTTACTTTCCAAAGAGAATGAAACTAAACAAAAGTACGGCACAGTAGAAGCTATATTAGTGTTAAAGAGAGATCATGTTGTAATACCGCTGTATGTGATGATGCGTTCAGTGGCGTCGCCCTCTCCGTAGCGGGTGATGGGGGTGAGGCGGACCAGGTAGGACTCAGGTTTGATGAGTTCAGTCAGGTTGTAGGTCAACAGCTCCCCCTTCTGGATGGTTCCCTCCATAGGAATCTCCTGCTCCCACCAGCGAGACTGACCCATCTGAAACGCACGGACACAAAGAACGTGTCACTTATGAGAACGCTAAAGACTGACCTTTAACCTTAGCCTAATTCCAAACCAAGTCTTAACCCTTAAATCTACCGGTTTACCTTCTCAGGTCCGGTCCTTAGTTCTTAAATATCAGTCGAGTCCCCATAATGTCGACCAGATCGGATTTTAAACACTCAAACCAAAAGAAAAACTGAAGAAGTAAAATTCATTATATTCAATATTTTCACTTATTCTCATATCATCAGACAACCAGCAGAATAAAAACAATGAGGTTACAAGGACAAATTTTATTTCGATCGAACGTATTAAAGGATAGGTTCACAACAGTCTACGCTTTTATGTTTATCTGAAGATAATAGGAGGAATCAGAAATCTTTTATTACAGTTAAAAGTATTTTAAGTACTGATTTCCCTCTGTTTGCTAATGGGGCATTTCGTGTCAAATCTAAGCCAATGTGGAGGCTGCCATTTTATATATGAACTATATTCTGTTATATGAGGCCCTGTCAACACGTTAACAGGTATTTTTGGGAAAACGGATTACCCCTCCGTTTAAAAATAAAAATGATATCCATACAACCTTTATTTATAAAATATCTCCGGCCACACTGAAACAAAAAAACCACCCCAAACGATCGCCGCGCCAGTAGGTGGTGATAAAGGCTGCGTCAACGAAACGTCAAAAACCAGAGGATTTTGAGTGAGTTTATTTTCCTTTGGCGGTATTAACAAATCAAACAACAGTAAAAAAAAAAAAAAAAAAAAAATAGTAACTAATTATTTCTTTATTTATACATTATTTCTTTATTCAACATCTTTCTTGTACACGGCCAAAGGTGCTATAGTGAAGCCGAAATGTGACGCGGTGGATTTGCTGCTTAGCGTCACATTACAACGCCACCGCTGTTGTTTCTGAAGCGTGCTCATTACGCAAAGATGACGTCATCCATCATCCTAACGCTCCGTTTTACACGTGCACACAGACAGAAACCAGAGTTTAAAAAAAATTAACCTGCACCTCAGAAGGCGTATTAAAAAAAATCTTCGTTTTGTGACTTTACACTCAGTTTGCGTGCGGACGAGAGGCCAAGAACCTGGAGGAAAACATCTGTATACGTGCAGAGGCTTTATACTGCAATGAACACTCTCCTGCCTTTTCACCTTCTCTTTTTCTTTTCCTGTAAACTTGTCGTCTTACTTATTTTTCCTCCAGTCTCTCTGCATCACCGTCTTCTTCTTCTTATCACTTTCTGTCCCATCAGCACTTCCTCCCTGCTCTCTCTCTCTCTGCAGCACACTGCTCTGTGTGAATGAAAAGACAGGCAGGTTGCCGTGGCAACAAGCCCTCCTCCTTATTCTCTAAAGCCAGGCTGGTGCTGCAGGAGCCTCAGGTACACTCAGCATCATGTCCAGCGCTGTGTGTAACATTTTATTATTATTTATTTATTACTGATCATACAGAGAGTTCAGGAGTTCCTTCATCAGACGTTAGGAAAACCTCAAACATCTTTGTCTGTCACAAGGTTTTTCTGTCTATATTCTTATTTAATTAAACTTAATTAATTCATTAAAGTATTTATTATTTCTAATACTTGTTTAAAGGGTATGCATTTGTATATTATGTCTTTAACAGCTAACATCTTCTTTAATATGTTTCATGCAATCGGTTCAGTTAAGTTAACAGTAGGAGTAGAACATATTTGTATATATATCGTATACTATAATAACTATCAACATTTATACAGTAACTGTCCAGTTCTGTCCTGATTCAGGAGTTTTTTTTCTGTGTTAATTCAACGGATTTCTTTCTTTGTGATTCACCTGGAAATGTCTTTAATATGATCTTCATAAAACTGAGACTGAGGCTCGTACATGTCTGGATGTATTTAATCATTAGTGGCTTTCTCCTCATCCACTGGGGCACATTCCTCCTGTTAGCAAAATGCTACAGACACCCAATGGAAGCAGCGTTAGCATTCAGAGTTTCACAGTTTGGTCGATTCTTGCGTGTTTAAATTTAGATTGTATGGACCAAGTAGTAGAAATGCTGCCCCCTTTCTTTAAAGCACACACACACTCACACACGCACGCACACCTGATGGGTTTAATCTGAATATTTTTTACTGCCTCATAAACCCTGTGGACCAGTTTTACTGCCTCATCAGTTTTAATTGGCTGTAACCAACAACATCAAAACAAAACAAAGACTTAATTCTTGTGTTTTGTCACATTTATGACTTTAGACACCGAACTCTTCAGAACAGTTCATAAACATGAACGCGAGAAGTTAACAGATTAATAAAAAGTTATTACCAGAGTCATAAAAAAAACAATTTGTTTTATATACTTAATCAGTAAATAAAAAATACTAAATACTGTCCGACTGCATATAGCTTCATTAATAAAAAGGCTCAGTCATTTCCTAAAACAGCTGGTCGCTGTAGTTTTTATCAAACAAAGTGCATTTGTTGGGGGACTATTTTCAGCTGCGGATTATTCCACATTTGGTGCTATAGTGAGCATTTGGGGCAGTGGGACGGTGCATTTGGGATTGAATTGCAGTGTGTGTGTTCATGATAGTGAGAACATGTCACCCAGTGCAACTGTGTGGCTTATTTATGTGTTTTTAATAGTTTTTGGAAAACAATGGAGGAAGAAGATATAGCAGGCTTCGATACACACACAGTACTTGTTACTCGATACACTCACATTCACACATACATTGGCTTTAATCTGAACATGAGATTTGTTCGTAATCATTTGCACTGACCTGTCTGATACCGAGTCTGTAGGCCAGGATTCGGTCCACGGAGTTGGGCTCCATCTGTGTCCACTGCAGCTTGAAGCCGTAGACTCGAGGTCTGTTCTGCCACAGAGCGCTGTAGGTGTCGTAGTAAAACTCTGGAGCGTAGGCCTTCCCTGAGGAAACACATGGCGGACAGGAAGCAGAAAGAGAAGTCAACTATGACTCCCAAGGTGCATTTCACCAACAAAAATCGAATGACGGAGCTTCACATTCTGCGACGAATCGGTGCGCTGAAGCAACGAGAAACCTGAGCAAACTGTTTAAATGTGTTCACCGTCAGATTCAGTTTGTCTGAGATTAATTCAGTCATGGCGGCGAAGAAAAAGATTTAAATGTGTCACAGCTTCCATGTTTGTTTGTTCCAACAAGAGAGAAGAGATGAAAAAGCAAAAAGACAGAAGAAGAAGCGGGTGTGTTAAGCTCAGAGGCAGCAGGATTATAAAACTCAAGTTAATATGACAGTAAATTGTGTGTGTGTGGAGTACATGTGTGTAACAGCATGTTTGTATGTCCTCCTGTAACTCACACACACAGTGTCAGTACACTTGTGTGCATGTTCCTGCTGATGTGCAGGTTGGAGGATTAAACCACCAAAGAAGAAAAACTCACCTGACTGGACAAAACCTCCTTCATGGACGACCTGATAACACAGAGCTGAGTCCTGATTGGCTGAATCAGCTGCATCCACAGTGACTGAGACACATTTTTTCCCCCCTAAAACTTAATTTCAGTAGTTTGACAAAATAATCTTAATTCAAGGTCCATTTACTGGCTTTCCTTACAGTCTGTGAGAGAGTTTACTCAGATGTCATGGCAGCTGAAAGCTCCATAAAAAAACAGAGCTAAACACCAGAAAATATTGCACCAAATATTGGATCAACCCAGAGCCAAAACACCAGAGAATATTGGACTAAATATTGGACCAAACTAGAGCTAAAACAGCAGGGAATACAGGACCAAGTTTTGGACCAAACCAGAGCTAAAAAGCCAGAAAATATTGGACCAAATCAGAACTAAAACACCAGAAAATATTGGACCAAATCAGAACTAAAACACCAGAGAATATTGGACCAAACCGAGCTAAACAACAGAGAATAGAGGAAGCAGCCTTACTAAGTGTTGAAGTGAGTTTGAGGGTTTCCTCCAATAAAAGTAACCGGGGATGTTGACGACAAGAAGGCACACAAGGAAAAGGAAATGTTAAAGTGAATAACGGAGAGGTCCATTCAGCCTGAATATCAGTAACTCTGCTGTGATCTAAAGTCAGACTGATGGAAACATGAATAATGCAAAACATGAAGGGGAATCTTTTCTGCTGCTTCGACTCTGAGAGAGACAAAGAAGAAGAAAAAAAAAATCCAACATTGAACTTCAGTTTCCTTGTTTTAGTGAAAGTGTGAGGAAGAGTCTCACAGTGTAACAGTCTGGCGAGTTGTCATGTCGGGAGTTTTGTTTTACACTTTGATGTCAGATTTTCATTTCTGCTTTGTCGGTTTTATTCTGAAGCCCTGCTGCCGTCTCATTGGCTGCCGCAGGATGAGCGAGGTTTAAAATGCCACCGACGCGCTCACACCTGATTAACAACACAAACTTAATAATAATCGCCGTCATTTTCCATCAGCTCTCCACCCTGAGCTTACAACTTCCCCTCTTTAACTGCTTTCTGCTGTTGCCTGCAGAACGCGCTGGCTGCTCGGCGGCCGGTGTGATAAGAGGCTTAAAGCCGCCGTCGAGTTTACAGGAAGAGTCTCGCAGCGCTGACAGGGCGTCTCTGCAGGGGAGCTTTCACCGGAGAGGACGGAGATACAAGTCGACTTCCTCTCAGACGACGTCTGGTAGCCACAGAGAAGCTCTCAGTTAAAAACAGCAGTCTGAACATTCAGTGAAGATTCACCTTGATATGATTCCATTAACCAAATTTGGCATTTTCATTTAAATATTTTATCGTCTCCAGGACATTTCTTATTTACTATAAAAATAATGATTTTATAAGTTTTCAGCTTTATGTAGACTGCAGCTTCATATTTTGGGAGGATGATGAAGACTGTTGTGTTCACTTCCACTCGATACCAGCATATCCTGTGTCGAAAACCTGAAAAACTCAAAGAAGTGACTTGTTTAGGTCTCGAACACTGAAACGCCCTGGTGCTAGATTTCGACTGGAAGCCTTTGTCTCATGTCTTCACCCCCGTGTGTTTCCTGACTCTCTAAACTGCTCCTGTCAAACTATCAAAAAAAGGCATCAATGCCATGAAGAAATCTTTTTTTTTTTTTTTTTTTTATCTAAAAAAAAAACAAAAAACACAGCTCATTAAAGTTTTCCTTTTTTGGCTCTCAGTGACCTTGCAGACAGAAACAAGGAAAAGTTTCTACTGCATTACCATGTGACAAAAACAAAACTTTGACAATTAACTAAACGTATTGCTAAACGTTCACTGTGGTGGATCACGTTTTTCTGCAGCAAGGAAATAAAATGAATCTAAAAACTGATAAAAGGTTGGAAAAAATGTTTGTGAATTCAGTTAATGGAAATGAAACGCGAAGAAAAAACATGGTATGGCACTTCAAACAATGCAGAAAGAAAGAAGAAGTCAACGATATGCAGCAAAAAGAAAAAAACAGGAGATAACGATTTCACATACACATGAAAAGTTCAAGTACATAGAAGTCGGTTATCTTTTAGCATTAAAGACCTGAACCTCAACAACAGCTGAGAGGCAGTCAGGTATTAAAGGCAGGAAGTTTTCTAATCTTCCAGCAGAGAGTAAAGTGTTTGTTGTCAGTTCAGATGTTTGAGAGGATGTGAAGGTTTCCTGGAGCGCTCCACATTATTATTTATGACACTTTAAAAAACTCCCCCGAGGAAACTCTCAGTGATTCTGTGCTTCAGTCTGCCAACACACAGGATTTAAAGATGAAGATAAACTCTAATTAATCATCATGTTCTCGTCCTCGAGATGTTAACACTTTGAAAACAGCTCAAAGTTCCCAGCAGACCTCAGGCCTGTTAACAGAACCTCATCCACAGCTACTGTGGGTTCACTGGGAGACTGGAGGAAGAGAGGCAGAGCTGCTTTGAATCCACCAGGGCACGAGTACATGCCAAGTCTCAAGGAACTCGAGACAAGTTAAAGTCAAGTCTCAAGGAATTAAATACAAATTCAAGTCTCAAGTGATTTGAAGGACCAATCAAGTCTTCGAGACGAGACGAGCACAATTTAAGTCAAGAGTAATTCAAGACAAGTCCAAGTCAAGTCTTGTCCGAGACAAGTACAAGTTAAGTCTCAAGTCATTTAAGACAGTTACAAATGAAGGCTCAAGTAATTCGAGCCAAGTCCATGTCAAGTCTCAAATAATTCAAAAAGGAGCAGTCAAGTCTTGTCCGAGACAAGTACAAGTTAAGTCTCAAGTCATTAGAGCCAAGTTGAATACGAGTCCAGAGTCATCCAAGTCCAAATAAATGCGGAAGTAATTCCAGACAAGTTCATGTCAAGTCTCAAGTCATTTGAGAAAATTCCAAGAATAAGTAATTTGAGACAAAGTCGAAGTCTCTAGTCTTCCAAGACAAGTCCAAGTCAAGTCTTTTCCAAGACATGTACAAGTCCCAAGTCATTAAAGACAGTTCCAAATGGTGTCTCAAGTAATTATAGACAAGTTCAAGTCAAGTTGTTGTCAATTTGAGTTCACAGTCATTCAATCCAAAATGAATGCCGGAGTTGTATCAGACAAGGCCTTGTCAAGTCTTAACAAGTCGAAACAGGTCCAAATCAACCACCTTAGGTTCGGAACCAGGAAACCCAGCCTGTTCACACCTTCCAATTTAAGACAACGTCCCATCATGCACTAGTCAGGCCGACTCACCTGTGACCAGGAAGGTGCAGCGCCCCGCCCCGGCCTCGTTGGTGATGTCACAGGTGTACTCGCCGTAGCCCTCTCGGTTAAGAGCTTTGACAAGGTAGCTGGTGTCGTCGCGCTGGTCGCTGAACTGTCCGACGGTGAGGAGGCGGGATCCCAGCTTCCACTCGTATTGCAAGAGGCGAGCCGGATGAGCTCGAAGCAGGCGGCAGGTGAGGCTGAACGCCCGGCCGAGAGCCTGACGGATCTCTGTGTACACCGGCTCCACGGTGGGGGGGACTGTTAGAGACAGAGAGGCGGGAAATATGAGACGCTACAACCAAGAAGAACATTAACAAACTCATGTGGTTTGTCCAGACGTTGAAGACACCACAGGACTTTATCGTAAGCTTCGTAAGTATCGTACGTTTCAAAAGATACCAATGGAGAAATATGTCTTCTATGTCAGAAGTAGAGTTTAGGTGTAATAGATTTTAAGAAATCTGACTCCACAATCAAATCCTGAGTCCTTTTCAATCCGGTTTTTAAGCCTAAACAGGTTCAGCTCTTAACATATTGATTAGGGCACGTCGGAAGTCTTTCAGACTCATAAAGTCTTTTTTTTAGGGCAAGTCTCACACCAAATCTCGAGTCTGTCCCCTTATTTTTCACCAGCTACCCGATCCTGGAGGTCTTTTTTCCACATCTATGAAATTGATCAGATTTAATTATTGATCTGATAGAACTGGGAGACTCCTGAAACTGATGGGATCAGCTGTGAAGTTTATGTCTCTAAAACATGATGCTTGGAGTAAAGGCGCCGGCTCAGAAAAGCACATTCACCAGGCAACTTTCATTTTGGCCTTACTGATTGAATAATTGAAGTTAATTAGCTACAGCTGATATAATCTGCCGCCAGTGATGTGAGTCGTCACCTGAATGTTTTCTACATTTGCTAATAAGAAAGATGAGAGATAAAAAGCTTCACTGGTTAGCCTTGAAGCTCAGCGAATCAAGACGTTTTTACCAAAGTGGAATTGGCTCTACAAAGTTACAGAATATCAGAACTCAACTATATGCACCAGACGTCCATAATATTTATATTTAATTGAATGCTAAAAGCATAAAATACATCATAGAGCTTCAATGAAGAGCTGCAACAACATGATACCTATGTATCTGATACGGTTTGGGTTAAAATGCTTTTTATTTTTTATTTCCAAGTGAGAATAAAAGACGAATCCATTAGGATTAACAAAAAAATCCAAACTGAGCCACTTTTGGAAATCATGTATATTTTAAATAAAATTGTGTTTCATTAACATCAATAACTACCCAAAAAAAATGTTGTTATATAGTAATATTACTGATGTTTAAATGATAATGTGGAAATAAGTATTTAAACCTTAATTTCTGGCATCTTTTCGGGACAAAAGCAAAATCATATGTTTGGTTTTATTGCTGCTTTTTAATCAATTAAAAAAGAAAACTTACCTATTTTTACGATCTTTGTTTTTTCTTCAGGCTTTATCCTGTTATTGTCTGATTCCTGAGAGACCTGATTTCTTCACATCGATCAATGAAGTTAAATCTAATCAAATCTAATCTAATAATCTGATCTGAAGTTGAACTCAATCTTGGATCAATGTTCAGTTTGAAAAATGAGGCTGTTTGGAGATTTTCAGGCCATCTGGGAAATTATCTTCTGTTTTTTTTACAACACACACACACACACACACACACACACACACACACACACACACACTCACACACACACGTTGGTATCAGTATACTTATGAGGACATTATCATAGTGGTTTACTGTGACCTTAAGCCTCTACACCCTAGTAGCTCAAAGTGCGGTCCGCGGCGCAATGACGGCCTTCAGAAACCTTTTGTGTGATTTTAGTCATCCGCGGTCCATTTCAATAGCCTCCATTTAATAACCTTCTCTGCGTTGAACTGCGCCTCCCTAAAAAGCGTCTCAGCTCAGCAGTTTAATGTGGAAATGAGATGGAAAATCCACCCTGAAAGTTGTCCTCCCGTCCCCAGCAGGTGAAAGCCAACTTTAACTTTAGTTTTAGAACAAGCCTTTTTTTGCTCGGCATTTCGCATCGCTAGTTTTTTCCGGCACTGTGTCCGCCATGCTTCCTCTTGGATGCATGCTTACAATCTGGCACCTGGTCACTATGTTTTTACAGCGGTAGTGGGTCATAGGTGGTGGTTGAGAGGAATTAAACATCATTTTCCAAGAAAATCCTACTAATTCTGCCTTTAAATAGTTTTAAGTTAACAGGACTTAAAATATTATTTAAGTGATCAAATGACTTAAACAAGAAAATATCTTCTTTCTTTCTGTAAAGTTTAAAATCCAAATCATGTTAAAGAAAAAAAAAAAAAATCAGTTTCACCACTTTTCATCTGTTTTAACACGACTTGTTGAACCTGAAAGTTCAGTGTAATACTCACCGTATTAAACTGATAAAATAAATAATAAGTCTGAATAAATCCAGACCGAATGAAACTAAATTTAGCTGGCTTCCTGCTCCCTCACTTCACTCTTTAATAAAGCCAAAATGCCTCAAAAATAACCTTAAACCTCTTAAGTGTTTGAAATATTTAAAGTCACGGGCGTTAACCCCGGTGCCACGGCGCTCTGCTAAAGGGCACAAAGGCAGAGTCAGATCTGTCTTTTTAAATCCCTCTAGCAGAACTTCCTCTGAGGATTTCAGCCACATTACAGGTGTCACTTCACAGATTAACGTCATGCTGTCAAACACGGATCAACAGACGAGAAACCAGCAGCTGCAGGCGACCGTCCTCTGACCTCTCGGCAGAGAGAGAGAGGACTCATCATTGATGGAGAGAGTGTGAGCGCTGCCTGGCTCCAGGGACGAGGCAGTGAGCGCTCCACATTCATTAATTCAGGCTAAGAGGTCAGAGCAGGACGGCAGCATTGGAGTTTAAAACTGCACACACAAAATCAGAAGCTTAAATGGAGTCCGAGGTCATTATAAAACAATGTTCCATCAAATTAGGTTTGTTCTGTTGTTTAGGTTCGGAGAAATTCAAGCCTAATATGTCTATTTTACTCTTGATTTCCTTTGTGCACAATAGTTTCTGATAATAATAATATGTCATTCCCCAATGATATCCCAACAGTGAAAATATATTTGTTAACTTTGCATGTTTTTAACAAGTCCAAAAATGATGCACAAATATATCAAATGTGAAATTGATATAATCGTTAAGAAAAACATATGCCAGTATGTGAATCTTTTATGATCACGTGGGCTTTCACTGATTTAGCTTTTCAAAAAGAGAATTTGTCAGTTTTTATTTTTGTTATGTAGAAGATATAAAAATGGGATGAAAACATAAAAATGCAGCATTGGAAAAGGCATGTAAATAAATGTCTAAAAAAAACACCACATATTGTATATTTAATATTGTTACCCAACATTAGATTAATGTTATAAACACTCCCTAAAAAAAAAAAAAAAAGCTTATTTTTTCACGAAATGTAGGAAAACAACATGTTCATATATGGTTTGTGATTTCATCACATTCGAAATCACAAGAACTCAATATTTTCACCCCAATGTGTGAAGTACTCACACGTGAAACACCATTTCACGTGTGAGTAATTATTAGTATTACATGCAAAACTGTTGCTTTTACATGCAAAGTTTTCAATTTCACAAGTGAAGTCACAGGTGAAAATGTGCCTAAACTAGTTTGAAATGATGTTCAGTCGGATCATCACCTCCCAGAAGAAGGTTGTGGGTTTGAACCAGAGGGCCGTCTGGTTTCTTTCCGTGTGCAGTTTGCATGTTCTCCCCTGCGCGGGTTTCCTCCCACAGAACAAAATCATGCCCGTAGGTGTGAGTGGTTGTTCGTCTCTGTATTGATTACTGAGAAGGTGGTGAGAATAAGATTATAACAATCAACACACACACACAGACACACACACACACAGAGGTTACAGCGATAAAGGTCTGCGGTTCATCTCGACCCCCCAGTTATGTTTCCACGACCTTCCTCCTGTGAGGGATTCAGTCCAGGGACATCTAAAAGGTCAGCTGGACGCCTCTGCTCGACGGCAACCTTCAGCCAAGCTCTCCGATTGGTCAAAGAACCCTGCTGATCTTGCTACTTAATTCCCACAATGCACTGCTGAGGCTGGTGTTCCAGCTCATTAATTAGCTTTTTTTCCTACGGTTTTTATGCTGATAACTTTGGTATAAAAGTTTGTCTCTGGCTGCAGTTGAAGAGCAGCGGCGGCTCCCTGAGGACGCTTCAGATTTACATAATGTCAATCAGCGAAATTATTCAAATTACAGAAGACTCTAGACTTAACAGCTGCTCCGATACAACACTTCACTCTCCACTTCAACTTCTGTAAGTCAATACAAATACAAGCTATAACTAACTCACACCAACTCTCTGGATGCTAATTGTCCTCACAATGAGAAAACGTCTGTTTATTTTCCAGGTCTGAGGACGACTTGGTCCTTAAAGGTCTGTACTGCTGGTTTTTGATGTGTCATTACAGCATTTTCCATACCATATTTGCTAAATATTGTAACGTTCATAATGTGCACATGCATTCTATAATAATTAGCTGAACATGTTTAGTTTATGTTCCTCTTTTCATTCCGTAAACAGTCCTTTAGCTCTGCTCAACACGTCTTGTGGGATTGTGTGGAGCGTAACACTTGCATCTTTACACATCCCTGACGTGTCTGTAACGTCTGTAAAAAAACAACCTTGGAGAGATTTTATACAACAGAAACAACCGTCTGGTAACTTCTGTCTGAATGCCGTTACATTTAGCTAAACATTTCTTTTGGGATGGCGACACTCACAGCTCAACACCTCACTGACGTCCCTGTTGTCCACGTTCATCAGTTTGCCTTTTTTATTTTTCTGTTTATTTACTACTTAAAAGAAAATGTTTCACTCAGTAAACAGTCTCTCAACTCTGCTGAACATTTTTCTTTGGATCGTGGGGACCGTAACACCTCAACAAATCACTGCTTCTCCCAAAATGCATTTTAAAAAAACAACCTCAGGGGGACTTAACACAACGGCGACAGTCATCTGCTTTTCTTTATATTTCTCTGTCTTTTCAGTATTTTGCAGAAATTCACTGTATTACATTTTTCTTGTGAAGGATAGTGAGGACTGCAACATCACTGATGTCCCTCTAATCCCTGTAGAAAAAACAACCTTGTGGGAACAGCCACGGTGCTTTTTTTTTTAATTCTTATGTCTGTTCTCTAGACAGCTTGTTAACTTCTGTATAAAAGCTCAGCTCAACACTTTTTCAGGTATTATTAAGCGAACCGCAATGCTGATGTGCCCGTAATCCATGTTAATAAACAACCCTATCAGGATTTTTTTAAAGCTCTCATTATCAGTTTGTATTTTCATTTGTCCCTCTCTTCACTACTTTAGAGAGTCTGGCAACATTTGTAGAAAGAGTTTGACAATCTGAAAAAAGATTCTTTCTGGGATTGTGAGGACACACAACTGATATTCCTGTAATGTCTGGAGAAAAACAACCTTCCCCGTAATCCATGTTAATAAAAGACATGGGCAGGATTTGATGCAACAGCTACCGTTATGGTTTTTTATTCTTTTGTTAGTCTCTCCCCTACGCTGGAGAAATTTAGTGCTGAGCATTTTTCTGGTATTGTCGTGGATGTCCCTGTAAACCATGTCAATAAAAGACCTACAGCTACATTATCTTTCTTTCTTCTCTCTTCACTACTTGAAAGCAAACCTTTCAGTCAGTAGACAGTCTGGTCATTTCTACATGAGCGCTTTGATTGTGTTTTGTCGGGACTTTAACTCCCCGACACATCTCTGACGTCCATGTAATCTGTGGTTTAAAAAAAAAAAAAAAACGACCTTGGGAGGATTTTATACAACAGATACAGCAGTCTGTTTTATTCTTCCGTCTGTTCACCACTTTGAAGAAACGTGTTGGTAACTTGTTTAAAACCACCGAGGATGATGTTCGTCAGAGGGATTGTGGGGATGTCACCTCTACACATGACTGTCGTCCCCGTAATCCAGTAAAAAAAACCCGACAGACTGTGAGGGATTATTGTCAAAGTAAAACCCCCCAAAAAACCTCCTAACAGCTCATTTGAAATGATGCTCATAAGCTTTTATCTTGGAGCTTCATGTGGACTTGATTTGCATATGTATGAAAAGTAATTAAAAACTGAGCCGGACACCATTAACGGCCAATAACACAGAAACTGTTGACAAATAAATGGCGGGTGTATTTATATACTTTTTGTTTGTACAGCTCTAACATGCTCCTGTGTCAGTTTCAGTTTATATTGAACTAGTTTCATGCAGCTTCTCTTCAGGACCAGTAAGGTTTCTTTGCTTTAAACACAGTTGGAAGTTAAATCTGTGTCGTCTGTGACTCGAATGTTGTTTCACTTATTTCAAAGTAATCCACCTGTAATCTGCCCTCACGCTAATCTCCTTAGTGTTGTTGCACAGTGAAAAGGAAGGCTGCAGGAAGTTTACAGAAGAGACATTTGAAAGAAGGGATGTTCCTTTTTACTGCAGGGATTTTTCACCGCTGTAAAGAGGAACATCCCTTCTTCTGTCCTGTATTTAACATTTTACTTTAGTGCAAAATATAAAAAGTACGAGCAGTGAAACGTTCTACAACAGAAGTAACTAACAGTAAAAGTAAAGCGTGGAAGGGTTAAAGGGACAGTTCAGATGTTTTGAAGTGGGCTTATGCGAGTTACTTATCTATAAATCAGTGTTTTACCTACAGTAGATGGCGGTCGGCATCTTCCCCGAGCTCAGCAATATACTGCTGTGGACAGGGACGTCAGCAAAACCTTTTTCTTTTTTTAGTAGCCACCTCAAAGAAAGGACCACCAAAAAGAAAATCCCTGACACGGTTAATATGTGCATTTATACCGAACGGGTAAAGAGGCTGCGGGTACAATTTGGGTTACGTTTGCAGAAGAACAAGTTATCGAACTCGATTCAGCAGAATCTCTTTCTGTACCTCAAAAGTCACTCCAAAGACTGACCTCTTCTGAGAGTACCGACTCATCTAATATTCTCTTCCTCTCACTTTCAAAAATGCTGGAACGGAGTGTTTCTTCTCGTCTACTGGGCCTTGGATTGTTTGCAATTTAGAAAAAAAAAAAAGAAGCATATTCCGAAAGGATAAACGTAAAGGAAACACTGCACAGCGGGACGTGTGTTTAAGAACTGCTGTAAGGAGAATATGGAAGTAGAAGTACGTGGCGGGGCTCGCTACTGATGTTACAATCTATCGAGAATTGAGTCTGCAGGACTGTGAGTGCACGACTCCAACACACGGCTCAAGAAGCTGACACAGAGAGGTCAGTCCCTCCGGCGAGAAACTATATCGCTCATGTAAAAAATCATCAGGGAAAGTGCTTCACTGGTCTCAGAACACTCTTGCCCTCCCGAGAGACCCGCTCACCATCCGCACACTGAGCTTTGATTGGTCATTAGCTTTTATACGAGTTGACCTGTTATATTGAACATAACAAGTTACCAAGATAAGAAGAGAACCACCGTCGTAAACGCTGAAAACCTGAAGTAACCTCGCTAACCCAAAATCCTGCTTCGTAGTACCGGCCTCATCACGGCGTGTTGGTTACAAGATTACTCTGGTTGGAGAGATCTGCGAGAGGAACCAAAAGAGTCCAAAAAATGACGCCCGATTTGTTTATGTCCGCTTAGTGATGGAGTTTGACGAGGGACAGAGTTCAATGAGCCCCAATCTCTGGTGTCCTCACAGCCCACTGACCGCTCGCCTCCATCTTCGTCCTTTTTGTAGTCATCTTTGTTTTGCTTTCCTTTTCACACCCCTATTTCCTCCTGGGCGCTAATTGGATTAAATTATATATATTTTTTTTTTCAAATTTACATTTTACTTCACTCATGTCAGGCTCTTTAGCCGCCTTTTATTTTGTAAAGGACGAACATTTTTGAACTGAGTTTTATCAATTAGGATATTTTCAATAATTTACTTGAGCAGTTCTTTTGTTTTTCGGGTATCTTTTCAGCTTTTCAGTTCGCCTCTCATCACTCGGAGTCCTCAAACTGCTCGGGCTGAAGATTTCTGCATTGATTCTCCGGAATATCAGAACGAGCTGAGCTGCAGAGGAGATTCACTCTGACAGCCTTTTAGTGCAGCAGGAAGCCAGGAGCTGTGTGTGAGTGTGCGCGTGTGCGTGTGGCTTCCTGTCACATCCTCTGATGGTTTTTGTGCGACACGGTACCCTGCAGGTTAGACCGAGCGTGACTGGAAGGTCGTTGATTCGATCCCCGTCCGCAGATAGAAAGATAGACGGGCGGCATGTGTCCGTCAGTGGCTGCCCGCGTGCCCTCAAGCGGAGGCGTCGAACCCTCTACCTGCTGCGATGGAGCTGCTGGTGTCCGTTTCCTCTGAAATTGTGTTTTTATCCAACAGACCTGCTGCTGTCTGCTCTGATGGATGTCATACATTTTGATTGGACGATGTGACATTTCATCTGCAGACCGCAGGGGCTGACGTCACAATGCATTCTGGGTATTCTAGAGGCTAAAGCATCACGCTTGCCTGCTGGTGTTTGTTTATTGCAGCAGATGGTGCCTTTTTGGTTTCAGCTGAAAAAGACTTTTGACAGAAAAATGACAAACTGAGGGTATCGTGAGGACGAAGAGACGTCACCAAACTGCATCACGTTCAAAAATAGAAACGAAATAAAGCAGGATTTCTTTATGACACGGCTCTGATTTTGGTAGTTTTATGAACTGAGCTGATCTTTACTCCCAGAAGTTGTTGGGAACTTGCCTCAATGACAAAGTGGTGGAAGAAGTTCTAGAAATACTAGAAAAGATAATAGAAATACCACAGTGTCTTTAAAATCTTTTATAGAAATGTATTGGAGTAAATGGTCAAATATTTCCCTCCGAGATGTACGAGAAAAACCCTCTGTGGGACAGGGATGACACTGGTAAGGTTACAGCGTACACTCTGCTGTTTCCCCGTAGCCGTGAGACAGATCACTACAAGGAGGCTGCTGGCGTCTGCTGGCGTCTGTCTTGCAGCCTTTTATTGCATTAAGCTCTCGACCAAGAGCTTTACTCTAGTCTCTAGTCCCGTCACTCTCTATTTTTCATTTTTCACTTCTCTATTCTTCTTTATTTCCTCCATGAACAGCCTCTTTGGTCTCTTCGCCTCCACCATGATGTCCGTACTGAGCATACCGAGCTGGCTGTGTGACGTGGTGCTGTGAAGCGTTACGCACTTCTCCCGGGAGATCGTACCCGCTCACCAAACTGAGTGGGGATCAAAGAGCCGCTAGATTACGAGAGCACCATCAGAATGATTTTGAAGCTGTTATTTTAAGGTAAAATAGTTACATATTGTGGATTTAAAAATAAAAAATGACTTTTTCATTGCCATCCTGCTCTTCATCCCTTCACCATGACCAGTGTCTGGACTCTAGAGGGGGGATATTCTGCTACAACTCAAGGCATTGCTACCCTTTCAAAAAAATGTTTTTTAATAATGACATCACAATGAGGACTCACATTTTCTAAACGTGTGCACCATATCATTAAATGAGTTTGATCACTCTCCTGATGTCTAAAACTGGACCTCAGGTTCCCTTCAAAGACATTTTTCATATTCTTTATATTTTTTCTCTCCCTACTGAAAAAATCAAATAAAAACAGCGTCTGAGAGCAGAAACACGTCGCCGGCTCCGTGAGCTGACACTGTCTTCACTAAACTTTATTAAAAGACGGAGCTCATGTAATGTCCGGCCAGTTCTGCGTCGTCTCGTGCCGTATTCTGATTGGTTGCTGCGTAGTAAGTGTCGTACAGTAGCGGTCACGATTGTCAAAGAGAGAGTAAAGCGGCCTTAAAGTTGCCTGAGATTATAGTGCTGACTAATTTAAATTCTGGTTTTCAACCTGAGGTAGTTTCCCCAACTCCTGCTCCTCTGAAGTCTGTGATCGTCTCTTTAATTTTCCAAATGTTAAGATGAAGATTAAAGCTCATAAGATTGAACGCCTCCCTCCGCATTATCCTCGGGCCTGTGTTGGACCGGGTCGGACTGTCTCCTTTGAATTTCGCAACATGTTCGGAAAATTAAAGTCCTGCACGTCAGGTGAGGGCAGAGCTTCTGTCCCTTTTTGGATCAGCGTGTGTGAGTTTCTCTGAGTGTACATGCGCTGTATTGTGTGTATATATATATATATACATATATATATGTATGTGTTTATGTTTTTCTCTGTGTGTTTATGCACTAGGGGTGTCGTGATACACCTGGACTGACGATAACGTGATTAAAAAAAAAAAATGAAATATTGATATCATGTTAATAATAAACATCAAATAACACTGTGTAAATAATCCAGCGCCTCTTAAATAATTTCGGTTTCTTCGTGTTCTCGCTTTGTCCCCCTCTCCCAACACACCAATGAGTGTCATTTATTTGCCAAAAACAGAAAGATAATGTACAATAAACAAAGTAAAAGATTCATTTCACTAATACATTTTTTTCCCCTCCAAATTCTCTCTCTCTCTAAAAGTAAAAATCTGATATGGGGAGAGCCCTAATATGTACATGTGTGTGTGTGTGTGTGTGTGTGTATATAAGTGTGCGTGTGTGCGTGTGCATGTGTGTTACCTACACTGCACCACCAGCTGGATCAGAGCCTCTCTGGGTTTCACATTGAAGCCGTTGTATTGGCTCGTCTGGCAGCGGTACGTCCCGCTCATCTCTCTCGTCACGTTGCTGATCCTTAGGACGCCGTCGTAACTCTCCGTCTGCTCCGAGCCGTCCGGCATCAGAATCACCGTCGCGGCCGCTGCTGCCGCCGCCCCGCTCTCCTCCACCCGTGACCACAGGATGATGGGTTTGGGTTTCCCTGAGACCAGACACTGCAGGTCCACGGTGTCGCCCTCCTGAGCGATGAGGTTAGAGCGCCCCCTGGGGACGCTCAGCTCTGGAGGAACTGCAGGAAGAGAGACCGGATGAATACATTTTAAAACATGTTTTATTCATTTAAATATTTAGATGTTGTGACAGCCCTTAAGGTGTATTAGGGCCATTGTAGTTAGAATTAAAAAACTAGGATATTCGCTAAGTTTACAAGAAAAAAACGTCCAAAAAAGTTGGGTTTTTCAGGTAAAGAACTACACTTTGCAAGGTTGAATCAACCTCATCACACCAGGGAATGCCACATGCGCACATTAGTGAGGAGGTGCAACAGTAAAATGGTGATATCCTTCATCTATCCATTGTGCTCTCAACTCATCCAAATCAGTATGTTGTCTCTTCAAAGTCTGGATGCTTGTGATAATACAGCGATTACGGGCTAAAATGACAAGTATTTCCTTATTGCCGACTCCTATTGCAAAGTAAAATGTAATTAGGTCATCCACTCCAGGCATAGAACATGGCAACTGTGGCGTCTGTGGTGTGATGAGGTCGATCCAACCTTGCAAAGTGAAGTCATGCGGTTCCTTGACAAAACATTTCTTTTCAATAAAAACGCTTACGATTTTTCGCATCGTTCATAATGTTAAAAAGAAGGTACCTTTCTCCTTCCCACTAGAAATATGTGCTTTTGTTTTTGGGCATGCATCTTCACCACAGCCTTGCACAACGCACAGAGCTGTCCGTGAACAGCTGAACAGACAAAGCCTAATTGAGGCGCATATTCCCGAATGCTCTGTGTACATGTCCAAAGAATGCTCCTAAAATATGCAGAACAACAGCATATCCCACGTGAAGGTGCAACATCGGAATGAAGCCTAATCAGAATGTAACAGTGTTTACATGACCCAGATAAAAATTCAGATTGTTGTCATATTCAGAGTTATTTGGACGCCTCCTCTCTCTCTATGACCCGGACACTGACCTTCGGTGTAGGGATGGTGAGTTTTCCATGACTAAAAATAAATGACCGGCTCCTTGATCTTGGAGGCATTGAGGTCAAGGCGATCCCCCTGACACCACTCTGAGGCTTCCACCCTGGTTGGTTCTATTGTATGTAGTTTGTCTTTCATTTCCATTTAAGTTATGTAAAATAAACATGTTTTTAGGGGACAACTCATGTGTGGTGTCCTCTTCTGTCCAGCTTTGAGTCAGGTGACGCATTGGAGGCTCGTCCACTCACATAAATAAAGGACGTTTGTGCATTAGTGTAAGCCGGTCCTAATTTGGCAGTTTACTTACTCATTTCATAAACGTCTAACATTAAACATTTATTTAACATATTGTATTAACAGTTAGTTGTAATGTGAAATAAATGTAATATTCAGTTCTGTCCTCTAAAGATAAGAATTAAATGTATATCACTCATTACCTACAAAAACAAGCAGCTAAAAGTCTATATATTAAATATTAAATATTAAATATAAAACGATGACGGATGCCAGAGACATGATGCTGAGTAAAGAAATAAAAGAGCAAACAAGAAGCTTTTCTCACATGTTTGATGTGGAGTTTGTCCTTCATTTAAAAAACACACAGAGCTGCTGTTTGGGGGAGAGATGGGGGTGGGGTGGGGGGGGGGGGTGGCGGGGGGAAGAGTTAGGCTGCTGGACTGTTTTAGCATTTATTTTCCTTATGGGAATGCAGCAGCAAACCGAGCATGACCTTCTGTTTTAACACGAAACATCCGTCAGCTGGCGTCACACAGTTCAGACTGCAGCGACGCTTTAATTACAAAACTCCATCCTCCCTCTTCTCTCCTCCCTCTCTCCTCTCCTCCTTCTCCGAGGCTCTCTGAATGTTTCCTCCTGTCTGCCAAGGTCACAAACACACAGGAAGTCAGCCGCCGCCAGCGCACGCTTGCCCGCATGACGTCCGGCTGAAGGAAAAGTTCTGCTTCTTTTCTCTCTGCACACGCTGAACGCAGTGGTTTGGAACAGAGTTCAGAGGCTGCAGGGGGGTTATGAGACGCAAGGAAACCCACAAAGAAGAAGACAAACTGCATGTGCTGATGCAGCTTCTACTTGTGTTTTTCTTTCTGAACCCGAAAGGACTTTCACTCTAAGAAACGGGATCTCCAGCAGTGGGAAGTTTTAGGAAAGTGGGACTTCTCTGTTGTCTCCTGATTACGTGAATTTCTTTGTTGGTGGAATCAGCAGATTGAAGGACTTCATGACAAAAGACAATAAAGACTGCTCACATCTTATCGCTGTACAGGTCAATTTTTTTCACGAGCACCACGCTGATATTAACCATTTAAAAGGGAATTTTTACTTAAATTTTAATCTATACAAAATGATACAAAAATGTATTTTAAGATGAGGTTTTGGATATGTATATATATATATATATATATATATATATATCCAACACCTCATCTTAAGATACATTTTTGTATATATATATATATATATACTATAACTTTATTATTTGATTTAACACATTCATTAGCTGTTTCCTCTACCTGCTCCTGCTGATGGTTTTAAAGTCAAACCATTATACGTGTTGAATATCTGATGGTCTCCTGCTTAGTTTCTACATGTCTTCTTCCGCAGCGTGACTCACCTGTGGTGGATGAGATGTTGACATCGATGCTGATCTCCGGGGTTCCTCCGTTCCTCAGCGACGCCACGCAGGTGTAAGTGCCGAAGTCGGTGAACTTGAGGTCGATGATGTCGAGGTTGGTGGTTCCCGGCGTGATGTCGGTGTCGGTGTGGGTGATGACCATCCGCTCGGAGCTCCTCAGCGGCCGGCCGTTCTTCAGCCAGCTGAACTGCAGCTCCTCGGGCGGCGTGGCCTCCACCTGGCAGCTGATCTTCACCTCCCGGCCGATCTGGATGTTGTCGTCGTTGTGGTACGGGTCGGGCGTGATCCAGAACCGACCTTTACGAAGGCCTGAAGGTAGAGAGACGGACACAAGAAGACAAACTTTAGTTCCGCAGACAGATTTAGCAGAGTTTAGGTTGAAGATGAAGGAGAGAAGGAACATCAGGAAACACAAAGACATACAAATGTCCAACATGTGTTTAAATGAAAAAGTACAATAATCCAGGTGACGAAAGGCCGCTGAAAGGAGTTGAAATGTCAGTCGAAGATTAAGCAGAAAAAAATATACTGAAGCTTTAAAATCTCGAAAGAAAAGTGACAGGCCTCGTAACATTATTCTGATTAAGTGAATAAATCAAATGACGAGAAGCTCGGCTGTAAAATTTTTTTGCTTTAAACAGGTTTGACATTTAACAGAAACAAATGCAGCTTTGTGGAATTCAGCTTTCTAAATTATTCCAGGGGAAAAAGATTTAAAAAGGTCAGACTGATTTATAAACAGTGTGTCCACCTTAATGCCTGTAAAAGTGCAGGCTATGTTAAAGGCCTTTATAGGGACCAATCAGGAATTACCTGCTTCTCGCCTCCCTGTGAGACTCGCGCGTTTACACAGCTGGAAACATCATTTTTATAAACATTTCCCCCAAAAATTGAGTCGGACATATTTGGTATCTTTGGGATCTAAACTCTAAAATAAAGAAAATATTAAATTGAATTCCGTGAGTTTAAATAAAGCTTAAATAAACATGCGTTTGTTAAAAAGGTTTGAAAATGACATTTTTATGCATGACGAGTTGCTCCACGGTCAAAGGTCAAGCTGTTCAGTGCTTTTCACAGCATAGTTTTGTCTCTCCTCACATTTTAAATTATTACAGTTCCTGCTGTGGAGAAACTAATCCGTCCAAATGGGGCTTAATTATTACTGAAGCCATTTGTTCAGTTTAATCCTGCGACTAGCTGCTGCTTCTCTTCCTCCATTTTCCTTCAAACTCCTCGTTTCCAGCTCAGTGGGAGGTCGTCTGACAGGATTCATAACCTGTGTTCACACAGGTAACACCTCACAGCTAATCAGGTGGTAGGAACAGCTGGCAGCACTTTAATATAAATGCATTTATTATATGATCAGTGGGACTGTTTTGACTTTATTGAAAGTGGTAAATAAATCATTTGTGTGTCAGTGAATCTGTCTGATCTGAATAAAGTGCATCATATAAAATGGAATAATTACATTTACATTATATATGTAATAATTAAATGATATGTTTTGCACTTTATTGTGTGTTTTGTTATGCCTGTCTTGCATGAAACCGGTCCGTGGTGCAAAAAGGTCGGGGAGCACTGATATAATGTAAAGTATTCTTCCTAGAATACTTGGTACAGAACCAAAGTGAACAAACTAATTATTGTTGAATCAGCTCTGCACACACTAAATTGTTAAGTATGAGTGAGGAGAGCTTGGGCAGTTGTTATAGCTTAAATAAAGCATTAGGGCTGTAACGGCTAGTGTATTTGTACTTGCACGCAGATTTGGTGCACGTTATCTGGCTCGAAAGTTCAGAAGCGCTAGTTCCGCACAGATACTTTTAGGCATACAGCGTTACACCTCTTCCAACTGGACGTGAGCATCAGATTGTTCCAGTTTCTCCCAATGAAGACGCCCAAACCTGCTCCGTGCGTCAGCAAGCAGAATAAACCAGGTGTCGCGTGTTTAAAAAAAATGCTCGCCCTGGCGCCACCTCCAACCTGTTGTCATTGGTCAAAAGCGACGCTGGGGTCCTTGACATTTCCCTTTTCCCTCCAGTCAGCAGTCAACATGCACGAAGAGAGACTCATTCAAGAGGTGGAGAATCAAGAGGTGGAGATTCAAGAGGTGGAGAATCAAGAGGTGGAGAATCAAGAGGTGGAGAATCGGCACATCTCATAGGATCCACAGCAGATGTAGTAGGTCTGCGTTTTGAGTGTCACTCTAGTTTTTTTATAATGAAAATAGTTTGCCGAAGTTGCCAGTGGGCAAAATGCTAACTCGGTCCGCAGCAGGAGGATTGTGTCTGTCTTTGACACTTGCACTACTTTCTGTCGAAATAAATGCAACAAACGGATCGTGATGCATTTTTTTCCCTTTTTTTCTGATGTACCGAACTCACACTGAAGCGCGACTCCTGAGTGCCGTCACATCGCTACAGAGCATGTTAGTGGGATACAGGTTAGCGCGTGTGATAAGTGCCATCAGTCATCAGAAATCAGAACTGGGAAGCCTTTGATGTTTTGGGAGTTCCCCAGTAAGTTGCATTAACACTGTGACACTGCAAACACAGTCAAACATGTGACGACACCAGTGTGTGGATCACAGTGTCCTTCCCCTCCTGTCAGACCCTGTTCTGCACAAGCTGCAGTCTTCAGTGGACCACTGCAAACACACCAGAAGGTTGTAGTTCAAATCCCAGATCAGTCGGTGTGTGTGTGTGTGTGTGTGTGTGTGTGTGTGTGTGTGTGTGTGTG
>CALSCE010009695.1:47384-78453 GCA_943593645.1 Bovichtus variegatus | reverse complement strand
TGTGTGTGTGTGTGTGTGTGTGTGTGTGTGTGTGTGTGTGTGTGTGTCAGTGTGTGTGTTGGGGGTCTGTGTTTATTAATAGCGTCAGTTCGTGAGGCGAGCAGCTGATTGTCCTTGTTCATTAAGATTAAAACAAGAACGCCTCGAAACAAAACCCTGTGTGTGAGTGTGTGTGAGAAAGAGAGAGTGTGTGTTTCACTGCGTCAGTAAAAGGTCTGTTGCATAACTAGAGGTGGATGCAGTCGCTGCAAGTCACTGCAAAAACACACACGCACGCACGCACGCACGCACGCACGCACGCACGCACGCACGCACACACGCACACAGCCATGGCTATAGTAGTCAGTACACAGTAGCACTTTTGCAAAGAACGCTGATGAAGACCATGAGATGCGGTTGAAAGCTCCAGTGCAAAGCTCTGCAGATCATGTATATCCAGGACTGAAACTTTCCCCTCTTCTGATAATGATCACCCTTCATCACCTCCTCGTCCCCTTTGATTCCACCCTTTTCTTTCATCTCCTCCTCCTCTCCACCTCCATCATCTAACACTCCTCCACCTCCTGATATTAATCACCCTTCATCACCACCTCCTCATCCCCTTTAATTCCTCCCCTTTCTTTTATCTACTCCTCTAGCGCCATCATAATCACCTCTTCCTTCTCACACTTCATCGTCCTTTTATCACCTTCCACTCCTCCTCCTTCTCTATACACGCCTGAAAGTCATCCTCTTACTCTTCATCACCTCCTCCCATTTGATTTTATTCCTGCTTTCCTCCTCCCTCTTCAGCATCACCTCCTCATCCTCCTCGTATCACTCTACACACCTTCCAGCTCCCTAATACACTCCTGGTAAACATCAGCCTCCCCTTCATCACCTCCTTCTCAGACCCTTTTATTCCTCCCTTTTCTATCACCCCCCCTCTCTCTCGACACCCACAGGCTCCATTAGCAGCAATGTATGGCAAACTGGGAGGACTGGTGAAGAGACCAGTAACTAACACAGAGAGAGAGAGAGAGACAGAGAGAGAGAGAGAGAGAGAGAGAGAGAGAGAGAGAGAGAGATAGAGAGAGAGAGGTGCATGATGGGAGTTAAATAAGTAAGGAGGAGGGCTGACAAGCTGCAGGGTCAGCAGCTAACACACACACACACACACACACACACACACACACACAGAGGTGAGTCATGCTGTTGAATAAAACACAGTGGACAGACGAAGGAAACACACACACAAGAAAATGACACGACATACTATTATTAGTAGTAGGAGCTTGGGTCAGAGGGTGGTTAGCCTAGCTTAGCATAAAGACTGGAAGCAGGGGGAAACAGCTAGAATGGCTCACCGACCAACAACTTATGACACTGGTATTGTATATTGTGCACATTTCCTTTGCATGCATCTGCACCGTATATACATATTCACGTACACATACAACCAATGACTAACATGTTGTATGTTGTTTGTTTAATTTGAACAAAAACAATAGAAAAACTTTGAAGCCGTTTCTAGCGGCAACAAGTCTCCAGAAGTTGGGAGAAGAAGTCGTATTATTCATCGATCGCAAGAAGATTACTTACCGGCAGCAGAGAGGAGGTGCAGACTTTAGAGTGGGATTATATGCAGGTTAGTACAGAAATAAAAAAGTGAATGTCCCAGTGTCTGTCAGCATCTCTGGCTGCAACATTATTTTGCACATTTAAATGTGGGCTAGCGACTTCGTTAAGTATGCTATTCATACACATTTTCCCAGCTGGAAGGCATAACTTGCACTGCACTGTGATGCTGTTCGCCTTTTCTGCTTTGAAAGCATTTCTTTAGAGGCCATTGTGTGAGATTTGTGTCGTGAAGTGTTGTAATGTGCACATATAAATCCATAGTAGTATATAGTTCTTTACTTTCAAGTGTATTTTAAAATTGTAATCTTTTTTTTTTTAACTCAAAGTATCGGTAATCTAATAATGTGCTTTAAAAGATTACCTTTTTTACGTAACGCCATGTATTCCGTTACTCCCCCAGCCTGGTTTATAGCAGCCTGAAAGACTGTTTGACACGATGTCTTTTTGTCGTCTCTATTTTTCACAACCCCTGCTGTTTTATAATGAACTTAAACAAGTTGAAACCAAATGTTATTTCTCAGTGTGTTCTGCTGATTTTCTTCACGTCCTCTCAGACTCAGAGCAGGAAGCGTCATATAAAATCTACAAAGTGCTGATGATGTTCATCATGACGCTGCAGGAAACTACAACACGCCGCAGGAGGACTGGAGCCGTGAAAAAAAGACTGAAATAATCGGAGAGCTGCGTGTCTGCACAGACGCAGATAAACGCTCTGTTGTGGATGTGTCGGATCTATTCTGGTCTATTCTGCAGCAGCTTGCACCTTCAGAACGGCAAGTTAAGACATGAATGTGCCTTCGTACCTGCCGCGAATAAAGCAAGGACTCACCTGAACACTGTTAGAACCCCCACACACAGAAACACAAAGGAAAGACGGCAGAGAAAACACCTTTCAACAGGTAGACGACCGTCTGGGCAGCGAATGAATCCCAGAGGAACTCACTTCTCACAAAAATAACATAAACAGAGTGCAACACACATCTGTTGCAAAGTTTCACGCGATTTGAGCGTCACGGAGACAAAAAAAGAAAAGGGAGGGAAGTTACAGTAGACTGGGTGACAATGTGATGAAATGACTGATGCACTTCAGATAAGTATTGTATGGTGACAAGTCAAGTGTGCTGGTTACGTGGGTAACCATGACAGCTTGTGCTCTGACTCGTGTTGCCCCTAAAGGGTTCAAATGAGCTAGATTGAACGTCAAAGCCTGCTGTCGTAGAGAGAGTTGTACTGGAGCTGCAACGATTAGTCAATGAGTCCATCGACAGAGAAGTCATTCGGTGGAGAAATAGTCAAATAGTTTCCATCTGCTTCCAGTCGTTGTGCTAAGCTAAGCTAAGCTAAGCTAAGCACAGCCTGAACCTGTTTCCATTGAAACTGATGAAACATCTGACTTTACATCTGAATCTGACTGAGAACTAAACAGGAAGTGCATCCGACACTTGAATATGAGTGAAAAATATGTGCTTGTTTTTACTACATTGTGGGGCTGAGAACGTACGCACCTGCTTTATGGGGACTCACCTACCACGTGGGGACATACTGCAGGTCCCACAAGGTAAACCCTTATATTTAAGTATTGTAAGAAAGTGTTGATGTCGTACCTCTGACCAGTATGGTGGTGGATTTCTTGGCGGGATTTCCCACGTTGTTGGACGCCACGCAGCTGTAGGCACCGCCGTCGTCCACGGTGATGCCGGGGAGGGTCAGCGTGCCGCCGTTGACGACGCTCCTCTTCGGGAGCTCCTCCCCTCCCGGCCTCACCCACTCCAGGGTGGGAGGAGGGTCTCCGCCCGACGCCACGCAGACCAGAGTGATCGTCTCCCCTGGGTTCACTACCAGGGGGTCGTCCAGGAGGAGCTTAATGGAGGGAGGAGCTGGAAGGGAGGAGGAAATGTTAACGCTCATTTTGTATTTTATTCATAATCATTCATAAACGTAACACTTTGTTGATCTGTCCCAGACGATCCCGACCAAAGTCATGAGCAAGTTACAGCAGCTCATCCACACAGGACATCAGTCAGAGCTCTGTGTTTCCAAGAGTCCAACAATGAACTCCACATGTTTATAAAATCACTTTTTTTTGTTGTTCAGTTGAATAGTCATTTGAACTGCTTACAGCTGACTTTATTTTATTTACCCCCATGAGTGATGGGGGTAAATAAAATAAAGTCAAAGCACCATTTTTATTTGTCGCTCCTCATGCTACGGGAAATCGGAAACTTACAAAATAAACATAACTTCTGGTACAAAGAAGGCTTATAATCAATAATACACGAACCGCAAAATACGACGTTGGCAACAGGACTAAGGCGGCAGCTAATGATTCATTTGTGGTTTATTTTGTTGGGTGAAAAATGTCCAGTTCAAGGTGACGTCTTTAAATGTCTCCTTTTGTCCAACAGACAGTCCGGAGAGCTGAGGTAAAAAATTGAGTGACATGTTTGCTTCATCAATCATCAAAAATTATGTTTTTTATGTGTCCCAATCCTCTTTACATTCAATGCACTGCTCTGGGATATAAGTGATTCATTATGGTATTATTCTATTTTAAAATCTAAGTGCAGTGTTGATAATTATGATTCTTATTTGATTGAGTTTTCTGTGAAGCAGATTAAACCTTAAAACATTTTCTCAAAGTCCCTCGGCCGCATGTAGGTCAGATCAATATGCAGGTGGATCATGAGATTTCTCTCAAAATAATGTATAGATTATTATAAAAGGTTTTAAATATGTCATCATGTGTGAATAATCCATAGTGCAGCAGAGTTTAAAAGCTTCCGTCCTCAGATTTGGAGTGAAATAAAAGCTGCATAGCAACTAACTGACTCCACCAGCTGCAGACGACGAGCTGCAGAAAAGCAGCTAAATGCAGAAATAATAATGAGGGAGATAAAAATAGCTGAGTCGACCTCTGTTAAGCTGACATCATGTAAATCCCATCAGCCCCTGGGGCGGGGCAGCAGGATCTACTGTACAGGTCAGAGAGCTGCAGTCCGATCCAGAGAGGAAGACGCTTTATTTGTGATTTACATCAAACTGTACACGCAGCCCAGGTACAGAGACAGATTAAACATCAAATAAATATAAAATGCAGGGAAAGAAACATTTGATAAAGTACGGATGCCCATTTCTGCCATTAAAAGAAAACAGTTGCTAAGGAATGATAATAATACTCATGGTTAGTCAAAATTATGAGATACAAAGTCAAAATTTGGACTCACTAACTAGGGTGTGTGTGAGTGTGTGTGTGTGTGAGTGTGTGTGTGTGTGTGTGAGTGCGTGTGTGTGTGTCTGTGTGTGTGAGTGTGTGTGTGTGTGTGAGTGCGTGTGTGTGTGTGTCTGTGTGTGTGTGAGTGCGTGTGTGTGTGTTTTGGGGATTCCCTGTGAAGTCTTGTCCCCACACAGTCCAACCCGAAATTTCAAGGTTTAGACACTAACAGTGATTTACGGTTGAAGTTGGAACTGTGACAATATGCACATGTGTGTGTGTGTGTGCGTGTGTGTGTGTGTGTGTTACCTGTCCTGTTGTTCAGACTGAAGTGGGCGCTCTTGTCTCCAATGCCGCAGACGCTCCTGACAGAGGAGATGCAGGTGTATTTGGCGTAATCCTGAGGACGAAGATTCTTCAGCTTCAAGATCTTCGTCTCACCCTGTAAAACACACACACACAGACACAGACACACACACACACGTTTGTCTTTTATACTACTGAGGGACCCTCACTGACATACTGCCTTTCCTTGCCCCTGACCTTAAAGTCACCTGAATGTTAAAAGCGAGTTGTAACCTTCTAACTGTCCTTTGCAGTGAGGGGAACGGACAAAATGTCCCAATGCAGAAATGTTCTCACAACGCTGGTTTACAACTGAAAATCTGCATCTTTGACACACTGCACACGTGTTTAAACTCTCCAGAGTTTCTTTTGCCTCAAGATCAGATTATCATCAGTGTAATTGGGACACAAACTACATGGACTCGGCTCAGTTGCATTTTCACTCTTTACAAACTAGCAACACAACATTATGTCCATGCTTATCAGCTGATATCGTCTTACCACAGACATATTTGTATCAGTGAATATGTTGACAAATTAGAAGGAAGATATTACAGTACATACATGTCTTATAGGCTACAATTGATGCATTTTTGATACTTATTCATCAATTCATACTTTAAAAGTTTCTGCGAACAAGTTTTAATTGATTATTTAAATTTACTTTTTTTTTTTATTCTCATCTTATTCTCTAAGTGTCATCTTTGCTAGTACAGTGTAAATTCTCAAATAGAAGTGGGTATTAAGACAACAAATAATAAGTAGATAAATAGCTTCTGGTTTGACGGTTATTAGCAATTTCATTTATGATTTCATAAGTATATTTTTCCTGTTTAAACTAAATAATAAAGATATTGAGACATTTTAATAAAATAAAGAAAAAGTTAAAATAGAAAGTAAAGTCAAATAAATACAATCTATTACAAATAAATGAAATGAATGAAATAAAACAAGAACAATTTGATGACATTGAATAAAATAATGAACAAATATAAAAAATGTAATCAATTAAATTGAAAAGATTAAACCAATTTGATTAAATAAATAAAAATAAATAATGTTTAGGAGTTACAAATACAAAAAAGGAGTTACAAGTTGAGTAACTGAAAATGATATAAAATAATTATTCTTTCTCAAATAGCTCATAGTATAATATCCTGAACCTTCATTTTCTCTCCACTTTGTATTGAGTGTTTTGTTTTGTCGATGTGTTTCTATGAAAAGGTGTTTTGTACACAATACAGAAGAAAAGTCTTTCTTGGAATCAAAGTCCTACAATGCAAAACTTTTTGCGCTTCTTCTTTTAACCAAAAAATCATTAAAGTAAATGGAGAGAAATCAGCAGATATTCAGCATATGCATCAGCTCTATTCTGTCTGAGTTTCTCCTCCTCCTCCTTCACCTTCCTCCTTCTCATCTTCTCCCTCATTCCACCTTCTCTTTCTCCATTTCACCCCCCCTCCCTCTCTTCCTCATCCTCTTCTTCATGTCTCCACCTCGCTGCCAAATCTCCCTTATCTCCCCTGGCAGCCTCTGCGCTGCCTTCTGCCTCACGGACAGATGAGATGAGATTAGATGACATTTAAATGGGATGTTTGTGCAAAGATGGCGGCCAATTTTTTGGCGGATGATGATGATGAGGAGGAGATAAGTTCCTCATTAGTGCCTACGAGAATCGAAAAGGGAGGGGTTAACAAGTTCTCGAGCTCAGCGCTGAAGGCATTACAGTCGACAGCGTTCAAATCTGGCGTGAATGTTATCTCTGCTGCGGTATTACACGGCCCGCTAACTCGGCCGCCTGATTGGCCGGCTTCCCTTTGCTCTAAATTAAATCTAAACCACAGCCAAATAAAAAAAAATAAATAAAAAAAAAAAGACAAATCTTGAATCTCCATCTGCAGAGGTTTTTAATCCACACGAAGAAGAGGAGGAGGAGGAGGAGGGTTTAAACTACAGGACGGCTTTCTCAAACTGTTGAACTCACTGACGAAGAATACTCGACGCATATTTTAATTTACAGAAAAACACGAGGAAAGAGGCGGGAGAAGGTAGAGTTCCTGTCTGTTGGTGGTTACTAAAAAAAAGATCAAATCTGGAGACAAAAAAAATAAAAAACTTCAAATCCTGAAATAAGTTTCTCCAAAACTCAGTGACTACAATTTGAGCAGTTTTGCGAAGATCGCCATCGTGGTAGTTTTGATTCAAAGAATTAGGTTTTGATTTGAATTTGAATTTGAAATCACAACAAAAATAAATAGCTCCCTGCAGTGCTGGAGGTTGTGTGGGTACATACTGTAAATACATCTTCTTTTCATGTGAAGAAATTTGGTATTTTCCCCTCCGAGAACCATCACCTTACCGTGGTGGAGGGGTTTGGGTGCTCCTATGAACCTGAGGGCTGTGTTGTCGGGAGCCTAGTGCTCCTGGTAGGGTTTCCCATGGCAAATTGGTCTCAGGCGAGGGGCCAGACAAAGAATGGTTCAAACACCCCAATGGAACATCAAAAAAGAGGAGGTGTGACCCTGCCCGGAGGAAGCCCGGGGCCCCCGTCTGGAGCCAGGCCTGGAAGGGGGGCCCGTCAACGAGCGCCTGGTGGCCGGGTTTGCCACGGAGCCCGGCCGGGCATAGCCCGAAGAAGCAACGTGGCACCCCCCCCCTCTCCATCATGTGGGCCTACCACCCGCAGGAAGAACCGTTGGGGTCGGGTACATTGCCAGACGGGTGGCAGTGAAGGTCGGGGACCTCGACGGACCAGACCTGGGCAGCAAAGGCTGGCTCTGGGGACGTGGAACGTCACCTCTCTGTGGGGGAAAGAGCCGGAGCTTGTGCGGGAGGCGGAGCGCTACCAGTTAGATCTGGTTGGGCTCTCCTCTACGCACAGTCTCGGTTCTGGAACCGTACTCCTGGATAGGGGTTGGACCTTATTCTTCTCTGGAGTTGCTCAGGGTGTGAGGCGCCGGGCGGGTGTGGGGATACTCACAAATCCCCGGCTGAGTGCCGTTACGTTGGAGTTCACCCCGGTAGACGAGAGGGTCGCCTCCCTACGCCTACGGGTTATGGGGGGGAAAACTCTGACTGTTGTCTGTGCATATGCACCGAACAGCAGTTCAGAGTATTCGGCCTTCTTGGAGACCCTGAATGGAGTCCTGTTGGGGGCTCCAGTAGGGGACTCCATAGTTCTACTGGGAGACTTCAACGCGCACGTGGGCAGCGATGGAGACACCTGGAGAGGCGTGATTGGGAGGAACGGCCTCCCTGATCTCAACCCGAGTGGTTGTTTGTTATTGGACTTCTGTGCTAGACATGGGCTGTCCATAACAAACACCATGTTCGAACATAAGGATGCTCATAAGTGTACATGGTACCAGAGCACCTTAGGCCGAAGATCGATGATCGATTTTGTAATCGTATCATCTGATCTGAGGCCGCATGTTTTGGACACTCGGGTAAAGAGAGGGGCGGAGCTGTCAACTGATCACCATCTGGTGGTGAGTTGGGTCAGGGGGTGGGGGAAGAGTCTGGACAGACCTGGTAAGCCCAAACGGGTAGTGCGGGTGAACTGGGAACGTCTGGAGGAGGCCCATACCCAAGAGACCTTTAACTCACACCTCCGGCGGAGTTTCTCTGGCATCCCTGTGGAGGTTGGGGGCATTGAGCCTGAGTGGTCAATGTTCAAAGTTTCCATTGCTGAAGCTGCAGCGGGAGCCTGCGGCCTCAAGGTCTTAGGTGCCTCAAGGGGCGGTAACCCTCGAACACCGTGGTGGACCGCGGTGGTCAGGGAAGCCGTCCGACTGAAGAAGGAGTCCTTCCGAGATATGTTATCACGGGGGACTCCAGAGGCGGTTGCAAGGTACCGACAGGCCCGAAGGGCAGCGGCCTCGGCTGTGACAGAGGCAAAGCAGCGGGTGTGGGAGGAGTTCGGAGAAGCCATGGAGAAGGACTTTCGGTCGGCACCAAAGTGCTTCTGGCGTACTGTCCGGCACCTCAGGAGGGGTAAGCGGGGGACCATCCAAGCTGTTTACAGCAGGGATGGAACACTGTTGACCTCAACTGAGGAGGTACTCGGGCGGTGGAAGGAGCATTTTGAGGAACTCCTCAATCCGACTAATACGCCCTCTTTGATAGAGGCAGGGCTGGAAGATTATGGGGGATCATCAGCAATTTCCCTGGTGGAAGTCACTGAGGTAGTCAAACAACTCCACAGTGGCAAGGCCCCGGGGATTGATGAGATCCGTCCAGAAATGTTGAAGGCTTTGGGTGTGGAGGGGCTGTCGTGGCTGACACGTCTCTTCAACATTGCGTGGAAGTCGGGAACAGTGCCTAAGGAGTGGCAGACCGGGGTGGTGGTTCCCCTGTTTAAAAAGGGGGACCAGAGAGTGTGTGCCAATTACAGGGGTATCACACTGCTCAGCCTCCCGGGTAAAGTCTACTCCAAGGTGCTGGAAAGGAGGGTTCGGCCAATAGTCGAACCTCAGATTGAAGAGGAACAATGCGGATTCCGTTCTGGCCGTGGAACAACGGACCAGCTCTTCACTCTCACAAGGATCCTGGAGGGGGCCTGGGAGTATGCCCATCCGGTTTACATGTGTTTTGTGGACCTGGAGAAGGCGTATGACCGGGTCCCCCGGGAGATACTGTGGGAGGTGCTGCGGGAGTATGGGGTGAGGGGGGCGCTTTTGAGGGCTATCCAATCCCTGTACGCCCAAAGCAAGAGTTGTGTCCGGGTTCTCGGCAGTAAGTCGGACTCGTTCCCAGTGGGTGTTGGCCTCCGCCAGGGCTGCGCTTTGTCACCAATCCTGTTTGTGGTATTCATGGACAGGATATCGAGGCGTAGTCGGGGGGAGGAGGGGTTGCAGTTTGGTGGGCTTGGGATCTCATCGCTGCTCTTTGCAGACGATGTGGTCCTGTTGGCATCATCAGCCTGTGACCTTCAGCACTCACTGGATCGGTTCGCAGCCGAGTGTGAAGCGGTTGGAATGAGGATCAGCACCTCAAAATCTGAGGCCATGGTTCTCAGCAGGAAACCGGTGGATTGTCTACTCCGGGTAGGGAATGAGTCCTTACCCCAAGTGAAGGAGTTCAAGTACCTCGGGGTCTTGTTCACGAGTGAGGGGAAAATGGAGCGGGAGATGGGCCGGATAATCGGAGCAGCGGGCGCGGTATTGCATTCGCTTTACCGCACCGTTGTGACGAAAAGAGAGCTGAGCCAGAAGGCAAAGCTCTCGATCTACCGGTCTATCTTCGTTCCTACTCTCACCTATGGTCATGAAGGTTGGGTCATGACCGAAAGGACGAGATCGCGGGTACAAGCGGCCGAAATGGGTTTTCTCAGAAGGGTGGCTGGCTTCTCCCTTAGAGATAGGGTGAGGAGTTCAGTCATCCGAGAGAAGCTCGGAGTAGAACCGCTGCTCCTTTGCGTAGAAAGGAGCCAGTTGAGGTGGTTCGGGCATCTGGTAAGGATGCCCCCTGGGCGCCTCCCTAGGGAGGTGTTCCAGGCACAGCCAGCTGGGAGGAGACCACGGGGAAGACCCAGGACGAGGTGGAGAGATTATATCTCCACACTGGCCTGGGAACGCCTCGGGGTCCCCCAGTCAGAGTTGGCCAATGTGGCCCGGGAAAGGGAAGTTTGGGGCCCCCTGCTGGAGCTGTTGCCCCCGCGACCCGACCCCGGATAAGCGGTTGAAAATGGATGGAAATTTGGTATTTTGGGAGAATATAATAATATTCAAGCCGTAGACATTAGAAGTTCCTTTGCATCTTGGTTCATGTTTTGATTATTTAACATTAATGATTAATAACGGAAGAAGTCGTGTTAGGAAACCAGTTTAAATTATGGCTGCCAGCAAAAAAATCATGAAAACTGGTTTAAAAAGGAACCTCAAGGTCTTAAACAAAGGATGAACAGAGTCTGAGGAATAAGGAAAAAAGACCCCTAAAAATATACAATGTTATATGTGGATCTAAGTCAAATACGTTCATTTTTTTACTTTTTGTTTGTACATTATGTTTAAATTGATTGAAATAAAAAGCGACAGAAAAAGTAAAGTGAAACCAGAAACTTCCAACTGATCATTATTCATCCGTCCTCAGTTCCACCTTTCTCAACCGCTTCGTGAAACCTCAAATGTCACTAATGGATTTGAATTGGATTCATTTCAAATCAATTAAAAGATTATAAATAGATCTTTGAAAGATACAAATCTGAGGAATTCGTGACGATTAACCATGTATGAACACATAATGGAAGTGAACATGAGGTATAAACTGTCGAGGTTTGGACGTCTGTGTGAAGCAGAAATTGGACAAAAATCTAACTATTAACTATTTTTGGCCACAGCTGATGGAGCACTGCCCGCATTAAAAAAAGCTCCAGATCCCACTGAGAGTTAAACTGAGACTAAAAAGAGTTTAACTGATGGAGCTTCAACACTTTCCTGGGAGAGAGTGAGACGTCACTCTCAGACACAAAGCAGAAATCCTGATGAAGTCTTTCTGTCTTTCTGACAGTAGTGGTTTGGACAAAAATATAATAAAAATAGGAAGTTACTGAAGCTATATATGAAAAAACATGATGCCAAAATGTAAAAATAGTTCAAGTCTCATGAGCGCTGTGATGACAGTTTTGGAAATGACTTTAAAAAGAAAAACAAACTGGAGAGAAGAAATATCTTTTCTGATTGCGTAACACCAACTGCAAAAATTTCATAAAAATAAAGAATAAGTTAAAGTAGAGAACATTTAATAAATAAAAGTAAAATAAATACAATCTAATAAAAATAAATGAAATACATGAACTTAATAGAAAAATTAAATTTTTAAATGAATGAATATTATTTTATAATCAAATAAATTAAATTGAATAAATTAAATAAACACAATTTGATTCAATTAAAAAAATATATAGAATTAAATATAAAATACATGAAAAATGCTTCCCCTAATGAGGCACTCGGGATTTACAAAATGAGAAACTGGAAAGAATATAAAATGATTATTCTGGCTCAAAAAGCTCATAGTATAGTATCGTTGACCTTCATTTTCTATACACTTGTGTGTGATGTGTTTTTGTGATTTGCACCTCAGGGACACCGTACAAACCAACCAATACCAACTGTGTCTCTTGATATTATGTTTATAAACAGCTGAATGTAATAGCTGAAATAATCCTAAGCATTCTAATAGTATAATAGTAATATTAGTGCAACGGTGCAGAAATACTGGCATTAAACACAATGAATACTCATGCAAAAAAGAAAAAGCTGCGCAGAAGGTATGTTTCTTCACCTGTGTGAAAAATGGTTCGTAGATCTCCACGCCGGCGTCGGAGCCCTGCGTCAGCGCTTCCCTGCCTCTCCTCCAGGTGTAGTGAACAGGTGGGTTGGAGTTGGCGACACAGCGGAGAAACACCGTCCTCTCAAAGTAGAAGTGTTCCCTCGATTCACCGACACTCTGATGCACCGTTATCATCGGGTCATCCAGGTCTGAAGAGGAGGAGGAGGAGGACAAGATGGAGGAGCGGAAGGAAACAAAAGGTGGCAGGTAAATAAAGGGAAAAGAGAGAGAAAAGGAAAGAGTTCCGAAGAAACAGATGGAGAGGACGGAAAGTTTCTGTATGAATGAGTAAAAATGACTTGAAGTCTAATTGAAATGTAAAGAGGATTTATTAGCATGAAACTGATGAAAGTTTCTAAGCAAAAGCATGAAAATACAATTTGTCCAAATATTTGGACAATAACAGTAATATGATATTAACACAACATTAAGATTGATACAGATTTATTTATATAAATATATATATATATATATATATATATATTATATATATTATAAATATATATATATTATAAATATATATATATTATAAATATATATATATATATATATATATGTATATAATATATGTATACATATTATATTATATATATATTATATATATATAATATATAATAATAATAATATATATATATATATATATATACACACACACACACACACACACACACACACACAGTATATGTGTGCACGTATTGAATTGTTGTATTATGTGTGGTCACTGAGCCTGTACTGTCTTTCTATTAAAGAGATATTCTGCCAATTCATAATCTCTTTTTAAATCCAGATAACAATATAATCTACTTTGGCTTTTAGTTTCTTCTTTCCAATGTTCTAAATTGTTAGTTTTTTTACATTGCAGTATCTTTGAGTTTACTCTGATTGGTGTTATGAAAGTAATGTTGATGTGAGACTGGTCAGAGTGTGTCTGAGAGCGGGCAGTTATAGCCTCAACACCAACTGACATAGGGGGTTGTTTTCTGGGCTCAGCTCTTGGGTTTGGAGGGCTTTTGAGTGGACGGTGTCTAGGCATGGACGAATTAAGAGACAATAGACCCCTGGGCACAGGCATATAAAGGGCTTCCACACCTCCCACAGACAGTAAGAACAAAAGCCACAGATTAGAAGAGACATCTTGTTGTCATTTTGCATCTCTGTGTGGTTGTTTTGCATCTCTGTGTGGTTGTTTTGCATCTCTGTGTGGTTGTTTTGCATCTCTTTGTGGAAATGTTGCGTCTCTTCGTGGCCTTTTTGTCTCTTTTTGGTTGTTTTGTGCCTCTTTTTTGGTATAGGGCTGGATTTAAGGTGAAAACATTTGAGCACTCTCTTTTGAATGTTAACTGTCAGTGGGAACCTGCCCAATTCTGCTCTACATGCATTTGTCGTTGCTTTGCTGTGTAAGTGTAAAATGTATCTGCAGGATTGTGCATGTAAAGATTCTTTTGGATGTTTGTCCCAACGGGTAGAGCTATGATTCACTGTAAAGTCATTTACCACCTCCTGAGCCAGAGATATAAATATATAAATATATAAACATGATATTTCCTCCCTGTGGAAACACAATGAGGACAGCTGAAGTTTGTCTGAATTTACAGATTTTCATATTTTCCAAACAGTGGGTCAGTGTTCCTGTGGTGAGGGTAATTACTGTGGAACCAGGGGCTTTTTAATTGGCTGGAAACACAGTGAGCTCCCCAATCAGCTGACAGCAGCCGACCACCGCGTTAATGAGTCTGGTTATGATGCTGCCACCAGCAGAGAGGCTAATGGTTGCTAATCTACTTCACACAGAGCAAACGTCAAACTCCGACCTGTACACTGAACACATCAGGGCCCGAAAAACAAAAACAGACGCAAAAACAATCTGCTGTACGGGTTGCAGGTCAGGGTGTGGTGATGACTTAATGATTTATTCTGTTTTCTCCTGGAGTTTGATGTAAAAGCCTCCGTGCCCTGAAGGAAGCACTCAGCCATGATGCGTTCAGGTACCACTTAAATCCCTGCAATCCCAGTTAGAAACATCCTCAGGATATTATGGCTGTTACACAACAACGCTCACAGCTTGCAGGTATTCTTTGTTACTTTTGGAGGAAACTTTTTATACACACGATACACGCCGCTGTATAAAAACACCCCAAGGACTTTTCTTTACTGGGATTACTGGAATCTTCTGCATCCCAGCAGCAACAATAAACATGAAGGTGAAACATGTCCTCTCATGCTGTGACAGATCATCAGCCAGCGGAGCTCCGGGGGGCTTCGTCTCCACACATGTAGGTCAACAACAATCAGACACGAGTGAGATGCACAAACAACTGAAAGAGTTTGTCACGTGTGACGAGGACACATTTAGATCAGGAGGAGGGTTTAATACCATCAACTGGCTGAAAACAACAGCAGAAAGTTATCGACTGCTCTTTAATCCACCTGGAGCTTCATCTATCTGCCTGTTTCCCAGTTTCCAGTCTTTATGCTAAGCTAAGCTAACCTTTTCCATCCGTTTGCAGTCTTTATGCTAAGCTAAACTAACTTTTTCCATCTGTTTTTAGTCTTTATGCTAAGCTAAGCTAAGCACATGTGGACATGTATCCGTGTGTGTTCTTACAGTAGACGTCGACTCGTATGGACCGGATGGCGGGGGATCCCAGTCCGTTCTCAGCCTTGCAGTAGTAGCGCCCTCCCAGGTGGCGGCTGATGTTTGTGATCTTCAGAGTTTCATTGAGCAGCGTTGAGTCGCCCTGACGGTCTGAAGCCCCGCCCGCCGTCTTTGTCCATCGAATCTGCAAAGAGAGGGAAGGGGTGGAGGGGCTTAGTATACACAGCACACTGTTTAGAGTGTCTTAAAACATTAAAATGATTGGTTCAAGCCTAACAGTTTAGTCCATCCACTCCAAACTCCTCCCTACACTGACTTTGTCGCTCTTTAAACTCAGTCACCTGACTTCCTCAGAGGCAGCCCTTCACGTCCTGGTCACGATTACGTGGGCTAAATAGGAGTTATAGTGCATTCGTTTTCGTAGGTACAAGTAAGAACAGCCTGTCCCTACAATAAAGTTGAATCTGATCTGATCGCCACGCATTGTTATCGGTTGGAAAGCATTTTCTAAGATAAGCCTTTCCTCCCAATGTCCAATAAAAATAGTGCTAGAGACATATTGGTGCAAGTAAAATACAGGAATAAGTAGAATATATACATATTAAATAGAATACGATAAAACTGACTGTACAATTTCAAATACTGTAAAGTGGAATGAAATACTGTATACTGTAATAATATATAAATATATGGATATGTGGAATTAACAGATGATACTGTAACCATATATACATAAGTAGTGAACTTCAAAGAGCTCAGTGTGTGTGTGTGTATGTGTGTGTGTGCGTGTAGCTAATTTGGGTCTTTAGTTTAGATGGAAACTGAATCGATGCCAGACTGTATTATCCTGCAGCAGATTAACTCCACTGTGTGTGTATCTGTGTGTGCATATGCGTATCTGTACGTATATGTGTGTGTTAGTGTGCGGTCCAGATTTGTCCTGGTTCAGCATCTGTTGGTCAGTCCCTCCCACCTGCTCCGTCCCTTCCTCTCCTCCATCATCATCATCATCATCTCTCTCCATCTGTCTCTCTCTCGTAATCAGATACATTTTTGTTTTTAATTACTGATTAATCATTCAATCTACATATACATACATATGTATATATATATATATATACATACATACATACACATGTATATATATATATATATATATATATATATATACACATGCATATGTATATATACACTTACATATGTGTATATAAATAGAATATACACATATGTATATATACATGTATACATCTATATATGTATATACATGTATATACATATATAGATGTTATAGATGTTGCAGATGTTATGGATAGTTACATGTTATAAACTGTTTCAGATCTTATAGATGTTGCAGATGTTTTAGAAAATTAGGATGTTATAAATACATATTTTATTGACAGTTACAAATGTTACTATAGACAGTTGCAAAAACCATCCTGGTTTATAGATGTTATAGATGTTTAAACAATGTATAGAAGTTTGCATATTGTTATAGATGACAGATGTTATGGATAGTTCCACGTTATAAACGCTTTCAGATCTTATAGCCTAGATGTTCAAGTTATTAACTTTAGACGTTAATAAACTGTTACAGATTGTGACAGAGGTTATACTGTAGGTGAATACAGATGTTATAGAAAGTTTATAAGGTTATAAGTTATTGATGCTTATAGATTCTAATTGTTAGACTGATGTTGTACAATTTTGTTTTACTTTGTCAGACTTACAGAACGCACTTTTTTGTCTTTCATCATCAGTGTTTGATGGATTTATAAAAATGTAAGCTTTGTTGGCCTGATAACTTTGCTGTGCTCCTCCACTTCTGAGGCAGAACACACTCTCGCCTCCATCAGCATATTTTCCACCCTGATTCTTTCAGTCCCACCTGCTCCATCACCCCCTCCCCCCCCTCTCTCTCTCCCATGGTACAGTCCTCCCACATGTCGGTCGCCCGGAAGCCAGCTGGAGTGAAGCGGACTTTTTATCCGTCTGTGCTGCAGACAGACGGTTAACAGCCTCAAACCAGCGAACTGACGATTAATGAGCTAAAAATACTCAACAGATCCTGGATCTGTGTGACGAAACTAAAGTCTAATTAACACAAAGGCACTGGAACATTACGACAACACTGGTACTAACAGTGTTATGGCCCTGTCATGTTACTGCAGCAACATGACAGGGCCATAACATCCACCAAGCCAAAGAGAACACAGTCAAACACAACAATACATCCTGCCTTTATGTACCCTTCAGTGTGTCTACTTATTATATTTAGCTTTTTGCTGTTTACTTAACATATATATATATATATATATTTTAATGATGCTTCTTGTTATTGCATAATCCCCTTTTCCTGATGTTTCCCTGCTGGAGGACTAATAAAGGATTATCTTCTCTTATCTGATTAGAAAATATCAAACTTTAACTGTTTGCTCCTCAGAAGGCTTTTCTTTGTCATATCTGCGAACCTTTGGGTTTTGGACTTTTTGTTGAATAAAACAAGATATTTTAAACCCTTCGCTCTGGAGTGCACTACATGAATTCTTTTTCAATAGCTTCTGACAATGTATAGACAAAACAATTGAATTTGCGAAAGATAATAATAGTAGATTAATTACCTATCCAAAAAGAATCGTGAGTTGCAGCCCTGCCTTCATGACGGTTATATTATACGATTTGATTATATTATATTGTTTGTAACACCAGTATAACACAATACATCAACACAAACTGAACATTAGAACCTCCATGAAGAGGACGCAGAATTCAACTGTAAATAACAAACAGCTCTGAACGCCTCATCACTCATTCAGAGCACATTTACACCTGCATCACCAGTGACAGTGAACGCAACACATTAGCTTCTGGTGTTAATTAGTTTTACTGCGTCAGGTCTAATGAGAGAAATATATATTATATACAGAGAAGAAGAAAGACGCAGAGTGACGCTTCCTGTGTGAAACTACTGTGATACGATTACCGGTAGTTAGGCTCCATCTGTCTTGTAACTGTGAAGTTTCAATTATTTTTACCGACAGTTTCTCAAACTACATTTGGTTTTTTTTGTGCAAAAAAAAACAAAACACAACCGTTTATGTTGTTGATATGTTATTATGTATCAGACATTTCTCAATAAACTGCATGTTCTCATCTGAAATCATAAACACATCAACACTTTTTGATTATAAATCCGATGAGGGAAGTAAAGTATTCTTCGGTCTCATCCATGAAAGCAACATCAGCCATTTTAGATTGAAAACAGCAACAGAGCCACAAGCTAATCCAACAGAAAGACATTCCTGACGACTTCTCTACATTACTCTCTGGTAGATGAGATAGATGGGCGAGGCGACTTGTGCTGTATCCGGTTTGCAACCTCTACTTTTTCTACTCTGTTTACTGGTAGATTACAGATATGCGTAAAACAAACCCTATACCGCCAACTTCTAACAAAACTACACTTTGCAACATTGCAAAAGTTCGCTTAAACTTCGCCCGACAGTTGGAGCGAAACACGACTGACTGACGGGTCTAATGAGTGGCACAAGTGTCGACACGCAAACAGATGTTTAAGGGGGTTTCTTCATCCATTCGTAGCTGCCTGTGGGAGCGGAAATTAGGCTCCAGCTCCACAATGATTGAGATTTATAGAACAGAATCGGACGAAATCTGTCAAAAAAAAGAAAATAAGAGCGCGTCTGCATTTTTCCGTCGTTGTGCATGCACACAGATTTCGTTTCATCGACACAGCATTGTGTGCATCTGGCTCCTGGGGCTAATACAAAGGTCTGAGACGTAATCATCCAGATAATGTATCCAGATACAGACGCGTCAGCACCAGGTGGACACAATTATGTTTCTTACTTCAGGAAACCATGTAAATAGCGGCAGAGATTTTATTTCATAGTTTGATTCAATTCACAGATTTTTTTTTTTTTTGTGAAACACAAATGCTCTTTCTGTTTTAATAAATGATGATCCATAAAATATTACAATATGATATAAAAAATAAAAATTGAAATTCTACAAGCTCAGACACAGCATCATCTGTTAAATCTAAGTCCCTAACATCCAATTCAGATTTAATGTTGACTGACTGAACCTCCTGTTGTCTTAAGATATTATTGTTAATTGAAATGACTGTTATTTAAAAAAAAAAAAAAACACTCAAATGATTTCAGTAAAACAACAATTAAATACTGAAATGTGATCAGAGAACTGAAAGGTGAAGAAGAAGGATGAAATAAAAATGCAGAGGAAGCTGAGCTCTGCAGTGACGCAGAGAGACAGAAAAAAACCAGTGTGTGTTTTACAGTGTGTGTGTGTGTGTGTGTGTGTAGATTCAGACTGTGTGCCAGCAGCTGATCTATTTATAGCCTCAACAGACTGACAGCAAAGAGAGACTAAAGAAGAAGAAATAGAAGAGGGATGAGGATGGAGCGAGAGGAAGAGGAGGCTTGGTACAGTATGAAAGGAAGTAGAAGTAGTAGTAGAAGAAGAAGAGAGGATGAGGGAAAGGTGTGTAGAGAAATGTTCACTGAAACTCATCTCATCTTTCCTAATTTTTGATTATTACCAAGGATGTAATAAAGAGACAACGTCCTCACAGCTGTGATGAAACTAACAACAGCAGAGAGAAGAAGGTGTTGCGTTCATGTTCACACAACATGCATGTAATCATTACAACTGGAAATATATATATATATATATATATATACACACGTTTACTACATTCCTCTTTACAGTTTATTCACTTTGCAATTACTGTACATTTCTATTACTTTATTCTATATCTTATTTAGGTTATATTTATTTTACTTGCACTATTGTATGTTTATATTCTCATGTTGATCTTCTTATTCTTTGCAATACATATTTAATGAGTATTGATGGAAGGAGCCTGAGACTTAAGGTTTTTATTGCTGACGATTGCTTCTCTGTAACTGTTGTGCGTATGATAAATATAGAACTTGAATGATTAACCGCTCTGTGCTAAGTAATAAGAGAAGTGTCTGGGGGAAAAAGATGACCCCCTCACATCAGGACAGGACTGATAATGGGGTTAAAAACCTATTGAACCTTGACTGTGCGTGCGTGTTGACGGTCAGTTAAGGCTCCACTTGTGAGACTTGAGCAGTTTAATTAACAGATAATTAAGATGCAGCTTCCAGTCTGCAGCAGAGGGTTTTTTTTTTTGTTTTTTTTTTCTTTTTTTTTTAATGGGCTGCACCATTAACTCTTTATGTGCTTTTATTCTGAAATCACTGCTGGGAAACAAACATCATCAACAGTAAAGCAAATCTCAGAAGTTGTAAGATTATCTACAGAAAACTCAATTCTGCTAAACAATATCATGTGTATTTGGGTTTTCACAGCTTCAGAAGAATAGTGACATGCACTCAAACTGATATCCCGATATAATAAAACGCTATTTTAAATCACAAAAGCTATGATAAAAAAAAACAACATGTTTTTGTTTTTACTAGCATCTCGGTGTTCCTGTGCCATCTGCATGTATTTGAATGAGGTAATATGCTCACATTTGGCGCAAAATTGCCCCCTTTCCAAATGAGCCTAATTACATAAAACAATCCAATTCAAAGATCAGCGCTAATAGCAACAAGCAGTTGCAGTGACATTATACGAGACAGACTGGCATATTAAAGGTCTGTCACGTTTAAATTCCTTGCCCGAGGTGTTGAGGAATGCCTCTGCGCCTCGTCCTGAAAACGTTAACTCTGTATTCTTGCCGCAAAGGCAACATTTATCATTTGCCACATGAATATGTGCAATCAGACGCAAACAGCTCTTTACAAGGACATATTAATGGCTTCCTAACAGGAATAATGTCTCTCACTCTTCCTGCTCAGAGCTTGTTGGTTATTTGCTTTTGGATGATTTCGAGTTGTTTTTAATACATTTTAATAAACGTTAATGTGGACGGCAGACGACTGAATGCCACAAAGATCTTCCACTCTAGTGCATATTTCTCTCTGTATCTTTTTCTTATTTTACGGATTTCTCTCTCTCTCTCTCTCTCTCTCTCTCTCTCTCTCTCTCTAGACAGCGACAACGGCTTTTCTCGTCCTCCAGGGTTTCTTCTTCTTGATTTTCTTCATCTTCTTCTTCTCTGTGTGATTGCTCTCATTTATGAAACACAAAGGCGTCGTAGGAGCTCAGCTCAGCGGGAGCTCTGGCACTTACAGCACGCCGCCAGGGATCTTTATTACTGTATGTGCTCTGCAGAGTCAATACGGATGAAGTGTGTGTGTGTGAGTGTGTGTGTGTGCGCACGCGTGTGTGTGTGTGTGTGTGTGTGTGCACGCACGCGTGTTTGAATGTGCACTTCATGCTCTTTTGCTGTTTCAGTTTTCTTTCAGTCAGTCATCAGTTCTTCATATTTCTTGCGCTGTTCATTCATCTTTTAATCTTTTTAATCAAAGACGGCGAATGAACTCTTCTGCTGACATCCCATGTTTCTGTTTCTGGTGAACATGTTTTCATACAATACAGTCTCAAATGAAATGGGATTTAAAAATGTTTTAAATAATGGCAACAATACTGTTTTTACTCACTCACTTGCTATATACAGTATATGTACACATATACACACTTATACACAGTCCCATTTGGAGTAAAATAGACAATAAAGCAGCGTATGCGTTAGGGCGCCTTGTGATTGACAGGTCACTGCCACGGCCACTGTCACCTTTAACCCCTTCAGGGTGTGTTTTCAGTTCATGAAAGTGAATTGTAACATTTTCAGTCTATGACGAATACAGACTATTATAACCGGTGCAAACCAGTCACACCTGTGTTACAGTATAAGCTGCATGAATATAAACCAGTATTATAAGAATAGGCAGTTTAAATAATACAGTTGTATTGGCTGACTGGCATCAGCTGCTTCCTTCATGCTTCACAATCAGAGGCTCCCTCACAGCTGTTTGCCTCCCAGCTGACTGATATCAAATCGTATTAATGCACAATAAATACCGGTGTACAGCTATAACCTGCTACCCTGCTGGTTTACTGTTGCAGCACCACCTCCTCCTAGTTGACCAAGTGTGTTCCCAGTATACCCAGTTACCTGTGGCCGCGGGTGTCCTGTCACCAGACACTGCAGCTCCAGAGTCTCCCCCTCTCTGATGGTGTAAACTCGCTCACTGTAGCGCTCCTCCTCCACGTTACAGGCCTGACCTGAGTGCACGATACGCACTGTAGGGGGCGCTGTGGACAACAACAACACAGAGACACACACACACAGGGGGTTAACTCTCTCACCGGCATCACATGGAAACACACCCAACGTTTCTGATGGCGTCCTGATGATCAGACAGCGTGTCGTAGAACAAACGGTTAAAGACCAGAGAGCAGCGATTTGACGACAACATGCAAACGGCGGCGAGCTGGTGTCTGTAATGAGCCCTAAAATGCTGCAAAATGCCATAAATAGAATAAGAAAGAGACTTTGCACAATGTGAACAATGCAGAATTCAAATTATATATATATATATATATATATAAAAAAAAGGTATTGCAAAGGTTTCTCGGGTGAACTAGCAGCTCGCGGTTGTATGTTGTGGTTTACATCCACGTCTGTCCATAACGTCCTCATTCTATCCTATTAGACATTGGAGGGAAATTGTCACAATTAGCATATGAATTCTTGAGTTATGGCCCAAAACATGTTTTGTGAGGTCACGGTGATCTTTGACCACCAAAATGTAATCAGTTCATCCTTGAGTCCAAATGGACGTTTGTGCCAAATTTGAAGCAGGCGTTCCCGAAAATATGTGGAAATGTACCAGCTGTGTGAAATAGACATTATACTGAATTCATCATGTCAGCTGGAGACTTCGGGATATTTCACGCCCTCAATATGTTATTTACTAGGCCTTTATTTCTTTATTTATTTGTGTTCCTGGCTGTATTTTGAATCAATGCTTTTATATTAAAATATAAGTGTTCTCACATAGAAAACTTCTGATCACAATAAAAAAAACTGTGTTTTACGCCGTAGTGTTTGAGTCCCTGAATAATGCAGTAAAGAACAGTGTCCTCAGGGCAGCTTTTTTTTTTTTTTTTTACAGCGTTTTTGACATTTCACAGACTCAAAGTTTGGTCCAGGAGCAAACAGGAGGAAGAAAAACAAGAAGTTTAATAACTGGAATAAAAATGTCCCCTGAAGGTTTAATCATGAGTTTGTTCTACAGGTCAACACGATCATTAAACCAGTTTGTTCAAATGGGACATACATCACTTTCTACCTCTTTCTTCCCGGTTTCTATCTTACCGACCCATTTTAAAGAAGTGTATGTATAATTGCATTTATATGTACCATCTATATACACACACACAGCATGTGCATATATACAGTAACAGCCCTCCAGCTCCTTCACAGTAGAAGACTTTCAGTTGGATCACATTAATACCAAAGCTATATAAATAAAATATACAAATGCAAAGTATATTTATACATTTAAATGTAAAATATTCATTAATCCAATGTGCTGGATTGGCTTTATTGACCTTATTTTCAGCTAATTTTGTCAGCACGTCGTTTTGAAACGTACCATGGATTAAACTTTATTTTTATCAGTTTCACAGAGGATTACAGATTTAAGGAAGAAAAGATCCCTGCTTTGAACACAAATAGTGAGTTTGGGTATCAGAGATTGTTCCCATGTGCGGGTGATCTGTGAACTTTCAGGAAGATTTAAAGCCACCTGGAATATTTCAGGCTCGGATTTGAGGCCAAACTCTGATGAACGCAGTCCGTCTGGAACAGTTCAGCTAATTAAAGTTGTGAAATTATAAATGAGCATCAGAGGGAAAAAAGGTCAGCAGGAAATGAATTTTTAATTGACAGGAGGTTTGGCGATGTCAGGTGGAGCAGACGGGCCGCAGACTGGACCACTAACCCTGTTCTGGAAGCAGCTGCGGGCCTGCAGGTACAGTGTTAGCGAGCACCAGAGTTACTCAGAGTCTCTGTGTCGGCAGCTGCGAGGCATCCTGCATGTTGTACCACTCGTTTTTTTTATTTTTACACTTCGCCTCTATTTTTGCCTGACCTGCCTGCATCTGTGAGATACAGTATTCTGACTCGTGGGCGTTTCTGCGCACACTGAAACTCACCACTGACTGCATAAATATCTTTAATTTAACACTTAACTCTAGTTTCTTCACTGGAAGCTGGAACTAAATCGGTCTCACACGCCAGGTGATCTTTGACCCGCAGCTCTGAGCCCATGGCAGAGTTTTATTCTCATTATTGATGATTCACTCAAATGTTTTTAATAAATTATTGTTAGAAATCATTCATTTTTAAACACTGCGATAAATAATGATAACACAACGGTAATAAACCTCCTTAACGAGGTTAAGAAGAAGAGGAGGAGGAGTAAAGAAAGATGAAGAAGTATTGAAGATGATTTGTTTGTCCTACTTTTTCTCTCTTTTTTTTCCGTCCTCCGATGACTCACTGATGTTTCTTGCTGATGTCATCAAACCCCAAAACACACACACATGGTCACACGCACACAGAGACACACACACACACACACACACACACACACATAGACACACATGCTTGTGGTGGAAATTCTATTAAGAAAGATGATCAAAAGATACTAAGTTTGCCTTTGAGTATTGTATTGAAAACAAACGAGGCTTCCTGCAGAAAGGATCCGAGCGCACAGCACAATGTGTGCTCTCGTCTTTATACACTTCAGGCACAACAGAGGCGGTCAAGAAAAAAGAGTAACTACCTCCTTAACAGCAGGCCGCTTTTCCCCACGATGAACAGCGAGGTCATGTAGAGGTCAGACCTTCACATGGTACCACTTCACTAAACGAGTAGCAACCCATGGCAAGAAGAAACCGAGCAGGAAAGGGATGCAGTTTGAATGACCCAAGGACATAAATTGTAACGTTTACATAGCACCAGTTAAAGTAGAACCATAACAGAGTAGAGTGTAATCTGTACTGGAGTCACAGAGAGGAAACTGAAACTGCATCTCATCAGACTCAAAGACTGAGGAGTTTTAGGATTAACCCATAAAGGTTGTTATGGTCCTGCTCCCAGTGCATGACGGCAGCACATCGGGGATGTCTATATGCACTGAATCCACCTGAGGACAGGTCGGACTGCAGAGGTCAAAGGTCAGGCAGCGTGCAGCCACAGCGGTCAGATTAAAGCACAGCTATAGATTGGATTACACCCGTCCTGTTAGCTCTCCCTCGTGTTTGACTGCAGCACACAAAGCTTGTTCAGACTGATCAGCATGAAGTAAGCTCATCGTTTGATCCACACACACTCATGCTTACATGTAAACATTATAGTCAAGATTATAATAAATATGCAGGGTTTTTTTTTGGCTAATTGTATACGGCCATTATGTAAAGTTACATAATCCGACACGCGTTGTGAACGAGTAGTAAATGAGGAGAATAGGAAAACCAAATATAATTTTAAAAAAAAGTAAAATATTATATAATGACATGAGTAATGAGTAAAACAAAGTGGAGCAGACTAATCCGATAAATAATTCATGCTGAAGGTGCATGAGATCAATGTGGCATTACATATAACCATGCATATATACTTATGAACATGTAATATAACACATAGTATAACACATATACATATATTAGAAATGCAACTATTAATTAATATGCCCTCTTGAAAAAGATAATCAAAGTTATCGTCCTAACGTCACCTGGATGTGTTCGACCAGAAGTCCAAAAATTCTTCAATATATATCAAACAAGACCATTAAAACGCAGAAAGACAAGCAGCCGGAGATCAATAGATTCTGGAAAAAATAAATAGCTGCCGGATAAATCTTCTGTCAATTTGTATCGACCACCAGCCCTCAGCAGCACACACACACACACACACACACACACACACACACACACACACTCACACACAGTATACATGGATACATACACCTGCAGTAAGATCAGTCTGTACTGCAACTACTGCCAGATGCACAGACGTATATGCACAGCATGTGTTTACTGTATATTTATATTTTTAGCTCTTTTCTTTTGGATTTATAAATAATTTTGGACCTGATCATCAAGGCTGTTTTTTCAATTTTGAACTGAAGATGACCAGTTATTTGTTGTTTTTATTCCATTCCATTATTTTTTTCTTGGACTGAGAGACTGAGTTAAATTATTCAACTGAAAGGACAAAGAGAGACTTCTGGGACTCTATTTTAGTTGGTTTTATTTGGTGTGATGAATTATTGGATGCTGCTGGTTATTACACACTCACACAAAAAAAAAACTCTCTCTCACACACACACACACACACACACACACACACAATACCGCTGATTACATTATTTAATTGCAAAGAGTTCCATCCAAACGGCTGTGATTATGTGAAAAGGATTCTTTGTCATCTTATTTTTGGGAAGTTTCACAACGTGTTTGTTTCCTGTGGAGCTTCTCTGATTAGGCGTTCAATCGATCAACACAAACGTGTGAAGCAACTGACGTGAACACAGATTATTCGTGAAAACCATTTGATGGTTACAGCTTCTCAAAAAGTGAAAATGTGCCGCTTTTCTTTGTCTCAACATACAAACTTTGTTTTAGAAACAAGTTGCAGCTAAACGTTCTCAGGAACGGAAACAAACTGAACGTTGCAGAACAAACTGTATATAACTGTAGAAGAAACTGTATTTCTGCAGTGAAACTAAACTGTTAGGAGAAGGAAGGCAGTGAAGGGGTTCAGCTTTTCATCTGTATTCACCTCTTATCCCTCCATCCTCTGATCCTGCTCTGGCTCAGGTGTTCCCCCCCCTAAAACCAGGTATTAGTCTAATCCCTGTGCTCTCTGCAGCGCCACAAACAGTTCACGTCCTAATAAGTGATGAATCCTGCCTGAACCCGGCAGACCGGCTGATCCCTGCAGTACAACTGCAGCATACAAAACATACACAAAACACAAAACACCTCCTAAACTCAGGAATTACACCACCCCTTTACAATCACTGCTAAACCAGGAATTAGATCAAATCCAATCCTCTTGAATATACTGCTGCAGGGGAGAGCAGCAGAGTCGTGACATGCGGGAGTTCAAGGTGTCAGAAGTTCTTTTAACACATTTTCACACTGAGATTATTGTGACTGAAAATATCAACATAAACAGAATTATAGCATCAAACTTTTCACTATCAATTCTCACGAGCACAGGCCCAGGGGCAGATGGTGTCACCCCCCCCTCCCCTCCGGCCTTCATCTACAAAATGTCCCTCAGAGACCAACCAGGAAGAGACACAAAATGACCACAAAGAACCATAATGTGACTACAAAGAGACACAAAATAACTACAAAAAACAGGCAAAACAACCAGACAGACACAAAAAGACAGCAAGCTACACAAAGGGACTAAAAAAAGACACAGAGCAACTGAAAAGACTCAAAAAAATAACTACAAAAAGGGGCAAAACAACAACAACAAAAAGAGGCTGAACAACTATAAAGTCTGTGTGTCTTGCTTCTATGTAGGAGAGGTGGTGGGGTCTTTTGCACGTCTGTGCCCCGGGGCCCATTGTCTCATAATCCACCCTGGCATGAAATGTTAATATATATAAATATAATATCAGCTCACAACATAAGATTTGTCAGACCCCGATCAGCGTGGTTCAGACTGAAGATAAACTAAACTTAAAAACAGAATAAATATGAGCAAGTCTCCGATCGGCATCAGACACATCGGAGTCTGTGAATGTAGCTCGAGACTCATCTGACCTGCAGCACATTAACACAGCAAGCAAACAAACACGCAAACAAAACAGCGTCAGAGGTCAAACAGGGAGCATATTTTACCTCTGGGTCTCTGAGTCTCACCTGCTCTGCTGTTTAACTTCAGAACAAACAGAGATAAACTGCACTAAAGGGCTTCGACCACACAGAGCTGCTCTCACCTCGCTCTGTGGACTTCCTCTGAAGCTTCACACCTGCCTTGTTAAAATGTCAAACTCACCTCTCATCTCCTCGTAGTGTCACACAGCATTTTATATCGTCTCTTTACCTCTTTCATCCCTATATTTGAACTTCTAACTATTCTGTCTTAGATCTTTTTTTTTTTTTTTTTAATACAATTTTTAATGACTATTGTTGGAGATACAATTTTCATTTCCAACGCCAACATGCTTTCTAAGTTTTTACCCTCATTTATCAGCACAATAAAATGGGATTTGACAAAGTAGATCAAATGAAATAGCATATACCAGATCGTTGAGGGATTCATGAACGGACAGCAGCTTTACAATCTGTTCTAAGAGTAACTGGAAGCCAGTGTAAAGATTAAAACAACCGGAGTAATCTGCATATTTTAGTTTTATTATCAGAACAAACCACAGATGTGAGAAACATTTCTGTTTCCAAAAACTCTGACCTCCTGCAGTGATATCAGGGATCTGTTTCCTCCCCTTTAATGCTCTAATCTCTCTATCCCTTTAAATTAGGAAGCGGTTTAAAGCTGCACACACACACACACACACACATACACATACACATACACAGTCAGCCCCAGGCCTGTACAGTACAGCAGTGAATCTAAGAGGGCAGCAAGAGCTCGCCCTGATTTAACCACTGTCTTTGTGTGTGTGTGTGTGTGTGTGTGTGTGTGTGTGATGTAGACACACAGTGACTCATGCTCCAGCAGAGTAGAGCTGCAGTGTCATCCAGTGTGTGTGTGTGTGTGTGTGTGAGATGTTGTGTTTCTGTCCAACTTAAATAAAAGAATTCACTACACATCTGCTCTGTGTTTGTATTGATTTTTGGGATTATTTTCAAAAAAAATACTTTTTAAGTTATATTTATTTTGTTAATCCTCAATGGATGTGACGTTTGGACTCCCACTGATGAAGAACAGCTGGAGCATCATATTTAAAAAAAAAAAAAAAACAACTAATAAAACAATATTCAAAAAGTGAAAAGGAATTCAAATTTCAAATACTTTAAGTCAATAAATCGACAACTAGTCCAATCAGATCAATCCATGAACTGATCTGAGACCTGATCGGAATTGAAACTAAAAAAGGACAAAAGTTGTGAAAGTTACAAACCTTGAATCCTCAGAGTTCATTCAACTGTTTCATCCACTTTTTATTTATTTATATCAAAGAGCAGAAGTAGAGAGGGAAGACAGACGGACATGGAACTAAATATTAAAACCACTATCTGTCCCAGATCCAAATCTGTCTCTGTCTCTGTCTCACTCAGAAACTCTGTCTCTGTCCTCTCATCTCAGGTCAGATTTATCTTCACTGTTTTATTTATGTCAAAGTAAAGATTTCTACATCCTCTCTGTTATGTAAGCTCTCTCGCTCTATTTCTGGAGCGAAGGATTTCTCAGAGGAAGCTGCCGAGTCAGTGGGACGGCTAAAAATAACTGCAGACATCTGATTGGCTGACAGAACGGGGCCCCTTCTGCATACGTAATGAGGCAGGGAAAGAAAAAGGATGAATGAAAACCAGCAGACGGGACTGATGATGTAAATATAAAACTCGCATTGGCTGTTAGGACCTTTTTTGGGTCACATTTCTTTACGCATCATGAATGACCAAGGCAGCACTAGGTCTCCCTTCTCTGATGGGTTCCCTAAAGGGACACTTCTCCCCCCAAAATGATCATTTGTATATCAAATACTCACCCTGTGTTACCGTGAATTCTTGTAGAAAACGTTTGTTTCTTCTCACATGACTCCATGGTGAGCGAAGAATCCAAAAACTGGGAAAAGTCTTAAAATCAATTGCGGGGCCGCGTATAACAGCAAAACTATTCCAAAACAGCCGTTTACGCAACGAGTATTGCAGTATAATCAATCCAGTTGTATTCTAAGTACTTCCAAAGCATTGCATTTTCGCTCAAATTCACTAACACTTATGCGGAAGTGTTTTAAATAGTAAGGTTTACTTCATTCATCAAGAGGCATTTGAGAAAAACGAGTTCTCTTCAAGAGGTCAAGGCAGCGCAGAGTAAGTCATTGATATACAAATGGTCATTTTGGTGGTGAAGTATATTTGTTTAAGGAAGAACCATAATGGAATTACTGCAGAGAAATTCACAAGCGACCCGGCAATATATATATAGTTAAAAATCCTCCTCCTTTAGCAGCTGCCAAATTCAAGGGATGAACACATTAATGCATCAATCATTTCTGTTTCTGATATAACATATACTATTCTGAAATGGGCCGTACTTTTTGTACTTCAGGTACATTTTGATGCTCACACTTTTACTCAAGTAAAATTGTGAATGCCAGACTTTTATTTGTAAAGGGTATTTCTACACTGCGGTGTTACTACTTTTACTTAAGTAAAAGCTCTGTGTAAGAAATGCAAAGGCAAAGTCTGCACAACTAAAATTACAATTAAATTACAAAAAAAATTAACTTCCATGGCCGCCATTTCTGACATTAGCTAACACAATTAGCTAGGTCACAACTCGTGAACTAGGAGCTTTCAGAAAACGTCCACATATGGACTCTTCTCGTTAACGCAGTAAACACAACCCCTAAAGGCACCGTGATGTCAGGGACGTAAGGATCATTGCTGTTGCTTTTGTAACCTCAAGCTTATTGGAGAACAGTTGTTAAACTGTTCACCTGAACTGTCTCTTACAGCCAATCAGAGAGCAGGATACTCTGAGGTCACAGAATAAATAGTAATGGAAAAGACAAATGTGTCAGTCCTCCAACTCTGATAAAACAATCAGACTTCGTCTGCTCTGCGTACTGTAGAAACAGCAAACATCTCACATCCCCTCCACGCTCACGCCGTCATTATCACCCTGCTGCTCTGCTGCTGCCACCGCGACACGACACCACGCATCCTGCTGCAGCACGTTACACATCACGAACTTACATCAGCCCTCGCACATGGAGGAGAGACGAGTGTGGACCATTCATCTCCACTGAGAGAGAGAGAGAGAGAGA